>VZDJ01000058.1:366620-598948 GCA_008694505.1 Cyanoderma ruficeps | reverse complement strand
TGTTGCTGCTGCTGTTGCTGCTGCTGCTGTGAAGACAAAAGAGAAGGGACCATCAGGGAACTGTCAGGGCAACGCACACAGCACCGGGGCACAGCAAGGGCTTAAGGAGGAATGATGTTCCATGCAGTAAAACACCCTCTACAGCATTTTCCTTACAGGTACCTAAATTACTCGGATTTCACCAGGGCTCCATCCCAGGCTGAGAAATGGCAAGAAATACAGAGACAGCAACAAAGTTTTCTGCAAGATGAGGTATTGACAGATGACAGGAAGAGAACTCTGAGTCTACTAGGAGCAAACAAGGTCCAAGAATAGAAAACTAAGAACGCAAAAGGCTGGCTGGTTCATCTCTTGCCTCCTGGTTAAGATCCACAATAATGAATAATGAGTATTTGCCTGACTCATTCTCAGATTCTTTTCAGAGGTAGCAACAGAGCTCCTATAATCTCCTTACACAGTCCACTCCAGGTCAGCTACTCCTACTACTAGAGTTTTCCCTAATTTCTACTCTGAATTTCACATGTTGTGTTTTAAGGCCATTTTCTGGTCCTACAGCCTAGGGATAAGAAGAGATAAGGAGTATTTTTCCTTTCCTTTTAAGATAAAAAAATTGGAGACTTATCTCTCCTGTTGTCTTTGTCTCTCTAATACAACACACCCAGCTATTTCAGACTTTCCTTCTCAGTCATGTCCCCCAACTCTTCAATCTATCTTGCTGTCCTCCCCTGCCACTCATGACAGCTGGTGTTACACTTCAATAAAAGGATGTGGATAAAACTGGATTCAGTGCTCAAACCCAAATGTTTACAGAATTAGTTATGCTGAGAAGAATATTCAGTGTGTTGGAGTCAGAACATACCCATAAATCTCAAGGTTTTTCATTTCTCCTAATTTTCAGACAATTCTCCCATCTGTCAATGCAGTCTTTAACTCTCTAGATGAAAAAAAAAAATCCTAGCAGAAATAAAAAAATACTAATGCTATCATAACAAACCCAAAGTGGTGATGGCAGGTACAGCTCCAATCACTGGCTCAAAAGGACAAGGTTCAAACCTTGAACAGACTCAGAAAACAAACAAAAATACAATCAGGAGAAGGAACAGTGTCTTATGAAAGAAGGTTAGGAAAACCTGACCTTTGGAAGCTGCAAGTGCTCCCTAGGAATGTACATTGGGCAAAGAACAGTGAGAAAGAACAGCCAGTAAACATGACACAGTGGACAATAATAATTCATACAAAAACCAGTCATGAACTCATTGGATCAAATATTCAAGCCAAGGGGAATGAGTTTCTAGAACAGCCTTCCAAGTTCTACCAGTCTGGTCACAGGTTCCTGACATGGATGCTGCGACCTGGGCACACAAGGAAGCAGATGACTGGCTAAATGAGCCAGGATACCAATTTCATGTCCCACCTTCTTGCAGCAGCTGTCTACCAACCCACACAAGACAAATCAAAAGGCCACCCATCCTTTCCATAAGCCACTGCATCATGAAAATCAGCTCCAGCACCTGGCACACCTCAGGTAACACAGCAGGAGTCACATTAATGGGATAGCCCGGACACTCCACCTTTGTGGGTTTTTTAAGCAACCAAGCAAAGTCAGCTAAAAGCTGAAGGTATACATGAAGTTACTGAGCTAGGAGAAGTGTCAGCAATTTGTCTGAGGCATGTTCTTCTAAATATGAGTGATGGAGAATGCTAAAAGAAACTCAGAGTGAACAGTCAGAGGGTGCTACTTATCGAAAGGACTAAAAGCTGCTGACCATGCCAGAGGCAGTTCTCTTGTCCAGTGCAAGGCAGCAATTCTCAGATACTGCTGACTGCAGCTCTCTGCAGGAACCACTGTCTCGTTCAGGCCACTCTGAACAAAGAGACTCAACACTCTGTGCCATGTAAAGTCTCCCCATATTCCACAGGTTTGCTCGGCCTTGTCATAAGGCATTGGATTCACCAATTAAACTATTTGTGTTTATCTGTCAATTTAATACATTTCTGTAATTCCTAGAAATGTATCTTTATTTCAAGTAAGAATTTAATATTCATAAGATCATAATGCAAATCCATGGAATACTCATGTCTGTTGACTCATGACTTGTGATCTTCTCTGAACCTAGAGAGCTGGGTCTAACAGTTGGCTTTGGATCAGTTCTTCACCATCTGCTGTAAGAAATGGATATGTGGTCTGATTCATGCCAGATTTTCTGCCAATGGAAACTGTAACCAATACTTATTTTGATCTTGAGAAATGCAGATATGTCCCTAAAGATGATCTTGAATAACTTTCCTGCTCTTATGTGGACAGGGGGCTTTTCACTTTGTTTCTAGCTCCAGCCACACTTGTACAACAGCTAACTTTCTGCACAATCTACTGGCTCAGCTGGAGCAGGAAGAGGTGGGACACAGGCCAGAGGACTGAACAGACTTCTAGCTCATGCTGGGTGACTGGCACAAGGCAGTGCAGCAGGAATCTCCATCAGGAGTGGCCAGCTCTAAGGAAGGGAAAACTGTCTAGCAAATTACCCCCAACAGAGTGACATCTTTCCTGACACAGAGGGGCAGACGTAGAGCAGCATTGGGCAAGCCTCCTCCAGCTCCAGCAGCCTTCCTCCTGTCAGCAACCACTCACCCTCAGCATCTGTTGTTGCTGCTGCTGCCTCAGGTACTGCTGCTGCTGTTGGTCAGGAAGGATCTGGCTGGGTCGGATTCCTGAGGGGACTCCCTGTGGACCCAAATGGTTCATCCCACTCATCATGGGGGTCTGCTGTATTGACTGATGAGGAAACCTACAAGAGAATAGGACAACCTCAAGGAGTAAAGGATTCACAGGCAGCCAGCTTTCTTTAATCCAAACACAACCTCTGACGTCAATGAGACAGCCCAAACAGCCCCCTGCAATCCATGCTGTCTCTGCAGAAAGCTGAGGGACACAAGGGCCTCTCAAGGGTTTAAGACAACCTGTTTTTGTAGAAGCCCTAAGTAACAGTCATCATCTGTTCTGCATGGCTTTTCTGCTGGATTTATGCCTGCTCAGGAACAATGGAAATCTCAGATTTAACCCTATGATGGTGATCTGCTGGTTAGATTTAAAACCAAAACTCTAACTTTCCCAGTTAATTTTTCCACCTATTTTTTTATGTCATCTTTCTCTGGCTCCTAACACCGTTTCCTGCCTACAACTAGCATTTCCAAATTTCATCCTATCTCTCTGTTTCTTCCCTGGACAGAAAGCAGGATAAAGATGTTTCTCTGAGGAAGCAAAGTACAGCATGGAGAACAGGGTTTTCACAGTTGGCTGTTAAGAGTTGTGCAAGCAGAGCAGAGAAACCCTTAACAAAATAGGGCTTATTAACATCCCATAGGGTAGGAGATACCTCTGTGTGTTGCCCAAGGCGTGCCCATAGCCAGGGGCCTGCTGGTGCACGTAGCCACTTGGTCTCTGCTGCATCTGTCTAACAGGATCCACTAGAGCAGGATTAGAGCTGGGGTGGGAATTCTGATAGGGCTGACCAGAATAGGTAGGAGGTACCATCGTGCCTGACTGGGAGGGGTGCTGCTGAAGGCCTATGTGGGAGACGTAAGGAGTGTAACCCTGAAATGAAACAAAAAAGCCTTTTTTAGTCACGAGGTGAAAAGGAATACAGAACATAGGACATGAGCCTCCTGTAAATACTGTCACAGAAAAGCTCATTAGGGAGAAGAGCCGAGAGCTTTCAGCATTTAGCAGCAAGAACAGAGCTGCTGCCCTGTGCTGGAGACAGATTCCAGCCCTACCTGCAGTCACTGCAACTTACCTGGGAGGGCTGCAGAGCTCCATAAGACGGGGTTGGAGCCATTTGGCGCACGGGCTGCTGGCCCATTATGCCCTGGCCCTGCTGGAAGGCAAGAGAGAAGTGCTTTTTCCAACATCTCCAAAGGGCAGGAACACTGCTGCTCTCTTCTCAGCAGCTCTCACAAAACCAGACAAGTGGCTTCACTGCTTAACACATGAGGTTGCTGCACAGCAGGCACATGCTCATGACTTCTATCCCTCCCTGACCTGGGACAAACAGGCCGCTAAAAAACCTGCCACCCTCAGTCACGACATGCCTCTCTCATCCCCAGCAGCCACCCTGCGACAACCTCCTCCAACTGTTAGTGACATGGGCCCACAAAGCAGGTGGCACCAGAGGGACAGACACGAGAAACAACATCTTTCCAGGGCAGCTACAGAGTTGTGTAGTTCTGGCTAAAAGGGACAGCACCAAGCAGCCTGGCCATGCTATACTGTGCAGTCAGCAAGAGCACAGCTCTGACTTACCAACTTTGCTTGCAGCTGCTGCCTCAGTATCTGTCCTTGGGACACGGGAGGCTGCTGCCTGTACACTGCTGGCTTGTAGGAGGGGTCAATGCCCATCATGCTCCCCATCCCTGGAGGCAGCACACCACTGTAGGGAGGGCGGCTCTGAACCAGTTTGCCCAGTGGCATGCGTACTGGCCTGTAGGATGTATCCAGGCGAGGGCCACCTGTAAGAGGAAGAGAAATAGGGAGAGCAGTCACAGCTACTGCTACACCCCATAGCTCCAGAATGTTCATCACTGTACCTAGACATGACAGGCAAAAAGAGAAAGCACAAAGACCTGCATAGGACTATCTCACAGAAAAGATTCCTAAAGAGGCGAAATATTTTTTGCTCTCCTATGCACCTACCTGCTGGAAGAGGCTGATTCTGGGCATAGAGACCCACTGGTGATTGCCCATATGCCAGCCTTGACATGGTGCTCCCTGGCTGGTGATGCAAGAGATCTGTAGGCATACCAACTCCATAAGAAACCCCTCGGCTAGGGCCCAACACAAAGTCCTGCAAAGACAAAGCAGTAAGAAAGATCAATGTGCACTGGGAATTCATGAATGGAGGAAGAGTATTAAAGGGTTGAAAAGTCCACAGGAGGAAGCCAGGGATGTCATCTGAGCTGGGCAGACTCCTTTCCTCCCAGGAGGGATTAGGAAAGTGTTTGCCTTGCGCCAAGCTAGAGAGAACAGGATAAAGCTCCAGTACTCCCAGCTGAAAGGAAACACATCACATCTTCAACACACCACCACTCTCAGGCTCCTCAGGAAGACTCTAGGGAGTGTTTTATGGCTAGGAGTGGTGAACATGGGACATCCACAGCTGCTGGACACTCCATTACCTCAGTTTTGCTGGCAGATTGGTTGCGTTTTTTGGTTTTGCTCTGTTTCTTCTTGCGTTCTTCAGTGGAGGCAGCAGGATTGGAGCTTGTTTTATCGGCCTTGGCTGGTTCTGCAGTTTTCTTCTCTGGCTCTAAAGCCACAGGTGTAGGAGGCTCTTCCTCTTCAGGGGGCAGTGGCAGTGGCTCCAGGTAGTAACTGCGGGGCTTGGGTTTCAGATGTGTGTGATACAGAAGAAGCCTCTGCTGCTCCTCAAACCTGGACACCTTGCGATCCACTCGGACTGTCCCAAACCATCCCCAGGAGAGCGGGGCTGAGTGCTTCAAACCCTCAAAAAGATCCCACGGAGAAATCTTCTGCTTTGTAGAGACTTGCAAACCCTTTAAAGCAAAAGAGTTAAGAATATTCAAGTCCCTGTTGTTGCTCCTGTGAGGGTACAGGTAACTGTGACTGTGCTTTCTTCAGGCTCTAATCCAGATCTCTCAGTAAACAGTCTGAGTGCTTCCTAATGGTCCTTGCTCCTCCAGGTGGCAAAGCAGTCATTTCTAAAAGCCTTCATCAACAACTGTCTAGTCTCCTTCATTCCATCTCTGCCAGTCTCCTGGCACACTGGCTCTGCCCATTAACTTACGTGACAGGGATTATGTGTTTCTCTTTACGCTTCATATAACCATAAATACAACCCCCAAATTTAGTTAACATCTCAGGTCACAGCAGCATTCTATCACCAAGCATTAACACCCCAGCTTTGCCCTTTTTGGACATGGTTACGTGCCAGCTTGTCTGCGTGCAGCCAGCCACTTCAAGCTCGTCAGGGAATGAGGCAGTGCATACAGATGCCTCCCAAGCTGTGCAGACTTAAGGCATCAGAGGACAAGGTGACACCTGCACTCAGGAGCTGTGATACAGACAAAAATGCTTCACTTACCTCCTTCTTGAAGATGGAATCAAAGCCAGCTATTTTATTGCCTTTAGTGTCGATGAGGGATCCCTGAGGTTCACAGGTGATGACATCTCGGGTCTGCTTGGGAAGCGGTAGTAGCTGTCGCACCTTCTCCAGGCTGTCAGACTGACGGTCCCCCAGCTCTTTCTGCACGAGCGCAACAGAGAGGACTTGAAGAATTTTTCAGGAAAAACCATCCAAAGCCCACTATGCCTCTTCTGGTACTGGCCTCCATCCCTGCATAACTTCTCACCTTTGCACCCTTCAGGCCTACAGAGTCATAGGGGTCACCCTCACTATTTCATCTAAACAGCAGAAACAAGACAGGTACTGTTCATGAGACACAGTTAAAGCTGCATAGCTGGACAACCACAAGGCAGCATGCTCTGGTCCCCATACAGGGCCTGGTGTCCCTCACCCTGAGTTTCTTGACAAGATTCATGTATGCCCGCTTGTTCTCCTCCATGCTGCCCTGAGAGATACTGGACATATCAGCAGCCAGGGTGCCGTTGATGAGAACACTCAGCATGTCCAGCACGGTGGTGAAGAGCTCACTGTTGGTCAGAGCAGAAAGGTCAGTCACCTGAAAAGCTGATAAAAAGCCTCTGCCATCATTGCAACACCAAACACTATTAGACTGTCAAGACTTCCACCCACATTTAGAAGTGTCAGTCTCCAGAATAACCTCCCACACTAATCCTCCTTTTCCTTATACACCACACTTGAGTTTTACTCCCACTTGAATTAGGTGCAGTATCACAAATTAAGACTGGACTCCTCCGTATCCATTCAGCACCTCTAAAAAGCAGACTCAGCTCTCCCCTGCACATCTCTCTGCATCTGGAAAGCCAAGTTTGTTCCAAATATGGCAGACTGCACTTGGCTATCAAGACCTAAGCTGTAGCCTGTTATTACTCTGAAGTCTCTTTCAGCTGTCAGTTCTGACAGATCATCTAGAGAAACAGCCAGCTCACATGAGATACAGGGCCACATTAATAACTGCCTCCCTTGGGAAGTGTATAGATCAGAAATCAGACTGAAAGTTACTTGTTTGACTGCATGTCCACAGTGCCACTGCTGATGATGTCCAGGAGAAGCACAGCCCATTCAGTTGTCTGTTGTGTGCTGCGCTGGACTGTGTCGAACATTCCTCCCACCTGGCAGGGAAAGGGAGTTTAGTCACAAGGACACCAAGAAACACTGAGATTCTGAAGTGAGAAAGGAGCTTAAAGGAGCTTGAAGGAGCTTAACTCCTACTGAGAGCTGCAAAGGCATTCAAAGGGTAAGGCACATCTACAAAAGAGACCAAGCATTTGGATTTCATCCCGATGAAACAGAGCAAGGGAGTTTATTCATGCACCCTGTCCCACTCAGGGCTCAAGACCTAGAAGCAGCACAAGTGTCTCTCCTACTTCCTTGCCTCAGGACATATATAGCCCCTCCAGTGTGTGCTTGCTCCAAAGGAAAAAAAGGCAGACAACTCTTCACCCCAGATGGTTAGGCTCTTTTTCTGCAACTGCTCACCAAATTCAGCCGCAGTTTCAAGGCCTCGTGCATCAGCTGCTTGGCTTTGCAGTCATCTTGGTACTGATCTTCTCGCCAATTTGTAACAATCTAAGAAATACAGAAGAGAGGACAGATCTTACCAGCTGTATGCTAAAGCTTAGAGAGAGCAACTTGTACCACTCACTGTCTGGTGACTCGGAAACGGTCAGTTCAAGCTCCCTATACCAAACAGGGTAAGACAAGCAACACCCCTGAGGCCATGCTCCAGAGCCTGTCTGCTGGAGGGGCGAGCTCCTGAGGAGAGTGAGGGGAGAAACAAGACTCCTACCTGCTGGACCTGACTGTACAGAGAGGTGAGGAGGCCTTCCCGCTGCTCATCCTGACCTTTCAAGCACGTCAGCACCAGTGACAGAAATGGCTGCTGGCTCAGGAGGGACATACTGTGAGAGAACAGAGAAGGAGCTATAGTGCCAGGCTGGGCAATCAGCACAGCAAACACTGCCTGCCCTTTCCCCTGGACTCACCTCTTCTGCTTCTGGCGGTCCCGCTCTTTGCGGGACGATGAGCCTAAATGTTGTCCTTTCTCCAATTCTTCTCCAGCAGCCTTCAGCACATGGCCCTGCACTGATGTTGGAAGCTTGGCAATCAGAGGGGCCACCAGCCATACTCCTGATCTCTCCAGGGAGCTGTGACAACACAGGAGAGGAAAGCTGTTTGCAATGCAATTTAAGATTCAGACTTGTCTAGAAGAGAGTTGCATGCTGGCTCTACACGTACCTGAGGATGGGTTTGGATTTGTTGCTGGCAGGTGTAGCACTTGAAGAACTACTGATATTGTTGACTCCATTACCAGTACAGCTAGCAGAGCTGGTCTCTGCTGACTGCTGGAATACCTCAATAGTGGCCTTGGCTATGTTTTCTAACAAGGAGTTCATCTCCTGGAGGTAGGGAAGAAAACGACAGTCAAGTCCTTCTCTGAGAGCACCTACTGCTTCCACATTTCAACTCAGTACAGACTGTTTGCCAACCTCCCCGTGGCTGCTGCTCCTGGGGTCTCAGGTTCATTGCTTCCTTCTCATGCTTGGCTTTCACAGGCCTGACTCCCTCATTGTTTACTTTCTCCCTATCCCCACTTCTGCCAGGCCACCTCTCCACCAACTCACAAGCAGCCACTTCATCCTCCCCTGTATGATCCCCTCTGAGCAGAAACTCACATTGCTTGCTGTCTGTTTAATCATGAGCTGCAGCTCCAGCGAGGACTGCCTCATGGTCCACTGGTCCAAGTTCTGTAATGCACACACACACATACTTCACGTAATTCCTTATCTCAGTTCAGACTACACCAACCCACACTCTCAGGTCCCACCATAACGAGTGTCAGACCCTCAGAGAGCTGCATTTACATGAGGCAATTACTAGGACACAGATTCTGCCAGCAGCCTGCACCTGTAAGATGCGTTTAATCCTCTGCCGCTGAGGATTTTCGCCCTCCTCATTGTCCAGGAGCCGGTGTGGGTAACAAATCAGCTGCATCAGCCTCTGGGCCTGTGTGCTGCTCAGGACAGGATCCTGCAAGTCGTTGCTGTCTTCACAGAGGGACTTCAGACATCGCTCTCCTACCCACTCCTGCAAGACGAAGGCAGAGTCAGCACAGTCAAACTGATGTCTGATTCCAAACCAACGCCCCTGCTTTCAGTCTCAGAGAGATGCATGGAACACATCAAAATCATAAAAGCCTTATTAGTATGCAGTTATGCCTGATAATCATTTCTCTTCATGAACTGTACTATCCTGATTCAGCAGGCGTCAGGCACAGCACAGTAATCAGAACAGAGGAAACAAACTTGGACGAGTCAGCAGTAATGAAATACAGTAGCTGCTCTTTCTTTTGAGAAAATATTGGTGTGATTTAACAGTACAAAGTCACTACCATAAGTAGTGTCCAGAGCTCGTTCAAAGTGTCCAGAGTCCAGGCTCCCTCAACACTGCCACTTGAACTGAGAGGATTAGAAGGAATCACTTAGAATTGTTTGGTCTATTTCCAGCACAACAAAGCTCCTAAGTTAGGTAACTCAGCGCTGCAGCTAGCACTAAACCAGAACCTGTCCTGGGGAAAAGCACACACCTTAATTCTAAAATAGTGATGGGAAAACACACTGCCATATTTAGTAAAAACCAATTACTTTACTTCTCAGACTCTGGGAGGGAAAATGACTGACTGGATACAAGCCACTTATAAAGTCACATTTCATGAGAAGGTAGACAGGAAACTTGTCAGCCTCATAATTTCAGTTGATGCTCCCTAAATGTATGATAATAATAAGGGCAGCAGTTTCCAAAGATGAGGTAGGTACTTCACCCAATTTACAGTTAACCTGCAGCATTTGTTAGTGCAGAAATTTTTCCTATTTAAAATTAGGCAAATTCATTAAATTAAAATCAACAGAGGACTGCTATATAAGCACTTCTGCATCTGCAGAGCAAGCCTGATCAGAGAATTTTTCCACTGAGAAGTGACAACAAAAGAAGAGATTAGGATCCAGTTCATTATGCACAGGTGCTGATTCTATGCCTAGAAAGCTGGAAAGGCCCTTCAGCAGTGGACAGCACTCCAAGAACTGAAGCACAAAGACTGAAAAGGTCAAAACTGTGGTTTGAAATCCTTGTGAAACCACAGTCTAGATCATTATCTTCATTCCAGATGAAGTTTGCACATGAAATGTGGTGACCTCTCCACTGCCTATTGCACTTCCCCACTCCAGTGCTGCTACATCACAACCTCTTAATAATAATAATCTTCTTGTCTAGGTAATACACATAACCTTGGGAAGACTCTTTTTTATCATTTGCTCAGCTTCTTACAAGAACTCAGACTTCATTACCAATGTGCTTTATTGGTATAAAGAAGAAAGAATGACATGCTGGAGGGAAGGGATGCCATCCAGAGGGACTTGGACAGATTTGAGAGGTGGGCACTGGAACAGGTTGCCCAGAGAACCTGTGGATGCCCCATCCCTGGGAGTGTTTAAGGCCAAGTTGGATAGGGCCCTGAGCAACTTGGAATAGTGAAGGTGTCCCTGCTCATGATTGTAAGGTCCATTCCAACCCAAACTGTTCCGTGAGTCTATGAATAAACCTTTAAATTAATTATAATCTGCTCATTTCCCCATTTCCTCACAATGAAGTCTATTATAAAATATATACCTGAACCTGAGACTGAGAAATCACAACCTATAATTTAAGGCATTGATAGTGCAAGTTCACTGCTCACAGAAGAAGTGCTAATATTAAACACAGCATTTCACCAGCCCTTTACAGCTGCAAGAAGCCTGCAGGAGCTCTGGCACAATTTGTGGTAACTCATGGGTGTCTACTGGAGTGCTCCCTTCCACATAAGCAATGCTGCCAACAACTGGTATGAGCAGTGATACCTGACACTGCTACTCCCTCCTGTGCACAAACACTTCGACTTACTTTGGGCCCTTCCAACATAGACTTTGATCAGCAAGGGAATATCTACTCCTGTAAATGCTACAGTCGGGTTTCAGTGCCATCAAGAATGTTGAATTTATATTTAAAAATAGGTGGTTTCAATTCCTTTTTGGTAAGCTGGTAACATTGCTATGCAGTCAGCCAGTTAATAAACAATAGCATGAGGACAACACAGCACTAATGGTAGGTTTACATATTAGTAATATAAAATACAAATTTCAGATTGTAACACCACATCTTTCCTGCCAAGAGAATAAACTTATAACCAAGGCTAAGGATACCTTTCAACATCTACTTCCATACAGCATGGCCACTCTACTCTGCAACGTTATTAGCCAGGTTTCAGCTCCTCAAGTGTCAACTTTCCACAAAGGAACAGAAATATTGGTGCTGTCAGATTAGGCTAAGCAAAAGGCTTTTGTTGTCATTGTTTTAATTAATTAAACAGGGCAATGCAAAGCTCAGGGATATATTAACAGCCCAACTGCAAGCAACACTCAGGCTGCATCCTGAAAGACACCATTTATCATTTTAATAAACCATCTGTCTGTCTTTCTTGTGCTGATCTTCTTTGCCTTCAGCACACATCTCAGCATACCACTCCCAGCACACCCCTCCTTGGACTGGAGCCCTGTGCTGTTGCCAAAGCAAAGGGGATGCAGTCCTTGCATACTCCAACACCTAATTCCTGAGCACTGCTTGTCTCTGTGCTTTGCTAACAGTTAGCAATCCTCAGTACTGTCAGATGACAGAAACATTGCAGGTTCTTCACTGATCTTTCACAGAAATACCTGCCAAACCCAACCTGAAGAAAGGCATATGGTATACATCTGTCTGCTGAAGGGATATAGACACACCTAGAGATGGGACAGACTCACCTGTTGACATATACTCCTCAGTACATACTTGGCATAAATATCCAAGCTGGCTGTTTCTACAGTTACTACCCGGCCACCAGCCTTCCTGGTGCCCAGCTCATCATCCATGAGATCATCAACACCTCCAGGGTGGGAAAAACCAGAGCCTTTCAGTTCTGCATCTCCTAAAAGGAAAGCAGAAGTGTCACATAATCAACAACTCTAACCACAAAGCCTGACTCAAAAAACATCTTGAGATTCTGTAAACTCTCCCTGTGACCTCTCTGCAGCCAACAGACTCAACCCATGTTTACAGCTACAGAGAAGCCACATATCCACCAGAACAGATCTCCTCTGGCCTTCTGCACAGCCAGCACAAATAACAGTGCCTTTCTCCTACTCCCCTGAAAAACACGGCTATAAGTTCAGGCTAACACAGGTACACACCCAGAACAAAGACAGCCTTCAGCACTGCAAAGACTGCTCCATCCACAATACGATTCTGGGAAGCTGCCAGTAAGTGACGGTCACAGGAAGAGCGGATTCCCACAGTGGGTTTGTCTGCAAAGAGGACAAAGGGGAAAGGCAATACTCAGCAAGAGAGAAAGGCACGGGCTCCAGAGCTGCCTGAATTATGTGCCAGCAAGTACCATAAAATCCAGCTCACAGAATCTCGAGGCCAGTTCCTTTCCTAACTGTAACATGGGGTCCATTTAATTAAGTTTCAAGAAGCATAGTGCCAATCACATTGTGACAACTCAGCCATGAAATTCAAATGGGGTGCAGAGCCTGTGTCATGAACTCCAAGCTCCAACAGTACCCTAGACCTAAAATACAGGCTGGATTTAGAAATCTGAGCTATCAAGATACTGATGAGAAGCCAAGAACAGAGCTTCCTGGAATGTTTCCATCATCACACAAAAAAGGAGTGCTGTAAAACAGCAGCTTCTGGCACCAAGTTAAGAGCCTATACAAAGCTCAAGACATAAAAGAAGAAGTGATCATTACTCTAATGGCTTAGTGACAGCAAGGCCACCTCTACTGGCTGGTTTCCTGCCTCCAAGAACCTTCTCCCCAATGCCTGGCTACCATGGAGTGACATAAATGGAAGGATACTGTTCTTTGTCCTATGAAGAAAGTGCATCAGGCTTTGCCTGCTTTATTCAAAGCAAGCAGGTTATGATCTCTAACCATAAGGTCTTGTATCTCTCTTCTTAGGGTGCAAGAGCCTTAGTACTTTCACAATAAAGAAAGGCTCTAGGTTCATTCACTTACTGCCATCTTGCTGGCATGGGTTCAGCTGTGGAGTCTTAAACAGATGGAGTAAAATCCGGCAGGTCAGACGTGCCCCTGGTTCTGAGTCCTGTTCACTGCAGGCTATGTAAAGAAAAGAGACCACTGAGATTTCTTAAGCACCAGGACAGCTGACTCTCAATCCAAAAGCTATTCACAGTGCACTGCCCTGGAGCAGCCAGCCGAGAAGCTGCAGCAGCCTTATTGTATTTACAAATATGGAGCATGTGCAGCAATTAACATGCAAGCCAGCAAATCCTTCAGTATTATCCCCAGTGACATGCACTGCATTCTGCTTGCTCCATCTTTGCAACTTCACCCTGTCAAGAGTCTGGATGCTGCAATCCCCAGAGCAGAGATAGGGAGGCTGGTGGCAGAGTAAGGCAGGTGCTGTAAGCCCAGCTGGCTGCTCTAGCCAAAATGCTAAGCTGAACATTATTATCAGTGGGAGGCATACTGCTGGAGTTCAGAGCAGAGTACAATGGTCACACAGTGAGGCTGACAACAGCTCCCCATGTTTATTTCAGCTTGCACACAAACTCAAGAGAGCAGGGCAGTGAAAAACCTTAGCACAACCACTTTTTGGTAGAAATCAAAAGACCCAAATTTCTCTACAGCACCACATTCAGTTATTAAGTATAAAAGAAGCATTGGAGGCATGTTTCACAACTACAGAGTTTACCAGGTATGCATGAAGCACAGGCCTTTGGGCCAGAACTGAGAATCAGACAGTTTGTGCAGGGATGCACTTACCAGCATTGAGGAGTGAGGGGATAGCAGCACAGCGAATCAGGTCCTCCAGCAGCAAGCACTGCCGGGCAATGAGAATGGCAACAAAGGTGGCCAAGGAATCATGGAAAGATAAGTCACTGACCTGAAAGAGAGATCAGCCAGTGATCCAAACAATCTCTATCTCATTCCCTCTGTCAGCAGTTTCTAGGAGCTGGGGGGCAGAAGGGCCCATAACCCCTGGTCAATGTCCATGGTCTGCCCAGGCTGCAACAAACACCAAGGGCAGCCCCTGGTATTCAAAGCCTTTTCCCTGCCCTCAGAAGATAAAGCCTCCATCCCTTGTTCACTTTTGCCTTCTCCCAAGGGATCCCTCCACTCCTGCTTCAATTCCTTTTCCCCTTTTGAATGTTTGCACTTGCATCAACATTGCAGAGGAGATCATTGAAGCCACAGGTCCCATTATTGGAGGAACAGCACAAAGCTTTGAGCACACCCAGCCACTCGGCACTTAGAGACTTGCAGTAGCCAGTTAGCTCAGCACACAGGATAGCAATGTCGTTCACCCTGTTAAATAAATAATGAAAAAAGCAGAGGGTCAGCTTTGCTACTCATGCATGCCATCAGGTCAGCGATTTTCTAAGGGACCCCAGCCTTGGCTCCTCCTCCTTCACACCCCAAGACAGCCAAGATACGATCACTGGCTTCCTTACCCTCACCTACAGGATTTACTTTCTCAGTAGAACCATAAAAGCTCTGCCTCTCACCTGTCTGGATCGTGGTGTCCCACACACACGTGCATTAGTGCATTACAGACGAAACTGTAGCGATTGGCTGGGTTTTCATTGAGGCTCTTGCCCAGGTTGGTGTACGTAAAGTTATGTGCAGAGGGATTTTCAATAGTGTCAATCATGAACTCTGGTTCCCACAGCATGTTGGAGTCAGATGGCTCAACATTGCAATAGATTGTGTTCTTCACCTTGGAGCAGAAGTCACTAAACAGAACAGAAAAGTGATTAGGAACACAGAAAATTATGCAGCCGCTGAACTCCGGTGAGCAAAGACAAATCCTCTCTGGGCAAGAACATGTTGAAACTCAAGATCACTGTGTACCAATAAAGACCAATAAATTTGTTATTTTCTTCCACATCAACCAGAACTTTACCAAATTTCTATCAGTACTCCTTTTCTGTGGGGAGAAGACTCAGTTCCTCATAAGTCATTTGAAACCTCTGGTAATTTATCCACTCACCCTCCTTTGGACCTAAATCCACTATATGCTTTTTGGAGTTTGCTGCCCCAAACCACAAGGCACAGTTGTACCATGACATAAACAGGGGCCTAATGATGCAATTTGTTCTGTTCTCCACTCCTTGTTCAAACAATGCTTAACATTTCATTTGCTTCCTGACAGCTACTATACCCTACAATGACATTTTCAACTACGTATCTGTTACAGCTCAAAGATCTTTTATTCAGCCAGTAGAACACATCCACCACCACACAGAATTTAGAAAGGAACAAAGACAATCCTGTGTGCATTATTCTGTGTTTAACAACACTGAACTTCATCTACCAGTTTATCACCTGGTCACCCATCAATGCAGCCTAATACAACAACCTGCAGACAACTTCTATTATATGCTAAGTAACAGATGAAAAGTTTTGATATCACCACTCACACTTCTGAGACATAAAACAGCACAAGCATTAGCGGAGTCCTTTAGAACTCTTTAGTCACTCCTTGTTTTCATCTGTAACTTACTGTTTGTCTGGTGGAGGATATTCCCTTTTATCTGTGGCCATTTATTTTGAAGTTTTGCTGAATAACTTTTGGGAATTCAGTTAGACTAGTATGAGGTTTCTCATTTCTGTATGACAACTCCTATGAAAAACTCCAATATGACAAACTATGACGACAGCAATCCCTCCTGCTCTCAGTTCAGCCCAGAGACAGACTTCCAACGCTCTCTGTAGGCAGGAGTTTGGCCAGCTGATATCAAGGCAATAGCACACGAGATATCACAGCCCCTCCCTGGGGGTAACACCAAGGGTCAGATGTCCCCATAGCACACCTGCACTGGAAACACTAATAGGGAGCAAGGACTGAGAGAGAAGACAAAGTGAAGCACTGTACTGGGAAACAGGGCTGTCAGGAGAATTACCCTTTCACAGGATCAGGTAAGCAAAAAGCCTGGGAGATTTGTGGACTCCATTTCTAGGTGGCTAAGGCAGCTAGTGGAGGGTCAGTTCCCAAGATAAGAACTGCAAAGGACAAAAGGCCACAGGATAAAGTAAGCCCATGGAACAGAACTTGGGGGCAACATCAGCAAAGCAGAACCCAAACAGCTAACAGAAAAAGGAGTGCAAAGTAGCACAAGAACAAACCCAAACCAAGCAGAGCAGGTTCAGAAACAGCCCAAGGAGTATTAGCAGAGAACCACTTTTAAGATGAACTGCTCAGTCACCAGTTTAGCAGGAACTAAACTCTCTACATCTGTCCTCCAGGAGTGGGATAGGTGCAGACCTGTGGAGGTGCAGAGGACTACTGAGGTAATTTACTAAAATATCATGATTTAAGAGTCAAGATTATCCACTGAATCATTGAGAGGATCTCTGGAGCAATCCCATCAAACAAGATTAAAAGCAGAGTTTATGTCAAGGTGCTATAGTGGGCAGTACCCACTGCATCTCAGCTGCATCAGACTCACCTAAAGAGCTCCCCAAATTTACTTTTGAGGTGACTGCAGGAGGTATACAGGTCGTAGAGATAGGCCAGGATACAGCGCTCTGCTGAGGAGCCATCCGAGCGGTTCATGCCGTGTTTCACCACCCCACACAGACTGCAAAGAGACAAAAAAAAAAGTGAGCTGAACCCTCAGGCATGCAGTTTCCTTTCAGAAAAGACACAGATGTCCATGCCCCTTATGAACCCCCAGCATACACACAGCTTCCTTACACACAGAGGGGGGAGATGCCCTTACCCTTCAAAGACCTGAGCCATCTGGTCCTGGTTCAGGATAAGGCAGGAGTGGTAGTGCCGCAGCACAGCCACGATGCACAGGCACAAGCTGGTGGTATAGCTGCCAACAAGGTCGGAGGATTTCAACAGCAGTTCTGCCTCCACCACGCTCAGTTCATTCAGCAACTGCACCCAATGATAGAAAAACCCTTCAACAGCCACAGGGGTAAGGTATGGTCAGAAAGAGAGGAGGCACATCAAACCCACAGCCTATAGGACCTGCCAGGAAAGGCACTGCCAGGCACTTTCTGCTTAGGGATGCACCCCAGAACAGTTGGCAAAATGTCTCAGGCAGTACAAGGGGCTGTCAGGGCTTGGGTATCAGTGGGTAATTGGGATATGGCCACAATTTTAAACAGCTTGTTTGGTAGTTCTATCTTGTACAAGTCTCACTCTGATATCCTTTTCAGGCTAACAGCCACAATTCCATCAGCTAGGCTTCAAGAGACACCTGGTACAGGCTGCAGAAACAGCACCAGGATTTTAGCAGGATCCAGAAGGCAGCATGAGCTGCCATGTGCCAAGGATCTTTCCAGGGGGGCAAGGTAGGCAAGGTGCCAGGGACAGACAATTCCCTTTTTACTCAGAACAAGGCCCTGCTGCAACCAGGGACAGAGATGCAATGCAAGTCCTTTGGAAACAAGCCCAAAGCCTTTGGAAGAATAATCCTCAGAACAGAACATGCAAGACTATCTGCCACAGACAACCTATTCCTAACAGCTGCAGCCCAGAAGTATCACAAGGACTATATAATCTGACCACCTCCATGACACAGGTCACCAAAGAGGGTCACCAATGATGGCCAGAGCAGGCCAACTATCACAGCACAGATCTGCTGCCTCTCAGGTGGACAAACTCCTCCCCAGGGAGCACCTGAGCACACTGCCCTTACCTGGATGGCAAAGTCGATAAGACCACTGATATTGAGTGAATACTCCATCAAGTCAAATATGAACTGCACGTGCTGTACCAGAGGCAGGTGGTATGACATTCCCAAAGCAAAGCTGGTGATCTGTTCCAAGACATTACGAGATACCTGCAAGTGCAAGACAACACAGAGTCTATCTCCCCTTCCAGAAGTCCCTCAGCAGGCTCATTTCTCATCTCCTTCCAGGAAGCTGTTCTCAGTAATACAAAGAGACACAGTCAGAGCCCAAGAAGGACAGCAGTTTTCAAATTTTCATACCTGAGATGTGACTTGGTGCTGATCAAAGTGAGAGAGGTGCTGGAACTTTGCAAAGATATCTTCAGCTGTTGGGAATGCTTCTGGCTTGCTCTTTTTCCTCTTCTGACCTTCTTCCCCACCTAGCAAAGTTGAAAACATCAGAAAACAGAATTAGGCTGCTTTCCTCACCAGAGGATTAAACATCAGCCATCAGCTTCTGACAGTTCCCCAGCAAGATCAGCCCCTGCCATGAAGCACAGGCAAAAGCCCCGAGTCCTAGACCATAACTTGATAAGGACTATATTTAATTAAAAAAACCCCATTAAGGAATCCCTAACCTAAAAAATGACAGTAGGGCAAACATCAAGTTTATCCCAAATGAAAGTACTCCTCGGACTATCCTTCTGTCTTGATTTGAAGATATACCTATTGTTTGATGAGAACAGGTATTCTGGACTGGAGATGCTCAGTCACAAAACTTTCTTTGTCAGAGCACTCCACATTTTAAAGCATCATCTTTTTACCACATTTTAAGTCGCCTTTCAGGCATCAGAATAAGAAAAAAATTGTAGCCAGGTTCTCAGCTGTTGGGGATCAGCAGCCTTCTGTTGATTTTGACACAGCTATCTGAATGTCCTATCCTGTGCATTTAGCACATGCCTGAAGTGTAACAGCACAATACATTTAGCAAAGTCTTTGCCAAATATGCATTGACAAAGTATTTTCTGCTTCTTGTACAAGGATCTAAATGCAAGAATAAGTAAAATAAAATATGAAAAGCCAATGTTCTGGCCAGGGTCTCACTCTGAACCTCATATGACTCAATTCTCTTCTGAAGACAAGTTAATTAAACAGACACTGCCAGCAGGAAACCAACTGTCTTACTTGCTGGTTAGTATGTTTGAAAACAGAGCACCATTCCAGACTCATTCTCTAGTACCTCTTATCAGACACTGTAGATTGTGTAAAATCCTTTCACTGTGAGACTCCAGACAAGAGAATCAGCCAACTGGAAAGATGTTCTTGCTTCAGAAAGGAGTGTCTCAACCTCTACTAACCTGTCTCTGCAGTGCTCTTTCTGTTTAAGACTTTCAGAATGTCTTTGGTTATTTTCTTGATTGTATGTCGAGCATCATCCCGTTGTTTTCCAACCCCAAAAAGAACTACCAGCCTTTGGTTACACTCATGACTGCATGACTCCTCCTGGGGAACCAAAAGAGACAACTGCATTAGCAACAGCAAGGCTGAATGATTTAATCTTGTTTCACACCTCGATCTCTAAACGAAAAAGAAAATCTTCATCTGAGAAGCTTCTCTGGGAGTAAGCAAGGAGCCATCCAGAAAAGCAGGACTGCTTCTTACCCAGCCACAGCAGGGAGAGACAGCAGCCTCATGACAAGGGCAGCAACAGGGGAGCAGTTAGGAGCAGGTCTTGTACCTGAGGAATAGGGAAGTGTGTTGCATACTGGATGTGCCGAGGCTGGTCATACAGGGATGCCAGCATTCCTTCCACAGACTTATCCTTCAGCAGAGTCTTCGCTTCCTTTTCAGGATCTGGCTTTTCAGGGGAAGGGCTGGCTTTAGATTCACAATGCATTGGTGGAGAAAACATCTGGAGAGACGAAAGAACAAGAAAACGTAATTAGGGAACATTAGGTCATGCAACAGTAAAGATTGCTGAAGGAACGTACTTCTGCTCAGGCCTACAAAGGAGTATGAAAAGGAAGGGTTGGAAAAACAGCCAGTTCTTAAGGCAAAAACCAAGGCAATGTGCTAAGAGACCATTCCTATTTTTGCTTCTGGTCCATGATGTATATTAACTTAAACACAATAGGAAATAACACAATAGGAGTAATAAATTCATGGCTTAGAATTTTGGAAACAGGCCCTTCCACAGAAGTGAGGATCAAACTACATAAATAGATTATATGGGCCTTTTACATTGTGAAATGCCTTATAACTCAACCACTTCCAGCAGATACACTAACTCAGCCACTTCCAGCAGATACACAAAAGCAAGGCACAATGCTGTTCCTGGACTCACCACTACACACTGACTCTACTTACTAAGTAACAGGTAGGAAATGCTGGAACATACCGAAAAGTCTGTCTTTTCCATGTCATCAAAGAGCATGCTGGGGTTGTGGTCAATGTCCATGGGCTCTGAAAGACCTGTGTCCTGGGAACAGACAGAGCAACTTTACATCTCAGTGATGCAACAGGGAACAAGAGAATATTTGTTGACTACAGCACTGATGTCCATGTTGGATGACAGCAATATGCCACCAACACCCATGGTGCCTGGCAAGTTGGAGCCGGATGCACCTCAAATATTATGGACAGGCCTCACACAGCACCTCATGATATGCTGCTCTGTACCAAGCCATGCAAGATTTTCCTATCCACCCTTCTGCAATCTGCAGATCCTTTCCAGTAACTTAGAACATACCCTTAAATTTAAATGCTAAGGAAATAGGTTGGGGGAAGGAAGTGCAGGAGTCAGTAGTACATCCTCCAGCAGGCAATAGCAAGGAGGCTGCAAAGCTGGTAAAAACAGGTAGGCACAACACAGAGATACACAGGAGGCCATGGTGCTCGTGCTCTCACCTCCAGCTTGATGCCACTGCTTCCCTCTGTCTCCTTCCTGTCATGCTCCTCAGCAGGGTCATCAAAGGGTGAGGGAGGGCGAGGACCATGAGAATCCATGGCGAGATCACCCCGGGAGATGAGCGTGCACATGTAGATGTTGTGGGAGAAGACATCATGTCGGATTAGCTCACAGAACAGCAGCACCAGATTGAAGAACTCCACCTTCTCATTTTCCTTCCCAGGATCAGCTGAAAGGACAACACAGACTGTCAGGGCTATCAGAGTAGTTCTGCACCACTGTAAGCAACACCAGGCACCTAACCTGGGGCAAGGGAAAGCATTTCCTGAGACGTCAACACAGTGACTGATACACAGTTCTGGGATTACAGCAGGGACTAAAAGCAGAAAGTCCAGTTTCAAAAACTGGCAATTAAGTAAGTCAAAAGCTCTCCAGTGTCACAGCCCAGAGGCACTGGACTTTAGCCTAGAAGTGCTATTCCTGGGTGTACAAACAGCTGCCTGCATCATTCAGAGCTGTTATCCTATCCCTTTAACCTGTTTGCAGAACTTCCCATGAGAGCCAGAGCTCTGTCACCAGTTAAAACCCTCCCTTTAGTTCTCAGCCTGAAGTAATTCCTGATTAAACTCATTTATCCTTGGCCAATGCTCTGTTAACAGAAGTGCCTCTGTATCATCTTTCTGTCATCTGGTCCTGCAAGTTGCTTTTCCACCCTCTCCAAGACAAACTCTGAATTGCAAGGAAGCCAGATAGAGAATTTAGATTCACCCAATAACTACACAGAAGAGAACTGCACATAAATTCAAAGTTTGCAAGAGAGGGAAAGCTAGAAACTGGGAGACCACATGTTTTTATTTACATACTTAGCATAGGAGCTTGAGTGTCAAGGAACTGCATAAGGACATCCTGAAAGACAGGAGCGCTGGCTGCTGACAGAGAGCCTGAGGAGATGGAGCCCTTCTCATCCACAACTTCAGAGTCTCCACATCTCTGCAGAAACATAAAAAAGTACTGACTGCTGACACAGAGGAGAAACTTCCTATTCATATATGTCAAAAAAGAAGCCTTCAAGAGAATTTTTCTATCTTGCTCTTACAAGCAAGCCACCACACAGGTTTCTGTAAGCTGCTGCACAGTCTCCAAGTATGTCAGCGCTTCTGCACTGCAATCAGCTGTGCTCAAATGTATCCAAGAAATGGGATACGCACCATCCCACAGGCTCATTTATGACCTACATTGGGTCAGATGGAACAAATGCCATAATTAGCAGCACCAGTGACAAGAGGCACTGTGCTGATCAGCCTTTGCCTGTCGGTGTAATCGGAGTTAGGTAACCTCTGCTCTCCTTTACTGCTTCCAGGAATAAGGACCTACCTCAGCCTCGATCTCTGCTTGACGCTTCTCCAGCAGTTTGGCCACCACCATGGCCCTGTGGCGCCCAGAGCGTTTGTAGCTGACAGCCCACTCACACAGCAAGGCCACCACTGCATCATCGTCTGGGGAGATCTGGGGGGATGGAAGCACTGCAGTGAGAACCTGAGCCAAGCACAAGAGGGGAGTAGATGGAACAGTGGGTCTACTCCCCACAGAACAGAGCCTCAAGACTGCTACATTCCCCTTCTCCTAACAGGGAGGACAGATGTCAAACTAGAGCCCTCCTGCTTTGACTCCATTTTGCAACATGAGGTCCACAGCCCCTGACAAATCTCCAGACTGACCCTGCTTCAGAAAATCATCACTCTTCCAGCAGCACATCTATAGAGTGCTAATCACAGCACTGAGTAAGACACACTTCTCAACACTCTCATACAAAGTATAAAAACTGCCAGTCCTGCAGTCCTTCCAGGAAGCAATACAGTAGTGGATGTACTATGGTCCTACATATCATAAATAAATCACCTCCCAGGCTAAGAGGACCCTGAACTGTGAGCCCCCAGGAATCACCAGCCAGCCAAAAATGTGACCGGGCTAGTACTGGCATAACAAGTCCCTAGCACCAATCTGATATGCAGACTGATGTCTTTCATCAGTAAATTCTCTCAAGCTTACATGTATTTGTTGGACTTTCTAGAGCACAGACCACCCCCCGCCCCTTCTCATTTTAGTACCTCCCTAACAAGGCTGCATGAAATCCTTTTCAATGGAGATCATGTCTCTTGGCCAAGGGCCACTACTTAGTCAGCTCTCTGCAGACACAGGACAGTAACAGTGGGATAAAAACAAGAACACAGCCACATCCAAGAGCAGGCCCAGCAGCAAAGTTCCAGAGCACCTCATGACTGTCTTTGGTTGGGCCCAGCCCAAAAATCCTGTTATACAAGGAATCCAAAGAGTTGCTGAAGTCAGATCTTTCAAAGCTGTGACTGTCCAGAACTTCTAATGTATGCAAGACACGGCCAATAGTGAAACCTAGAAGAGAACAGAAAAGAGAAATGTCTATTTGGCACCGGGTACAACAGACTCTAGAGCAACACCAGACATGTTGCCAAGGTCAGAAGGCCTACACCTTTTATCGAGACCAGCTCCACAAGGAAGAAAAGATGGGTTGTAGCTGTAGGTGATTCTCTTCTAAGTGGAAGACAGTGTTTGGACCCTTTATCCAAATGCCAGATGGACCCTTCTCTAAGGGAACTCTGATGCATTCCTGGGGCCCAGGTTAAGGATATGAAATCATGAAACTTCCAGCCTGGTACAGGACTTCAGGACCTTGGGATTGACCACTAGCAAGGGATTCTGGAACAGAGATTATTTTCTATTCTATCTTTCTAGTTACAGGCAGTGACATTGGAAGAAATAGATGGGCTCAGTATATTAACACATGGCTCCGTGGCTGGTGTTGCCACCAAAATACTGTTTTTTTCTGACAATGGGAGGGCCTACCACAGCACCAGGCATGCTGGACTGTTTAGTGTATGAGAAACTGGTTGGACAGTCACATCCAGATGGTAGTAGTCAAAGGCTCAGAGCCCCAGTAGACATCAGTGATGAGTGGTGACACAAAGATCAAGTGTGCCCTCATCAAATCTGTAGATGACACCAGAGCTGAGTGGTTTGCTTGACACTTCTGAAGGATGGATGACATCCAGAGAGACCTGGACAAGCTCAGGCAGTGACCCATGGGAATCCCATGAGGTTCAACAAGGCCAAGTACAAGGTGCTGCACCTGGGGCAGGAAAATTCCAGTACCAATCCAGGATGGGGGGGTGAACAGATGGAGAGCAGCCCTGCTGAGAAGGATTTGGGGATGCTGGGGCATGACAGGCTGGACTCACAGCCCAGAAAGCCAAGTGTGTCCTGGGCTGCAGCAAAAGCCCTGTGGGCAGCAGGGGAGGGAGGGGATTCTGTCCCTCTGCTCCAGGTCAGACCCCACCTGCAGTGCTGCCTCCAGCTCTGGGGTCCCCAGGGACCTGTTGGAGTGAGTGCAGAGGAGGCCACCAAGGTGATCAGAGGGATGGAACACCCTTCCTAGGAGGAAAGGCTGGAAGAGTTGGAATTGTTCAGCCCGAGGAAAAGGCTCTAGGGTGACCTAACTGTCATCTTTCACACTAAGGGAGGCTTATAAGAAAGCTTGTGATAAACTTTTTACAAGGGCATGACAAAGGGTCATGGTTTTAAACTGAAAGAGGATAGACTCAGACTAGATGTTAGGAAGAAATTCTTCCCTGTGAGGGTGATGAAGCAGTGTGACAGGCTGCCCAGAGAGGTTGTGGATGTTCCATTCCCGGAAGTGTTCAAGGCCAGGCTGGATTGGCCCTGAGCAACCAGATCTAGGGGAAGGTGTCCCTGCCCATGGCAAGGGAATGGAGACCTGATTTTTAAGGTCCCTTCCAACCCAAACCAGTCTATGATTTTGTGAAAACTTTCTGCAAGCTCATTGCCCAAGGAAAGCTGTACCAGTCAGGCAAGGGTCCACCCAGCTTAATAGCCTGACTCTTACTGTGGCCAACAGCAGATTTTAGGGGAAAGCATCAGAGCATGGCACACAGACAAGAGTGTAGTTCCCTGGTAAATATTTCCAGCTTCCAGTAAAGAAACTACCCCTATACCTGGTGAAATGGACTCTTGTAATATTTTGCTCTGGAAAGAAAAAGAGCCATGTCTTATTACTAACAGTAAATACAAACAGCAGTAAATAGGAAAAATCAAAAAGAATAGCCAGACAAGAGTTTTGTCAGAGTAGCACATGGACCAGGGGGAAAGAAATTTTAACCTACAGCAAGTTACCTGCTGTAGTTTCTTGGCACTTGTCAAATGACCAGCGAACCTCCACAGCCTGGCCACGTTCCTTTATCTGCTGCTCAATTTCACGCAGCTTTGCCCGAACCTAGAAACAATGGACTTGTGTAAACATACAAAAGGATGCCTTAGAAGTCCTGTGAACAAAATTATAAAACAAAGAGCCTGACAGCAACTCTACTTAAGGTTAGATTTTGCCCATCTTCCAAGGACATCACTGTCTGGCTTACAGCAGAATGAGAGCACTTAATTGCTAGGGAGTGAGACAGCACCTCCAGATCTGCTTATCACACAACATGAAAAGAAAATTCTGAAAGAGCTAAGGTAGAGCTGTTATCCCAAACCACAAGAACTCCCTTTTCTGAAGGTTTCTCACCTGCTGTGTAAAGGCTGAATTCCCCCCTGGCATGGGCAAGTTGGATGGGGCTATAGGCAGGTGGTCCAATGGAGAGCCAGTCTTTATCCTGCTATCAGTCAGGGAATAATGCCACACAAGGGCACTCGGGCAACACAAAATTATACTCTGCAACAGAGAGAAAAGTCAATATCACTGAGCAAATGAAGGTCAAAACAATTAAGTTACATTTCTACATAACTAACCACTACTTTATTCTATTGCCCAGGCACTCATTGCCCTTCATACAGCATGTTTACTATCTGGGTGGCTTGGGTTTTTTTTGTTCTAAGCTCTGAAAGACCCTTTGGATCATACAAACTCACACCTCCAACACACAATCCAACCCTCATGGTCCAGAAGCAGCATTTACATTAGTGACTTACAACTCTCATCAAGTGTGAAGTCTGAGAAGAAATATGAGATAACAGACCTAAATTAATTAAACCATTTTGTTTGATAATCACAAGTCTGATTATTATAATAACAATGCCATGCTATATGCATTCTTATTCTTTTATGATCTTGTACATCCACATAAACACAGACAAAACTTAACTAAACAATTCCTGTGATATTCCCTTACATTTTCTGGCTTACAAAGCTGTTTTAGACACTCGAACCAAAGAATCTGCTTATCTTGAGAGCATTCCAGCAAAGGTTAATTATGTACATTCTTAGAATTATGGAAATTTTTAGAAATGCACCCATTTCCACTGAGACATACTAAAGATCAGACTATCATTAACCAACGTCAACCTCAACCTTTTAAGCAGGTTGTGTCTGAACTCCAAATGAGCCAAACTTTTGAGGTGTATAAGCTCATCTATTTTCCCTAAAGTAAGCTCCCCAAATAGAAGATTTTATATTAATGACACGTTTTATCACATAGCAAATAAAAAACCAATCCTCTAAATTTCTTCAACAGAAAACAAACAAGACTTAATAAGAATGCAGAAGGTTTATTTGTAACCCTACATTGCTCTCCCTTGCTTCTAGAAAGATCCTTACTTCTAGCCAACTGTACTACAGGAATTTTCTTTTTCTCTTTTTCTCTCTCTGAGAGCTGGCTGGCTGCTTCTTGATCCTGCCAGGGCTCCTCCATCTCAAGTTTCTCTCTTGAACAGCAGGTTCCCAAGCTTTGTGCTCTCTTCCTCTCCAACTCCTGCTCCATTCTCTGGAACCTTCTCTGCTTTAACAAGTCTTTTCTCCCCTGAAGAAACAATCTCCACTCCTTCTGCATGGACCCACCTCACCTAGTCACTCTCCTCTTGAAGGATAAAAACACAATCATGAATGAATGCACACACTGAACAGAACACGCCTCTCTCTGACGTGAGGACAGTAAGGACGGAATCCCAGAGTGTCACAACAGAACCAGTTCTTCAAACATCCATCAGTAAAGCTTTGGCAACCTTGCCCTTTTATTGCAATGTTTAATCACCTATAAAGATTATGAGTTTAGAGTAGCTCCTTTTCACAGTCTGCTACCACTCCTACACCACTACATTCTTCCATAAAGTGGGAGGGCCTGTTTCTTGTATGTGCTGTTTGGCTCTGAGGGGGTTTTATTTTGTTCTGTGGGAACTTTTTTTCTGATGAGGGGATGTTTGTTTTTAAGAGTTGACAAAATTACAAAGCACTTTCATTTCTGGCATAATTTCCTTTCTTGGATGACAACCCTCTATTGATACACACAATGGGAAATAACCCTTTCTTTCTCACCCCATTTTGTAAAGCTTCCCCAGCCATGTGAGGCAACTGTGAGTAGAGCAAAAGGCTCTATTCCAACCCATATTTCTTATGCATGTCAGTCAAGGGCACTGCTACAGCACTGACATCTGACAACAGCTCTGTAACACACCACCAAAGATAATCATGGTTTGGTATTCCTGTACCTAAGAAGCTGCTGACTCAGACTGTAATGATTTTTCTGTGATGGCACACAAACCGTCCCTGTTGACCCCAGAATCACCATCACTTAAACCTACCTGAAGAATGCAGCTGAGCCCATACACCACTGGCCTGTGCTGGGGGCACAGCAGTAAGTCGCTGAAAGGGCTGGGAGGAGGATTCCCTGCAGCTGGCTGAGGGGTGGGAGTTGAAGGAAGAGCATTCCCTGTCTGGGCAGACAGGATGTGTGGTGGGTGCCCACCAGCACCATCCAGCTGCATAGCAAGCCTGCGGGTGCAGAAGTAGGCCAGACGTCTGGACAGGTATGCAGACTGCACAAACTCTCCAGAGTACTGCAGGGAAGATGGAAGGACAGGCAAACATCCTTGTCACATGGAACACAAGAAAATACCCTGACCTTCCCAAAGCACTACACTGTGTGACACTGCCTTCAAGAGGCAGTTCCTTTTTACTGCGAGCTCCTTAGCATCATGGATCACCCACTGGCTACTAAGCATCAGAAAAACCCTTGAAATGCTCTCTGGCAATGACTTAATGTATAAAAATGTACCCACACCCAGCCTTCACAGAGCTTCAAAGGCTTGCCCAAACTCTGTTGCAAGAGAAACAAAGAAAAAAGCAGTTTCCATGTGCTGGTGCACAATCAGTGTAACTACCACAGCTGTGGCATGGGCAGGGATTACAAAGTCCAGTGCAGGGAAAAAAGGTAAAGGAGAATAAAAACTGGAAAAGAGCCGGACTAAAAAGACATCTTTGCATGACCTAAGAAGGATGCTCATAGGGACACCCTCTGGTGCTCTTGGTAAAAAATAACTCACTATCCCCTTAGGCAATAGGAAGGGCATGGCCAAAACAGAAGTCAGCACACTCCTAAAGCAAGCTGAGAGTGTGTTTCTCACCCGCAGCAGCAAAGGAAGGAGCATTTTCAGAAATTCATCTTCTCCTGACCGTATCTTCTCAAAGCACTCGAGGACCCATGTCAGGAATTCATGCCGGTCCAGCATGCCATCCTGCACACAGATAAAAGCAGAGCAAATGCAGGAAAGCTGAAGCAACCAGCACTAAGGTAAGGAAGAGTAGGAGCAGCTTGCATTCCAACAGTGGAAATAACTCTGGAAGTTTTCACAGTTCTGCGCTACTCCTGTCCTATTACTGAGCTCAAAACTGCATCTAGTCCTAGTGGTCTATTCACAGAAAGAGAGCATTCTACAGAAATAAATCACTTGGCATCCACTCCCCTTGCCCTCCTCTGCTCACACTGACCCAGCAGCCCCTGCCAGTCCCTCACCTGGAACATGAACATAGCCAGTTTCTCATTGTAGTCCCACTGCTTCAAAGCCTGTTCCACCTCTTGGGGCATTGGTCCTGATGGTGAACCACAGCCTTGCCCTGGGAGCTGTCTGTAGAACTCTGCAATTTTCTGCAGCTGTTCTGACAGGTACTTGGTGATGATCTGTGTCCATTCTGGAGAAAACAGGTTAGCAGTGAGCACTGTGGCAAAGAGCAGCAGGAAAAAACCACAATGGTGGCAAGGTGGAGAGCCAGAAAAAACCAGAACACAGTGAGGGGAACTCTTCTAGACCACAGCAATCTGGAACAGCCCAGGATGCAAAGGATGTTGGATCCAGTAATGCTAAATGAAATTGGAAACACAGACATACCAAGATTCTCTGGGAAATACACACACTCACTTGGGAAGCAGCTAATCAGTCATCACTAAGTTGCAAATTTAGTCTTTGTATGGTAAGAAGAAACCAGGTTAGGCAGCAAAGGAGCTCAGTAGAACTTAACAGAGAGAAAGAATAGAAAGGCTCCCAGGAAGCATTTATGGCTGCTAAGACTTATTTTTCAGTGTATTTTCACAGGTGGGCCTGTTGTTCAGACAGTTACTCACATCAGAACCCAAGGACTTACCAGCAGGAAATAAGTTTATATGGATTTCCAGGCTACCTCTTACTAATCAAGAGCAGGTTTAGAGAAGGAAACAGCTGTGATGGACAAACCCAGAGTGCTTACCAATGAAGGGATCAATGACATGACGCTTTTTCACCTTCGTTTCCGTGATGGCAGCATAATAGGCACAAGTCATTTTGATGAGCCATGCTGCTCTCATTACTGGAACAGTGTATTTTGCCAAATAACCAAAGACCTCTTCCTTCTTGCTAAAGATGGGCACCTGAAATGAAATGAAGAGGGAAAACTGAACCAAGCAGTTAGAATAAGAACTGAAGCAGCTAAAGCAGCTATACCTGCTGTAAGCATGAAAAAAGTAAAAAGGAAACAGAGCAACACAGTACCTCTACCTCAACAAAATTCACCTGTGGTCAGAAAGCAACGTTACCAGAGCTGCATTTCAGTATAAACAGAAACAAAACAAATTGAAAGAGAACAGAAAATATAATTATGTCACTATAAATCCATGCCCTGAATCTTGCAAACATCTTGGAGGTTTATCCTCCAGAGAGGCACATGAAGAGCTATGAAAGGTAACAGACTAAGGACTGAGTCAGTAACAGAGTATCTGCCACACAAAGTGCAAACAAGACTCTTCACTTTGTATACAAAACCGAGTAGTTACAGAAGTCTCACAATCTCATGAATGCTCAACAGAAAATTTCGAGAAACAGGAAAGTGAGTACATAGTAGGAAGAAATTCATTAATCCAAGATACAACATGGGAGGATACCAGTGAAATCATCAGACTGCAGGACTATAAACCAGGAAGCAATAACACATCACAGGGAAAAGTACAGCTGTGGGGCTCATTTCCACACAATACTCCGGAGAACAACAAAAGTATGTGTATTTTCACAGAGGAATGAAAAAAATTCACAAAAAACAGGCCCATTTGGCAGGTATCTTCAAGTCTCTGAACTACTGATGTTCATTTACCTGCTATGTTTCCTACATTCTTCCCAATTATCCTCTGATTCCTCAAAGTCAGACTACTTGGCTACTGACATTCACTCTTTCACATATAAATTCATGAAAGGGATGGAGCTTATTGCAGGAAAACAGGAGAAAACCTTGAAAGGTTCAAGCTTTCACCATGACCTCAGGAAACTGGCAGCCAAAATGCAAAGAAGGACTGAGTTTATAAAGAGCCAGATTCTGGGAAAATCTGATTGCTTTATTTTCCCCCCAGGAATGACTCAGACCATTTTGCAACTGGGAGTTATGTTTTTTCCACAGTGCCTTGTTTGTAGGCCTCTCTTGAGAGAGAGCTATCTCCCCTGCTATCAGGCCTGGTAAAATGCCAGAGTAAGACCCTTCTTTCATACCCCACAGAATTGACAGCTATAAGGGAAATACCTATCCCTGGACTCCAGGACATAGAAATACTGCAGCCTGGCCAAGACCAAGTGATAGCACACATACTGAAAAGCAGAAATACCTCACTGCAACAGAAGTCTGGCAAGTCATTTAGGTGATTATTTTCAATAATTACTTTTGAGAACTTGAAAAGCCCTCCACAACAGAAATGCCCTAATCTAAACAACAGACCAAAGGCAACAGTGGCTGCTCTTCTGAAAAACAACTGAACCTTAAAATAAATCAGTTGTGTCCTACAAGCCAAAAGGCAAAGCTGAACACATCTCCGAATAAGAGACAAGAAATTAGTTCTCAAAGTGTGGGTGACTACAGTCATTGCACTACAAACCACTACATTGCACTACAAACCGACTTCTCCAAACCAATAAACTGTTTACTGTTACAGAAACTTCTCCAAACAGCAAAGACCTTCAAAAAAACCTTCAGAAACAAGCACAGATTAAATTCTCTGCCCTGCCAGGCCGCCTCTCCTGCAACATACCTTCTTAGCAAGATGAGTGAGGGGCTTAGTTCCAGCCAGATCTGTGAACCAGTTGTTTATGGCACTCTGAGAACGTGCTGTCACCAGCCAAAAGTTATCCTTCTGATTGACCTGGGGTTTCCGTCTCCCCGTGTCAGGCAGCGTGTTGCACCGCAGCTTTTCTGCGATAATACTGCTAAAATTTGAGCTGATCTGGATGAGAAGGGAAAGAAAAAAGGATTAATTACATCTCAGAGCTCAAAGACCTGATCAGTGTGTTTAAAATATAATTTTTAATTCCTACCAGAAGTCTCACGAGTATCTACTTTTGAAACACAAAATAACTGCCAATAACTCCTTTGTTACACTTGCAAAGATTAATGCATCTAGACCACTCATGCAATATCAATCAGGGACTCGAGATGGACACAAGCCTTAAAAACACTTGTCAAACTAGACAGAAGGCTTCTCAGACAAAAGTCAGCCAAGAAAAACAAATATCCTGTGGTTACTGATTGCCTTCCAACCCAGGTCATTACTAGTTGTTTTGTCAGGAAGTCAACATCTTGATTCCAGAGACTGGAAAATGGAGTTGAAATTATTATATAACTCCCATTTTTAAACTTCCAGATGTTTCAAGAAATCATACTTTACTTTTATCATGGCCATCATGTAGCCAGTAAGGAGTTTCTCTCTCTTACTATCATAGCTTTGTACTTTAATTGAAGAATTTAAGGAGTCCTAGATGCTGGCTTAACGAGAACTGCGGACACACTCCTGCCCCTAAGACGCACCGAGCCAGACCCACTCTCTCAGAGGTGGGACACAGTTCTAAATGAATGCTGAACTTGGATTCCACAGAAACGGAGGATCAAGTCTTAAAAACACCCATACAAAAGGGAAAGATCTCCTAGTTCTCGACACAGGGAAGGAACAAGACCCAGGAGTGTCCAGCATCCAGCAACCTGTCCTGCCAAAGCCACCCCCTCGACCGTCGGGACGTCTCTCACCTTCGCCGGGTTGAAATTGACATTTTTGGCACTGCCGTGCTCGTCCCCAGAGACCGCCGGCTGGTTGTTGAAGCCTTGCTTGACATTCAGCGCAGTCAGCTCATCCTGCGGGGGAAGGACGGTCAGCAGGGCCCCTCCGCGCCCACCGCCGCAGCCTCTGTCTCCACCGCGGGGGCTCAACGAGGCGAGGCCCGGCTGTTCCCCCGACCTCCTCCAGCCCTCGCTACCAGGCACCGCCCAGGGCAGCGCTGGGACACGGAGACCACGGCTCCCCCGGCCTGGTCAGCGCCCCGCAACCCCGGGGGACCCTGCGGAACGGGGCTCCCTCGCCCGGCTCCCGGCCCTCCGCCGCTAACCCAGCGCCTCCTCAGGTCCGGCCCCGCCACAGCGGTCCTGCACCCCGGGTCCCCCCAACACGCCCGACCTCCGCACCTCCTTCTGCTTGGGGTCCTGCGGGTACACGTCGGGCGGGCCGAGGCGCGGGCGCTTGAGCGGACGGTGCTCGTAGCTGAGGACGCCGAAGGCCGCCATGGCGGGCCGGCCGGGCGGGGGCGGCCGGGCCACAACAAGGGCCGCCGGGGCCGCCCGCGCCTGCGCGCTGCGCGCTGCGCCGGGGCAGGTGGGCGCCGCCGAAGCCGGGCCGAAGGAGTACAGACAGTACCGAGCGTTGCCGGAGAGGCCCGAATGTTGCCGAAGAGTAACGAAGATTGCCGGAGAAACCCGAGTACTCCTGTGAGTCGACCAAGGAAAGACGAAGAGCACCGAGCGCAGCCGGAGAGATCCGGAGAGAGCCGAACGCTTCCGAAGAAGGGACGAGCGAGGACAAAAAGAGCTGAGCGCCGCAGGAAAGTCCCGTGCAGTGCCGGGAGGGCCCGAGCCCGCGCCGAGCGAAGCCGGAAAGTGTCGAAGAGGGACGGGGCAGCCCGAGGAGCGCGCGCGCGCCCCCCGGCGGAGGCGCCGCGCCGGTGGCGTGTGGGGACAGGATCACTCGCCCCTCAATCCTGGTTGCCCCCCGGCCCCGAGAGGGGGGCACCCCCGGGACCCCGGCCACCAACACCCCCGGTGCGCCCATCACCGCACCGGCAACAGCCCCCGGGGACACCGGCCGTACTGTCACACACACAAAGCCCCGCTGTGACTCTCTCCTTGCAGCCGCCCCCTCTGACTGCCTCAGTGCCTCCCAGTGATGCTCCCAGGGATCCAGGCGGGCTGGGTATTGGGATCCCCATGCCAGCCATGCTCCTGGGGCAGCCCAGTGGCGGTGATCCCTACAGCATGGCAGTGTGTGAGCCATGGGAACACTGCAGGACAAACTGGGGGGGTCCAAGAGGTGTGAGGGGTGAGAACTGAGCAGGAAGGGTGATGCAGTCCTGGTGGGAACGCGCTGTGGGGTACCAGTGGGTTAGCTGTGGTATCCTAGTGGGATGAGCCATGGAGTTCCACTGGGATGAGCCATGGGGTCCCAGTGGGATAAGCTGTGCGATCCCCACTGGGATGAGCTGTGGGGCCCCACTGGAATATGCCATGGTCCCCATAAGGTGGCCCCATGGGGCAGCACGTAGGCCCCCGGAGCAGGCGGTGCCATGGGGCAGGAAACAGTGTGGGTGCGGAAGCCGGCAGCCCTGGGTGAGGCTGTTCGCACACGTCCCTAGTCAGCAGACCCCATGGCGGCTCCTGGCACCCTCCTCGTGCCTGTCCTCCTCCTCCTCCTCTGTGGGCCGGGTCCCTACCCTGCTGCTGTCCACAGCCACCCAGGTAAGGGGGCACATGGGAAGGCCACGGGCATCTTTTGTGGTAGGGGCTGGGGACTGGCGTGTCCCAGTGATGGCGGGTGAGGACAGGATGTGGGGCTGTGTGGGCTGGCGTGCTGCTGTAGCACTCACCAGGGACCCTGCGACCCCTGATGTGTCCCAGGACCTGTGGCACCTAGATGGCCCCTTGCAGTGGGGCTGCCAGGAGGGTCAGGCTGTACCAGGAAGCCCTGTTGGGGGGTGCCCACTGCAGTGCTGGAGGATTTCTGACCCCACCAGCCCCCTGGCTACTAGTCCTGTAGTACTTCTGCCCCATCACTCTCCTGGCAGATCCTTTTGGTCTGTGCTACGTGTGGGTGCTGGCCAGGATGGTCAGTGGATCTGCACCAGCTGACCTTTCCTTCCTGGTCACCACAGTAGTGCTGTGCACAGGAAGGGGACAGGACACAGAAGCTTTTCTTTCCACCTGGCACTCTCATCCCGGCCACTGTTTTCTGAGAAAAAAAATCACTCCTTGTCTGGATGTCAGTAAAACAACAGCTTTCTGTGGAAAAAGCTCCTCTGTATCCTTGGACTTCCTGGGCTTGCAGGAAGGTGCCCTTTGTCTCCACGTGTAGAAACAGCCTGTTTGCTCCATTGTGTTACATTGCAACCCAGGAAAGCTCAACCCTGGCTTTCTCCTGCCCCTGCAGTGCTGGCTGATGAGTTTGTTTGGTTCACACGGAGGGAGGCTCATAGGGATATGGAAGGATCTGGTATGTGCCATGTCTCTCCAGTGCACCCCTGGGCCCTGGCACAGCCACCCACCACTGCCATACCCATCAGTGTCTGTTGTTTGCAGGGGTGGAGTGTGTCTTCTTTAACGAGGAGTACATGACCTGCATGTGGGGGAGCAAAGAGATGCCCACAGTCAACTACTCCCTCTTCTACTGGTAGGTGCCCTTGCCCCATAGCCAGTCCTACAGCAGAGTGTCCAGCAATGGGTCCCTGTGCAAGGGGGCTGCTGCCAGCATTGCTGGTCGTGGCATTGGGCTGCTCCTCCTCCCCAAGCCCAGGGTGGGGCAGGCTCTGTCTCCAGGGCTAGCAGGATGGGGTGTGCTGGGGAGACAGGTCCCAGCGAGGGCTGGGGCATGTGAGGCCTTGGGGAGTCCTGGTAACCCACTGTGGCACAGGTACAAGAACACGTCCAACAAGGTGGTGGAGTGCAAGCACTACCTGCAGGACCAGGGTGTCAGGGTCGGCTGCCACTTCGAGCAGAACGAGCTCATCCAGTTCCAGCCTTTCCATGTTCTCATCACTGCCAGCGTCGGTGGCAAGACCCTGGAGATCCCCAGCAAGCCCATGTTGCTACAGGACCTGGGTACACAGTGGTGGGGGGACCCCTCTCTTCTCTGCAGGGCTCCCCTGTGAGCTCCAGCTGACAGAAGGGCCATTGGGGCATGGGGCCAGCCCTCTTTGGGCATTACCTGTCCCTTGCAGTGAAACCAGGGGCACCTGTCAACCTGACCATCCACAACACCAGCAACCATCAGCTGCAGCTGACCTGGGCCTCCCCATACCGCAGAGAGAACTGCCTGGAGCACGCTGTCAAGTACAAGAGCAACAAGGACACCAGCTGGACGGTGAGAGCCCTGGGCACTGCACCCTGGTGGCTGTGCCTGGGGTGAGTTATGCACCAGCCTCCAAGGTGATCCCAGCCAGCAGCACAGGGCTTATGTCTCTGCAGGAGCTCTCAGTGAATGGAGCTGTCTTCTCCTTACCCAGCGTGGACTATGAGAAGTCCTACACCTTCTATGTGCGCAGCAAGATCAACAAATACTGTGGCACCACCCAGTTCTGGAGCGAGTGGAGTGTTCCTGTTGTCTGGGGCAGCAATTCTACCAGCAAGGGTATGTTCTGAGGGCTGCAGTGGGATAGGATGGACTGCAGCATGGCAGGGCTCAGCAGGCAAGAGATGGCCAGGCAAGTAGAGAATGGCCCTAGGCAGCAGCTATAGGGGCAGGACCCATCTGGGTATGTGGGGCACTAGCAGCAGCGTCTTTTGTACTTCTGGAAGCAAAAGACACCCCACCAGTGGGAGCTGCTGACTTTTGCCAGGGCTTCTTAGCACTGGAGGGCATGGCTGGGCCAGGACAGGGTCACCAGCTAGATACGGTGATAGGATGGCAGGGCTTGGGGACAGCCCCTTCTCTGTCCTCTGTTCCCAGCTAAGCCCTGCCGTGAGCAATGCCACGGCCACCCACGAAGGGCCACCAGCAGGCCCACCCCACTGCCATGGTGGTGTGGTGTGCTGTCTGGGGGTCAGTGTCACCCCGTTCTTTCCAGGCACGGCGGAGGAATGGCTGCACTGGTTTGGGATCCGCACGGTCTTGGTCCCCATTGCCTCCTGCCTGCTCCTGCTGGTCCTTGTCATCCTGCTGGTGCGCATGGAAAGGTGAGCGTGGGGAGCTGACTGGGGGGGCAGCAGCGCTGGGGCTCTTCCCCTCTAACACACCTCTTCTGCACAGAGTATGGGTCATCCTGATGCCCCGAATTCCCAACCCCAGCAAGAATTTTGATGAGCTGTTCATCACCCACAACGGCAATTTCCAGGTAAGGCAGACTCACCCCTGCTGCGTGGGGTTGGGGCTGGGCTGGGTGGTGGCTCCTCTCACCCTGCTCTGCTCCCTGGAGGAATGGGCTGGAGTCCCCAAAGATGTCGTGGAGAGCTTCAAGCCCAACTACAACGAGAACATCTGCTATGTGACTGAGCTGCCACCCAAGGACAGCCATGAGCCCCTCTGGGACAGCAGCAACCAAGCACCACCACCAGTGCCTGGGCCCCCAGCCGCCCACAATGAGCACAGCCCCTACCAGAACAGCTACGGGAGGGTGTGACACACTCCTGCACCCCTGCATCCCCCATTCTCCACAGCTTTGCTGCCCAAACCTTACCTCTCCTCAGGCCCTGCTCCCCGCTCCTGCCATGCCTCTGCCAAATGCCTTGGATCACTGGTCTTGCTTCCTGCCAAGTCCCCCTCCCTGCTTCGAGGTGCCCACAAGCACACCCAGGGATGTGTCCTGGTGAGTGGGCAGATGCAGCTGAGCAGGCAGGGGCCACTGGCCAACTGATGAGGACACACAGGATGAGGAGTCCCAGGGGGGCCAAGTGTGGAAAAATACGGAAAGATAGGCAAGAAAGATTGTAACATGCTCAAGTGCCTTGCAGCTGATGTAGAAAAACACATACACCATACTCATCGTTGTTTAGCTTTGTGTGCTCAGTAAGTAGAACTTCTGTGTTTAGATAACACAGGCCGGTGATAGACTTAGTGGCACCTTATTTAACATGCTTGGGATTCCTGGCCTGCTGTGGGAAAGATCAAATCACAGTGGTAAACCACAACTGCACAAATCCTTGATAAACAGGCAAAAACAGCAGGTTCAGTGATCCTCTATGGTGGACAAAGATCCACAGTGCTTGCATCCCTGCTTTTGTGCCTCTGCTTGGGTGCTGCTTGGGGGATCCTCCAGTCGGTGAGGCAATGAAAATAAATTTCCTCTTTGCCTTTCATCCGTGGTTTTGTGGTTGTTTCTATGTCCTGCCCGTGCTGGCTCAGACGACAAGCCACTGTGTCATCCTGGAGTTCCCTCAAAGCCTTGCTGTTCCTTTGCCTGTGTCCCCAGTTTACAGTGGCAGTAAAGCTCTGCCCACCAGGGGTTTGCCCAGGCACATTTTGCGGGGTCCGGGGAAAGCACCAGTGGAGTCCCAACTCCTGAACAGCTCTGACCTCTCACACAGAGTGAGGCAGGGGGCAGTCCTACTGTCCCAGCCCTGCTGTCCCAGGCTCACAGTGGCAGCATGTTCATCAATCAACACCAAGCACATGGATGAGTCCCCTCCTGGCTGTCTCACAGGGCTCCCTGAGCACTCGGGCAATGTGCTATGACCTCACTGGGCAGAGGGCTCTGCTCTGGGCTCTCCAACCACTTCTGGGGCTACCTGCAGCCCTCAGCCACTGCCACTGCCCTTGCAGATGACCAGACCTTTCTGAACAACACTGACTGCAGCCCCCTGCAGCTGCTCTTACATAATCCCAGACTCGATTATGTTGGAGAAGACATTGGTGATCATTGAGTCCAACCTCTATCCAAACACCACCATGTCAACCAGACCACGGCACTGAGTGCCACCTCGTTTTTCCTTAAACACCTCCAGGGACTCCACCACCTACCTGGGCAGTCTAATTCAATGTCTGATCACCCTTTCTGGAAAGATATTCCTGCTGATGTCCAACCTCAACCTCCCCTAGCAGAGGGATGTAAGACCACACATCCCCATCCTATCACTGTTTGCTTGGGAGAAGAGTGGGACCCTTAGCTGGACCCTGAGACAGCTGGACCTTTGAACAGCCAGACCCTGGAACAGCCGGACCCTCGGACAGCCAGACCCTGGAACAGCCGGACCCTCGGACAGCCAGACCCTGGCACAGGGGGGCCCGGGATGGGGATCCCCGGCTTTGTTCCCCTCCGTGCCCCGCGGTGCCCAGGAGAGGGGGCAGCGCCCCCCAGCGGCAGGGCACGCCAGGCCCCGCCCACCGCGGGCGGGGGCGGGGCCTGCGCCTGGCACCGGTAACTTTCCAGCCCTGCCCACGTGGTGCGGCGGCGGCCGCCCCCTGGCGGCGGCGATTGGAGCAGGCGGGCCCGCCCCCCGTGCCTGCCGCGGTGCCGGCTCTGCGCTGCCGGCGGCCGCACCGGGCGGGGGCACCGGCGCCGGGCACCGGGACTGCGCTTGGCACGGCACGGCACGGCACGGCACGGGCTCACCATGATCGTGTGTCCCCAGAGCGTGGAGCACCCCCGAGGAAGCCGATGCCAGCGGCTGCCGGGGCAGGTAGGACCCGCCCCGCCGCCACCACCGGAGCCCATACAGGAGCACCGGGCTTCGCCCTGCTCGCCGCTGCCGGGCCGGCACGGCTGCGGTACCAGCAGGCCGGGGCATTCCTGCTGCCCGCTGGCCGTGCGCGGTGCCGGCGAGGCTGCGCTCTCACGATGCCGCGCCCGGTGGCTTGGTCTTGGTCTCGGTCTTGGTCTCGGTCTTGGTCCTGCTCCCGCTGCCGGTGCCGGTCCCGGTGCGGCGGTACCGTCCCCGTCCCCTTTGTGCGGGATGCGGGAGGCGCCGTGGCTCCATCACTGCCAATCAAACTTGTTTTTCTCTCTCCGCCTGCACTGCCCGCGCCGCTCACCGGGGGCGCTGCCGCCGCCGCCGCCCGCACAATGGGGCCCCGGGTACCGGGGCCGGGTACCGGCCGCCGGCACCGCCATCGGGGCCCCTGCCGCGGGCACTCGTACTTCCCCCGTCCTCTGGAATACCCAGGCACAAGGGCCGGGCGAGAGGTGCCGCCGCGGCACCGTCTCTAGCGAACGTTACCGGAGGAGCCACCGGTACCGACGGAGCCGCGGTCTCGCCGGGCGAAGGGATGAGCCCCGGCCGGGCGAGGAGCGCGGCGGAGTCCGCTGGCCCCTCTCCCGTACATCTCGGCGCTGTCCGGGCTCCTTCAACCTCCTGCTTGCTTTATGTGTTCACGGCTGCCGGCCGAGAGCGCCGGGGCACCGTTCCCCCGGCGGCTCCGCCGGGCGGGGAGGGGGCGAGGTTGGTGGTGGGTACGCGGTTGAGGTGCTTGTTGGCGTTCAGGGGGCTCGGATACCCCTGGGGAGGGAGGCGATGCTCCCACAGCCCGGGAGTGCAAGTGGCTGCAGGGGAGGAGGAGGGCTGTGGCCGAGGACGATGAGGAAGGTGGCACTAGGGCCAATGAGAAAGCCTGGGGAGGCAGAACTGAGGGATTGTGGCAGGTGGTGCCGGTAGGAGACACCCTGGGCTGAGCTGGTGCCTTTGAGAGTGGGCAATTCAGCCTGGCCAGGGGCTGAGAGCCAAGCAGGTGGCTATTCTACACCTTCATCCCCCCCCTTCCTTCATCATCTCTTTCCAAGACATATCTGCCTGGTGGTTGCTCCATCATCACCTGGACAAGCCGTGAGCAGAGCTGGCAGCACCAAAGGCTGAGCCATGGGCTGGTTCCACAGCTCCTTGCTGGGGACCACCTTTCCCCAGGGGAGTGGAAGGGCCCCTGGCTCCTCCACCTCAGCCCCCCAGGGAGAGAATATGGCTGTAGCCCCTTGGGTGTCTTCATGGTATCTCATTTCCCTAGGCAGAGGGACTTTGTAGGGGGCTTTTGCAGTTCAATTCAATTTTGCTTTCATCTTCTCCTGTCGATCAGAGAAACTGGTGCTTTTCATCTCTTTCCATTTAATTTGAGTTTTGGGGTTTTGTGGACCCCTTTTACCAGAGGAAATGAAGAGGACACTCCAAATGTCATCAAGTAAATCTCTTGACACTTGAGTGATGGTGTTTTCACCAGAAGTGCTGGATGGTGGAAAATAGCCTGAGCTGCTTCCTGCAACTGCCTGTGTGGGTGCAACTGCTCTGTGCTGCTACAGAGCTCACCCCTGCATGCTCTGCCATGCACCCTGTAGCTTTGCTGGTTTGCAGAAGTGCTCCTGGTTTTCCCCTATGTCACCACTGTTGCCATGCTCCAGTCACCAGCCTTTGGGTAACTGCACTGGAGAGACAGGTGGGAGGAACAAGACAGTGGTGTCAGGAAGGCCAGAATTTCCCAGGAGAGATTTCAAGCCTTGGAGAAGAGATGCATCCTTTGCATCCAAGGATGCTGCCGGGGCTCCCACATGCGAGCAGGAGCTGTGACTTTCTGTGTGATAAGGGTTAGCACCTGCTGTACCCGTACCTCGGGGTGGGCAAGCTGCAGGTGCAGACCATGGTGTCAGGTGGGAATTGTGGCAACGTGGTTGTTGGAGCACAGCAGCTGCCTGGGCATCTTTCCAACATCCCTACCCTCTGTTCCCACCACCCTTTCAGGAGGGGCTGGAGCTGTGCTGGACTGGGCCCCTGGTGCAAGGCTGGCGTGGACATTCCTGGGGGTGTCTGGGCCTCCCTTGCTGAGTTGCCCATCTGTGTTTTCTCTGGTGGGCACATCCAGTAACAGCTGTGCTCTGTGCTGCAGGACCCACTCCCATGCTATCTGCTTCGGCAACATGTGGGGAGCTCTTCTGTGCACTCCTCATCACATGGAACCAGGACATGGTTTGCCTCTTGGCATGCCAGGACAGGAGCCTGGGAGTCCCTTTGCTATTTCCACAGCTCTCTCTCATCTTGGTACCGTGCAGGAGGGTTCTGTGCTGGCGGTAAGGCAGATGGGCTGCTCCACTCTGGAACCTATTTTGTGACGTGTTTCTTGTGATCCGGCCTTGCACCAGTACAAGAAACATCAATCCTGGCTTGCCCTTTTCTTCCACTCACCACATAGAGCCTTCTCCCAGACAGAGACCAACCTGTGTGTCTTGTTATCTGTCCTCCCGCTACCTGTGGCACTGAGCAATGCTCTGCTTGATAGCCATGAGTGTCTCTGGCAGCACCAAGCTGGGAGAGAGATCTCTGCCCCTTGCAGAGTCTGGGCTTGGCTGGGGTGTGCTGCTGCAGCGGGGGCTGCTCTGGGAAGAGCTAAACAGAATGTTTTTCCTGCAGGTAGTGAAGATGTCCAGCAGCGACCCCGAGTGCCCCCAGTTCCTCTTTGTGAAGGTGCTGGCAAGCCGAGGGCGGCTGGAGGCGGTGACCCAGCAGATGGGCTACCACCCACAGTACCTCGACAGCTTCCTCAAGACGCAGCACTACCTGATGCATATGGATGGCCCCCTGCCCTTTGACTGCCGGCACTACATCGCCATCATGGTGAGCCCTGCTAGCTGCCACAGGGGATGGGGGGCTCTGCTCAGCCCTGCGAGGCTCTCCTCGACCCCCAGCAGACACCCTATTCCCCAGGCTTCTCATCGGGGGCCAAAATCATGATATCCTGGAGGCTGAGCGAGAGGTGGGTGCGGGATGCCTGTCCTGCTGTGGCAGTGCAGGGATGCTGATGTGCTGCTCTTGCAGGCAGCGGCCCGGCATCAGTGCCGGTACCTGGTGAACCTGCACGTGCTGCAGTTCCTGCGGGCAGGGGGTGACCCCCAGTGGCTGCGAGGCCTCGAATTCATCCCCCCCAAACTCCGCAACCTCAACGAGATCAACAAGATCCTGGCACACCGGCCATGGCTCATCACCAAGGAGCACATTGAGGTACTGGGAAGGGCTATGAGCCAGGGACCAGGACAGCAATGTCCACAGGGGCTGCCAGCACCCTGCCCACCTGCCTGTGTCACATTGCTGGTCTGTCCATGTTCTGCAGAAGCTGCTGAAGATCAGCGAGTGGAGCTGGTCACTGGCAGAGCTGGTGCACGCCGTCGTCCTCCTGGCACACTGCCACGCACTTGCCAGCTTTGTCTTCGGCTGTGGCTGCGAGCAGGATGAGGGGCTGGGGGGCCGTGGCTCGCTGAAGCCATTGTCACTCGGGAACCAGTGCTTCTGCGAGGCCACTGCTGGCAACACCTACAACCAGGAGCTGCTGCGTCTCAACCGCAAGCGGGTGAGCCCCCGAGGGTGGGTCTGCAGGGGATGGGGGGATGCTGCTGGGACCACTGTTCTCACCCCCAAGCCTGTGTCTGTTCAGTCCCTGGACTCCTGCATGGAGCTGGATTCCCTCCGGGAACGCATGCAGCGGATCCATGTGGAGACTGAGGGCAGGGACGAGATGAGGCTGCTGCAGCAGGACCGAGAGGAAGGTGAGGGGCAGGGAGCAGAGGTGGGTGTGCAGGGTGGGAGTTCATATGGCACACCTGGGTGTTTGTTGCCCCTCTCTGCCTTACATTTTCCATGATGTGTGGTTCAGAGGGACTCATGGGATGCATGTGGGGCACAGCAAGGGCTGGCTTTTGATGTCTGATGTGGCTGGGAACAGGGCAACTGAGCACTACTCTGACCCATCTGCAGGGCTCTCCCCTCTTGCAGATACTGATGGGGTAGTCACCGGTGCCACCAACCTTGCATGCTACATGCAGGACCCTGACTTTGGATACCAGGACTTTGCCCGGCGCGACGAGGATCAGACGCAGGTATTCAGAGTCCAGGTAAGACTCCTGCTTTTTTGGTGGCCAGCAGCCCAAGCTGCCCCCTCCCCTCCGCATTCCTCATGGGTAGTAAATAGTGGCAGAGTTGCCCATGCAGACTGGCCCTGCCCCACTAGGATTTAGAAGAAGGAGGTGACTTCTGTCCCCAAGGGTTGATGATTTTTTTCACATGGCCCTCATGGAGGCAAGGGTCAAAATCATTCAAAAGCTGCTTGATAAGGAATGTTGTCGTTTGGGCAGAGCCACCTCCAGAGCATATTCACTTTATTATTCTGCCTCCCAAGGTCTCCAGCCCTTCTTCCTGGGAACATGCTCCAGGCTCCTTTTTGCAATTGCAAAATCCTCTTGCTGTACTCAACAGGATTACTCCTGGGAAGACCATGGCTTCTCACTGGTCAACCGGCTCTACTCTGACATTGGGCATCTCCTGGATGAGAAGTTTAGGATGGTGGATGGCCTGCAAAGCAGTGCCATGGCCAAGCGGCAGGGCTGTGAGCCCTCTGTCTTCAAGCGTGGCATCTGGAACTACATCCACTGCATGTTTGGCATTAGGTAGGGAAACCAACCTCACAGTCCAGGGGAGAAAACTGAGCTGACCCAGGCGGGAGGAGGGTAGGGTACTCAGTCTGTCATGCGGATGAGGATGGAGAAGGGACTGAGGTGAGTTGAGACAGGCAGGGAAGAGATACTGAACTGCTCTGGTCAGGGCAGGGGGCTTTGGGGACAAGGTTTTAGTGTCTGGTTGCTGTTGCCATGTGCCCCCCTGCCCTATGGCTGTGCCATGCCAGGCAGACCACAGGCAAGGTGCTGGCCATGACTTGCCCCTGTGCTCCCCACAGGTACGATGATTATGACTATGCAGAAGTGAATCAGCTCCTGGAGCGAATGCTCAAAGTTTACATTAAAACTGTAACCTGCTACCCAGAGAAGACAAACTCAGAAATGTTTGACAGGTTCTGGAAGCAGTTCAAGCACAGTGAAAAGGTGGGATAGCCAGCCCCTGGCTTTGGCTGTGGTGGGGCTGGGAGTGGGCAGGGGCTGCAAGCTGGTGTGCTTTGGGGGGTGTATGGGAGATCTTTGAGCCACCAAACTAGTCTGAGGCAGGTGGGGGGAAATGGAAACTGGCTGCTTGTAAGGAGCTGGGCTTAGTGTGGGCTGGGGCTGCCCACTGTGATGAGATCCAGGGCACCAGCAGCACAGGCATCTCCAAGGTCATTACCCCAGTGGTGAGTGCTTCCTGGTGAGCCCTCTGTCAAGCTGTAACTCACAGGAGTGGCTGCTGTGGGTGTCAGGGACTGTGCTGCTGCCAGCCGGGAATGCTGGTGCCAAGTATGCAGGGGACTCCCTGGCACACAGCGCTGGGAAGCAGCCACAGCCTACAGAACTGGGAGGAGAGGAAAAGGCGAGCTGCCTGAGCTGGAAAAATTGGTGGCATTTTGATGACAAAAGACTCACTTGCCCAGGTGGGCAGTTGCTTGCACCGCTGAGCACAGCACACTTCGGCTGCCTGAGCCCCTCTTGCTGTTCCCCCAGGTCCACGTGAACCTGCTCATCCTGGAAGCCCGGATGCAGGCAGAGCTGCTGTACGCGTTGCAGGCCATCACCCAGTACATGATCTCCTAGACGGGAGCTGCGGCAGGGCCGGGCAGCCTCCTCTCTCCCTGAACTCGTGCGGGACCCGTCATGCTGGGACCGACGGCGAGGGATTTATTGATTTAGTTTACTTGACTGTATTGTTCCTTTTTGTTGGTTCCCCCCTGCCCCGCCTTGTGGGGGTCACTGAGTGGCCCTGTTACGTGCAATTACCAAACTGTGAGGCAAGTCCGTGCTGCTGAGATGCTGGAGACTTGAACGTGTTCAAGGAGGACTGCCAAAAACATGGGGGAGAGGGAAGTGGGAGGGGACTGGGGCCAGATTAGAGGGATACTCCTTGCCTGGGTGCTGTGGGAGCCTCAGTTGCACAGGGAGGGCAAAGGGGAGAACTGGCTTCCTTCCCTGTGCTGCAGTGGCTGCTCTGCTTACAAAGCCACCCTTGGGCACCTGTCCTCATCGGGGTGGTGTCTCTCTTGGGAACAGTGCGGGCAGCGTGTGGGTGTGTTGCAATGTTCTGAGTTGCAGGGTTAGGCAGCAAGAAGTGCTGGCTCCTAGCAAGGGCCCTTCCCCAGCACAGCAAGGGGAGGCACTTGCTGCCTGTGTTATGTCCTTGAGGTCTATGTGCCAAACCCTTCTGGGATGGATAAGATGACCCAGCAAACTCCAAACTGTGAAGCTCTTGCTGGCAGAGCATGCTCGTGCTTTGCTTTCTCCGACAGCGGGATGAGAAGGTCTTTGACAGTGTTCAGGCACTGGAGGTTTCTGTGGGGGACTTTGGCAGTCCTAAGCCCCTCCTCTGCATCCCATCAGCAGAGAGGCAGGAGGAACAAGGGAGGCTTGTTAATGTCTTGGAATTAATGTGGTTTGTACCTTCTTACCACCATGAGAGGGCTGAGATCCTGTGCCCAGTCACTTGCTTAACAGCATGGTGGAGGAGCCTGTGGTCAGCACAGGTAAGCTACAGGAAGCTTCTCCTTGAATGTGGGTTGGGGGACACTCCAGGGACTGCCCCGTTTGAACAGAGGCAGCCTGTCCACCAGCCTTGCCCTCTTGCCTGGAGGGACTACACCACCATTTTCCCCATCTCCCTGGGCTGCTCCCTGCCTGTGCCACAACCCCTGGCTGGAGAGGTACAAGGGCACCAGCACAGGCTCCAGACAGCAGCCACAAAAGGGGAATGAAGCCACCCGTTGTAAGTGGGAGCCTGAAGCAAGGGCAGCTGTCGAGTCAGCCAGCGCACGCTGCTTCAGTCGACCTGTTTACTGCGTAAATATACGGGGAGAAAACCTTGTGTATGGAAGCTACAGAAAAAGCCTATTTTTGCTATAAATATATTATGTTTGACATGGACGTGTGCTTTATTTCTGCCAGATGTCAGGAAGGGGATCCAAACTTGCATGGTTGCTGTGAAGGCAGGACAGCAATGCCTGGCTGACCACAGCCCTGAGCTGGCCCAAGTGCCAGGGAACCCAATGTTCTCAGCCATGCTGGGGTCATGCACTGACAGCTGTGGTCCATGGCCAGCAGCTCGTCACTGAGGCTACACCTAGCCTGTTCAGCTCAGCTCTGTCCTCTTGCCGTGCTCAGATAAGCAATACTGCAGCATTGCGTGTTTGATAGGAAAACAGGGAAGTTTTTCAAGGGGCTGTGGTGTTCCTGCAAGGAGGAGTGGAGTGGCCCAAAGGAAGGAGCTGGCCAGTTCCTGGTTATAGGTGGCCAAGGTATGAGTGCTGCTTCTGCAGCTGAAGAAGCAGCATTTTGCTCACACTCCCAAGCAGACGCTCAGTGAGCAAGGCCAGGAACCAGGACCAGCTTTTTCCTGATCCATGCTGCTGGTGCTTTGCCTCTGCTGGGGCTAGGCCAGCTTGTACTGGGCCAAGCTGGTGCCTGGGCAGTAAAATGCCAGGACAACTGGTGCTGGGTAGTACCAGCTGAGTCAGTACTGGTGCTGGAACAGTGACACTAGTGCAAGGATGACTGGTGCTGGGACAGCTGCCACCAGGCTTGGCTAGACAGCGCTGGGATTGACTGCTCCACTCTCCCTTAGCCCCAGCGAGGGCTGGGCAGGGATCAGGCAGCTGGGTGTACTGCTCGCTGTCAGGGGTAGCATTGGTTAACCAGAGCAGTCTAGCTGCCTGCCAGTGTCCCTGCTGTCCCTGCAACAGCAGCTCTGTCCCCTGCAGGGCTGGGACAAGCCACAGCAGCCAGTTCCCCACAGGGCTCACTGCTCCTGAAGCTGGCAGTGTGCCTGCAGTTCTGGGAGGGTGGGGCTGGCTCCCAGCCTGCTGCCAGCAGCAGCATCCTCACCTCCCACCACCACCTGCTGCTGGCCAGGAAAGGAACAAGGCAGTGACAGCATGGCTCTGGCTGGGGGTGAGGGGCTGCTTGTCCCAGGTGATGTGAGGCTGGCTCCCTTTTATCTCATCTCCCCACTGCACTAAGGGCTGGCCTTGCAGGGGCTGGGGCAGCTGCCACACACTCCAGCTCGCAGCCACACCAGTAAGATGAAGGGCTCCATGCTCTCTCAACCCTGACCAGAAACAAACAGCTGCTGGTAAGGCCAGGAGATACTGCAGCCAGTCACACACAGCATGCCACGAGTGGCAATTTCAACGCTTGGGTCCCTGTCCTGGTGGCCCCTGCATCCTTCACGTGCTTGGGCCAGGATATTCCTCCCTATTGCTCTGTGGCTGGAAGAACTGCCAGAGTACAGACTGCCTCACCACTGCAGGAACCTTCCAGAGTACCCTGCACATTGGAGCTGGGACACCGTGACTGTACCAGGGATTACCAAGGGGAGGATGCAGGCCCATGCCCAAAGCAGTAACTGAGTTTCTTGCAAAGGCTGTAGCAGAAAGAAGTGCTGGCAGGTGCAGCCAGGACTGCTTTTGTAACAGCTGAGCCATTCCCAAGCTGCATGGTGGGAGGAATGGTGTGTCGTAGCCCACAGACAACACCAAGTCACACTGCAGCAATGGTACTGCCACAGCTCCTACAACCCACCCATTCAAAGTCAGGCCTCTGTCTGCTGCTCTGCCACAGCCATGAAGGGGAAATAACAGCACACAAGCTGAGGACAGCTCAGCAGAAGGCAGTGTGCACTCACCATCTCCCTGTGCCCCAGCCATCCTTCCTCACACACCAGTCCCACCACAAAGGACATGCAGTAGGGCAGCAGCTTTCCCTGCTGTGCTTCCACACGTGGGCCCATCACTGGTGGCACACAGGTATTCATCAAGCAGCAGGGGTTGCAGGCAAAGCAGGACTCTGGCCAGAAACCCAGCTGAGCAGAAAAGCTGTTTTTGCACTGGCTTCATGTACTCCTGTTCTGCAAGCAACTACCCATAGGGCAAAATACTTAAGATGACAAGCTGGGAGAGTTATGAAGTCTCCAAGACTGCAAAAAAGGTGCAAACACAATGCACTGAACCCACGGAACACAGCAGGACTCTTGGTGACTACTGGAGACAGTGTCACATTCATCAAAAGCAACCCTGAGCCAAGGCATTCAGGTCCCATTTTGTTCTCCTTGGCAATGCGTAAATGGCACAGGCCAATGCTCAAAGAGGTTTAAGAAGTGTTAATGACTACTGGGCAAATGCACAGTCCCCTGTTGTTCGGCAAGTTTTGCACACATCCACTTTGATCCAGTCAGGTGCAAAATCTTTGGCATTTTGTCTCCAACAGCACCCATCATTATGTGACTGCAAGAAGCCCCAAGTACCCAAAGAATAGATGAGGGGCAGACAGTTCCTCAAGGATCTCCTCCTAATTCCCCATTTTTGTAAATTGGGTTAAATCTTGAATCAGGACCCTTAAGAGCCCCTTGGAGTTATTTAGTTATTTGCATTAACTGTAGCGAAGAACAGAATTCAAAAGCAATGTACTGAGTATTCAAGGCTTTGAATGAAAAAATTTTGGCTGTACACGTATTGTGCAATTTCACAAATGAGTCTTTACCCTCAGCAGTGTTAGAACAACCCCAACTTGCCCTCCATGTGTTTAACCAGGCCAGTGGAATCCACGGTCTACACTCCTTCCCTCATTTCTCTCTCCTCTCCTTACCTGCCACCACTGCTGCTGACACACAAAGACATTTGAATGTAGCTATACAAAACAGAGTCAGCTTTAGCACTCAGGTCTAGAAAGGCAAGAAATGAAGGGACTAAGACTAGTCCTGCAGGATTTAAAACTCCCCAGGACCAGTTTTAGGGCTTGTCACCCCATAGATCCCCATGCACTGTCAGCAAGTTGTAACAAGAGGCTGAGCACACCAGAGGCTTTGTGGGTGGTCACATGGCAACCCTTCTGCCTCTGGCCAGATATGGGGGGGCCTAACAGGTCAGGATGGCAGAGGAAAGAAGACAAGGGCAAGGAAAAATAGCTGGCCCTTGCCATGAGAACAGAACAAACTGGATGAGACACAGAGCAGAGGATTACAGGTTTTTATTTTTCAAACATTCTCCCCTAGTCTAGCACATTCTACAGTCTTGCTAGCACAGATGGTAACAAAGCCTGTAATGGTTCAGAAGTTACACTGCTACAGAGAGCAAACAAAAGCAGAGGTTTATTTTCTAAAAAAAAAATATTGTGAGAAATGGGTGGAAGAGTGCACAGGGGATGTGGTGGAAACTGTGTCAGGTAGTGGTGCCTGCCCTGTGTGCAGCAGACATCTGTGCTAGCAATGCAGAAACCTTTCCTGGGATGGCACCAGGTGAAGACTCCACTGTGCTGGAAGCACCATTTCACAGAACCACCCCCACTGCTGTGTGAAGGCGGCTCCTTTCAGGAGAAGTAACCTATCTTCTATGTAGCCAAACCTCTCAAGACACCCTGGGGAAACCCACACCACCAATCCCACACCGCTGCCCTTCTGAAAAGCAACCAGGGCTCTGTTTTTGTGTCCCAGAACATCCCCTTCTACCACACACCGTAACACTGCCTCAGCCCAAGAACCATAAATGCAACACTGCCAGCTCTTAGACCTTCAGCTTCTGCTGCCTCTTCTCCCTGCTTTACACCACAATGTTAGGAGTGATTTTGATTCCATCAGATACTGCCTTCCATCAGCTACAGACATATCAGGGTGCAGGGAAGGACACACAGACCAGTGAAGAGAGGGGATCCCTTTCCTGAAGGTCAAGCAAGTGTGGTGATGGGTTAGCACATGCTCCAAGCTTTCACACAGACAGATCTCTCAGGTTTCAGAAGTCACCCCTTGCTTGCTTTTCCCCACATTAATTAGAATGTTTTTCATTAGACATGCAACTGAGGCAAGCCCTAAGCTATTCCCTGTTCATGCTCATGTCCCAAAGTTGATTGATTTGCTTTGGTTAGTATTTTTTTTTAATAATGGATCCAAACTTTCACATTTTGGTGACAGTCCAGGACACCACTCCCAAGGCACTCCTACCCATGGCACCAGACACAGGTTACTCAATCCTGGAGCAAGGCTAGCCCTGAAGCATTTGAATGTGGCTATAAATAAGCAACTAAGTAAGAAAATTAACAAATTATTATCTACATAAAAGCTTTCTAGGCATTTCCTTTGGAAAAGCTGATTAGTGCTACTTGCTTCTATTATGACTCTTGTTTATTAATACACCCAGGCTCTGGAATGCTTCATTCCTCTCATCAGGATGATCTGACTGCTGGTTTTAAAGCAGCACAGGATAGGGATGACATGTTTTTACACACACCAGCAAGGAAAATTAAGGGCTCCCAGAAGGTTCCAATTTTCCAAGCTCTCACACAAAGCTGGAAGTAGATGCTTCGAAGTAAAATATGTTTAAATTATAAAGAAAGTTCAGGCAATTTGCTAAACCCGAGTGTAAATAAAAGCAACAAATCTGCCTTCTACTAAGCTCCATGGGCCTAGTTACCTGAATCTTTTGTGGCCCTGAGCTGCATGGTGGCTTCAATGCTGTGTAAGACAGAATCTGACCCTCTGAAGATGAAGAAACTTCTTGCCTGAGCTCAGTGAGGACAAAGAACACAGCATAAAGTAATGCTTCATGCCAAGAGTCCCCTACCCACTCCCCTCAGGCACTTATACAGGAGCATCACTCCCCATTGTCAGTGGCCCCTTCCCTTCTCACCCCACTCACAGCTGCTCTCAAAATCCCAGCCCAATCCTTCATTAGGGCAAAAACTAGCCCAAAATATGGGGCCTGTGGTGCTAATGCAGCATGAAGAGCCACCAAGACATTATCCAGGCTCCAGCAGCAGCAAGTAGCAATTGCTTTAGGCAAGAATACAAAAAAAATCAGACAAGTATTGAGCAACCCCCTGCCAGGTACAGCCTTTTGGCAAGCAGCAGTTTAGGAACTTTAGAGTCTCCTGTGTCCTATGAGGAAGTATCCCAGGCTAAAAAACCTCAAGGTTTATGAAAATGAAGTGTCTGTAGAACTCCCAAATTCTCTGCATCTCTGCCCTCTGTGCCCACAATACAAGCTATCCTGCTAAACATACAAAAAAGAAAATTTGCTTGTTTGATCCTGCAACATTACATTCATGGTTTATTAAGCTCTCCACGAGTCTCCTGAACACCATTCTCAGCACTAGTGCACTCTCAAGCTTCTTCAATCACTGACAGCTCCTGCTGTGTTGAGGAGACACAAAGCACCTGTACAGACTGCTGCAAGGCAGAAATGTCACTGCCAGGAACCTGGTACAGCAGGACTCCAGCCAGAGGTGCTCCTCTCTCCAGAGCTGTCTCCAAAAGAATGGCCTGGAAACATGGCAAAAAACCCCCAGGTATGCATGCTATTCCTTACTCAAAGGACAGGGTCTTTTCTGAGCTCACACTGCAGAGCACTAACCACCATGAGCCCTGGTGTTGCACCTCCTTCAGCAGGATCAGGTCAAGGACATGAACCAGCTGAGATTGTGTCAGATCTCCCTGGGGTGCCACCTGAGTGCTCCGGGCCAGGCTCTCTGCAGACTGACATCAGGCCAGCTCCCCGGTGCTGTCACAGTTAAGGGGACACTTTATAACAGCCTGAAGACAGGGCCTCTTTCCCCCAGACCAACCCAGCACACATTTCTGGATTTCTGGTCTGAAGCACTGGTTACTAATGCTGTCCTTTTTATTGCTTTGGGTTCCGTTTTCACGGGAAATGAGCCAGAGACTCACATTTAACACGATCACACATTCTGGTCTCTTGTCCTTTGATACATGGCTGTGAATCATGGGCAGCTATTCAACTTGCTCTGTTCATTGGATCAAGTTGCCTTCAGGACCCAAGCTAACAAGGTAACATATTATGTGCCAAACAACATAAATCTCTCCAGTCTGTTCACTGCAGCTCAGAATGGCTAATTCTTGTGTGTGGTATGTGCCATCAGGTGTTGTGAAAGGGTATCTATCCATTTATGTAATGAACTAATTCCAGTGATAACGTCCATCCATGCCTCAAGTGTGCAAACCCTGGGATCCCAGCTTAGGAATTACCTTTCTGTTTGTTACAATGAGGTGTGGCCAGACATGTAGATTGTGGCTGAATTTGAAACATCACTGGGAGGTCTGCCACGAAGGCAGCCTTCAAAACAAAGGTTATCAAACTATTCAAAGGCTTTGATGGCATAGCATCCTGTAGATAAGACTTTTGAAGACTCCTTGTTGGAGGTAACCAGGCAATCACTCCTGCTCCAGTCTCCACTCAAATGAAAATAAAAACAGAGCTGACAAGCTGGTAAAACAGTGTGGCTCATTGCACTGCATGATACAAACTTTCTGAACTGAAGCCACCTTCAAAAAGGACTGGTGAGTCTTTCTGCCAGACCAAGCCTACCAGAACACCATGAAAGCACCATGTCTCCCACAGATCCTGCCACTGCAAACACCGAAACAGTGACAGGAACACACCACTAATGCTCTTAATTTATCTTTTGACCCCTAATTTCTGTCCTGCAGGAATACAGAGACAGAGCAGGATCCCAAGTGGACCCCCGAGGGTGAGCCTACAGGGTTCAAGTTCCTCAGCAGTAGCAGGAGCTTCAGCAAGAAAACAAAAACCCTCAGAAACCAAGGTGAGCTACCAAATACAACTGATCATGCCCTACACAAGGGCTACGCAGAGTGTCAGCAGATCTAGCACGATCCAGTCCACACCATCTCCTCAGCAGACTAGGGAATCTGTCCTGTGGATCAGCTACTTACGGGATTAGCCGACAACGAGCGCTGTTAATGATTAGCATTCCCTCCATTGTGCTCTTGGCTTGGCAGGAATGCCCAGCCCGAGCAGCTGTGGCTGAATGCCCTGCCAGGGACCTTCTCTCTGCCTCTTCTGGGGAGAGCAGCCATTCCACAGTTACACCGCAGTGTCCTTCCCAATTTTCCAACAACATTTTCAGCTCCTTGGCCCAAAATGGCTTAGGCCTGCCCCCTCCCATACTGTAGTGTTATCTGGTATGAAGGGGACAGATGCAGCAAATGTGTTTTCTTTTTATCCAATAATCTCGTTTTTCAATTAAAATATATAATATATATTTAAAAAGGTTTAGAAAAGCTTCTATGTAATTTGCACCTACTTTTACATATAGATTACAATAATGTACAACTCTTCCCCACAGCGGTTTGAAACCACTAATTCCTTCTCCTCAATCATATACATCATCAAACATCAAATGTGTTTGTTCCTAATACAGCTCTGAAAAAGTGTCTGTCACTGTTGCCTTCTCAGACAAAGAGATGCGTAATAGGGACACATATTACATTGGCTTCATATTCACTGTAGAAAGTTCCCAGATTAGTAAAAAAATATTTCATCTATAGAAAATGCCCTTCTGAAAAGCAACCAGGGCTCTGTTAAGGCCACACCCAGGCTTTCCATTTTGCTGCTGTAGCAAGACAGATCAAAAACAAACCCAAAACAATGTTTTTATGTCCCAGAAAGCAGCTACTAGCACCTGTGCTTATTTTACAGCAGCCTGGTGTATCAGGAAAGTGCTGCGAACAGCATAGGGACTTCTCAAAACATGCTTCTGATTCAATGGGGCTCAGTTGGCACAGTGAAAAACTCAGTGTCCTCCTGTTCCACCCAGGGGGACAACGGGAAGCCTTCTATACCACGACACCCACCCTTCCCTGCAGAACGGTGACGGATGCTCCAGTGATGGGCACACTGAAACCAACCCCCGAAACAGCACACCCCTTCTCCCACAGGGCTTCTACCAGCCAGATCCCACCAATTCCTCTGCCAGTCTGTGGGATACCGAGTGCACATCTGGTGGCTTAATCAGAAAGTCCAACTACTTTGCCCCATGAGGCAAGCCAAGCAAGAGCAGAGCCAGCCCTCCACCAGTCCGAGGCACTGGGAGACTTTCTGCCGCAGCAGAGAGAGGACAGCCAGTGAGAGATTCCTCCAGCAAACCCAACTCATCACACAGGAAAACACTATTGCCTGCCACAGTCTTCTGGCCGAGGGTTTTTCCAGGGCTCCTCTTTGGACATGGGTTTCTCCAGATGGTCCAAGGCAGGGTCAGGTTTGTAGGAAGAGCCATGGCACATAACAGGATTGCTATTTTTAAACTCTTCCTGTTGCAGCCAGATGCAGGTTGCCCCTTCTTCCCAGATGGGCAGCCCCTTCTGCCCAAGGCATGATGTGCAGGGAAACTGAATCCAACATGCTCCATTCTTTTCTCTGCTGGGGTGGGAAGTGAAGTCAGAACCCAATGTTCAAAACCTGAAGGACACTAGGAAGAAGAAAAATAAGAGTGACTGGTTAGAGCTCCACTTCAGTGGGAATCCTGGATGCACAGATAAGGAGTTAATTACTACCAATCTAACCTTACAGAACAAACAGACCACAAGAGACCTTAATCAACAGAGAGTCAAGGGGAAGATGCAATTGCTCAGCTCCAAGCTTCAGAGTATGACTGAGACAGAAAGACAGAAAGATCAACAGTAAGTATTTCTCCTGTAAGCTGACAGCACCAACAAGGCTCTGCAAGATAAGGAAGTTTAATGAAGGACTTGGTTAAAACCAAAGGCATTGCAGGAAAGCAGCAAGGAAGAGGAAAATTACTCTTCTCCTTAAACAACCACAAGTATCAATTGGTAGGAAAAAGCCTGAAAAAGAGACTTTTAAAGATCACACACAAACTGTTTATGCTCACCCACTTAAGGAAATCCTGTCTCTACCTTCCAAATAATTAAACATTATTGGATATGTCAATCCCCCAAAAGTCTGAAGATCTCTTCTCAGCTTTTCTGCCTCACCTCAATGAAGCTGTCACAACTCATTCAAACAAGCTTTGGAATACCTCTAAGCAGACTTAGGACACTGACATAAACCCACCACTGTAGGTATATGATCCACTTAGAAAGGCAAAACAGCAAGATAAATGTAGGGCATCCCATCAGTTGCAGTCAGTAACAGTGAGCATGAAATAAACCTGTGAAAAGGAAAAAAACCTACAAGAGAGAATCAGCCCCAAACAAGAAAAGACAGTAAGTTAAACCAAAAGCCAGAGCAACGGGCTGCTTTGGGAAATTGCAAGTTTATGAGAGTTTTATTTATTTATGTTCTGTCAGACAAAAATCCAATGTTTGGAGCAAAGGGAATTTGACAGAGCAAGAAAAGCATGAATCCAGACCAAACTGGTGAAGGGATAAAGAGTTCTCCAGACTCTGAAGTTATAGGGAGTCTAACTGAGCAACTAACAATAATTAACTAATATCTACCAAAAGAGTAGATGGATTTTACACTCACCAATGAGGCAAGAACTATAGCACTTTACAAAAAAGGTACTTCTATTTCTAGGCTGACTGCTTCCTGTGGCTAATAGCTCAGTTTGTGGGTGCTGCATCACTGCTGGGCAGAGACAAAGTTTCAGTGCTTGATCTCTAATCTCCATGCAAAGAAACGCTGACAGGGTTCAAACAGACTCCAGGTGAAGCTGTGGACGAGCTCTTTGGCATTTAACTTGCAAGAAGAGGATAAAATCATGGGAGCTTTGAGCACCAAGGGTAACACCAACGAGCTCACATCTTCCTAAGTGCTGCAGATAAGAGTTAAGTACTCTTTCCTAAAGATATCCTCTTGTCTACAAAGCGAACTATTTCCCCAGTTCACTTTTATTCTGACTGCTCAAATCAGAATGTGACCACTGTGATTAACTGATAAACAGTTTTTGCTCAGCATTATACCTGTAACTGACCCAGAAGGCCAAAAATTAAGCCCACAGGAACTACTCAGAAACAGCTTCATGTTAGTGATCACTTAAGAACAGCTTTTGCCAATGTGAATTTAACACAGGGAAAAACACAGTAATAGAAAGGATATGAAAGGAAAAATGCCTGCCACACCAGAGCAATGGATAGCTTTCCCTGAACAGTGATTTCCACACAGGGATCCTAGGAACTCACTGCAGTAAGGGAGAACTGACAGTCCTGACCTCACAGACACTGATGTCTGCAGCTCACTTGGTTTTGTAACTCATTAATTGGAGAAAACATTCTGCCTTCTTTTCCCAGGAACACTCCTATTTCTCTCCACATGTGCCCTGCTTCTCCTTCACTAGAAACCTGATTCACCTCTCTGTCTGGGCAGCCTTTGGCACAATACTTGCTCTCCTTTGGGGAAAAAGCTCGCCCTCATCCCACTCCATGGACTCCAGCATACAGGCAAAACAGATAAGCTCTGCAAAACTCCGAAAAGGCAAACATAATCCAAGGACAGAATAAAAGGCTCGAAGCAAAGCACACTGACAGGGTGTGGCCTTTCCTCCTGGGGCAGCACTGCTGTGACCAGAGCACCGAGAGGCACGTGGGAGCTACGCTTTCTGCTCAAACACAATAGTGGTTCAGAACTTGTTCCAGATCTCACTCCTTCATGTCCAGCACATTTCCCAGAAAGCACCACTTCAACTTCATGTCTGGAACAAAGAAAATCCTGGGGTTTTAACATCAGTAGCTCCTCTGTTTTGATTAAGCAATTCACACAGAATTTAATATGGAACAAGAATGTAATTGTGCTTTTAAGAGCTCCTGTTCTCTCTCTTAAGCACTTGATTATAGCCACATCTACAACAGTACTAGACCCTACCCTTTGATAAATAATTCCTCAGCTTCTCTGCTTTACACTCTTAAAAATAATCTATACCTGGTATGCTGTAAAAAGAGGTCTTGTCTACCTGGCCCAGGAGGGCAGGACAGCTTGCACATGTTTTGGAAACACTTCTGTGAAAAATATTTCACCCCTGAAAAGTCCACAAATATAATGGCCTGCCCTAGCATGGCATAAAAACAAAAAAGCAAACCCTAACAAACAAACAAAACCCACAACACAAAAGCTCAGAACAATATCCAGTGGAAACACTGCAAAAAGCCACAGTCTCTGTGACTAACTTGCAAACAGTCCTAACACAGAAGGACACCATAGTTTTGCCAATAAAAATTGTCTTTGAAATTGAAACTGGGTTTCTGTATTTCACCTGAAGATAAGATATTCAATTTAAGACACTCAGTAATTCAGCAAATGCACAGTTAACACACATCACTATAAAAAGCCCCATAAGGAAACAGAAAAGTCTGACTGATCCTCCTCTCCCTACAATAAAGAGATCTGTTAAGTACAAACAGAAGAACACTACCAAAAAATGACATCCTAAGCAGAGGGATGTGACTTGGAATAAGAGGGAGTTAAATTGTGTTTAAAACCTCAATATAGGGTGGTGCATCAATATGTTCACACAGTTTAAGTAACACCAGCTCAAAGGACAGCATTTTACTCTGTGTAGACCCAAGACACTTGTAGAGAATGGCTGCATTGACAGAGGTCACCTAGTCCAAACCACCTCCAAGTTACTCAGGTGCCTAGGAAAGGGTAGTAAGGTCAAGTAGATGATAATTTCTGTCACTATGATTTTGAAGTTCAAGGGCTTCCCACCACTGAAGCAGTATCTGCAGTTTGCCCTTACTTCTGCCTGCTCAGCTGGACAGTATTAGCAGCTGAATTTGCAACACTAACAAATACCACATCTGCCTCCTAAAAAAGGAAATATTCTTGGCAAGCCTTCTACTTTCCAACCAATATCCATCCTAAGCTCCAGTCTGTCCACTTTCCATCAGCTCAGTTCCAAGCGTGAAGCAGGCCTACAACTCCAGTTCCCTAATTCTTCTACTGCCTCTGGTTTAAGTGTTTCAAATCAGGGTGTCACAGCCCCAAAAAAGAAGACATTTTTAAGTCTTGTTGTCATATACACTATTTGCCAAACTGACTCTATTTGTGCAAACATGACAAATTGCTGAAGAGGCAGCTTGGATGTTCATGGGGTAGCACTAGCACACCCTTCTTCCTTCCACTTCCATCCACACTGCAGACTCCTGTTTCCTATTTCAATAATGGGAAGCAATTCAGGAGTTAATGCTGGTGAGGCAGCTTACCTGACTTCACAGACACTATCCCAGGTAAGGGCAGGGCAGAAGATGTGATAAGAGTGACTGTGACCAGCTACACACAGACCAAAGCAGACAATCATGACACAGACATGCTTTGCTACTACACATACTCGAGAATTCTGCAGGGGTAATAATAACCTGGATAGAAACGCAGTATGTGCTTGGCTCAGTTCAGCCATTCTGTATATATTGGTGGATGTCTTTATTTATGGAATCAGCACATGCTCTCATGTCAACTGTAGAGCTGTAGGCACTGCCTGATGTCCTGTGATGGAGTCATCTTGGGTGACAGGAGACAACAGGAGTTTTATTCAGGTTGTTGTTCTATTTCATAAAGGAGCTGACTACCTGGTAAGTTAAATCCACCTACCTTTAAACAGCTTTTTCTCCTCCTAAAAGGGAACATAACTCTTCCAAAAGCTTTCAAAGAGGTTCACTGCTGCAGAGTTGGGCACAGGAACCATCTTAGACAGGGCTGTTTCCTCTATTGAGCTGTAGCATTTTACACAACTACACCTACCTTTTTGTGCTCCTGAAGTTAACTTGGTACCCAGGTATGGTTGGAGGCCTGTGAGGTGCTGGGATAACTGGGAGTAGGCAGAATAGGTTCAAAATTAAAGTCCAGTCCTCCATCCATGAGTTCACTGTTGATTATGTAATCCATATCACATTCAAGGTTCTCCATGTACATGTCAAGGTCCAGGTCAGTGGGCAGCCTGTCCTGGTTGAATCCCAAGGGAGCAGGGCTGGCAGATGAAAGGAGCACTGGACTGCCCAGCTGGACTGACTGGGCAGTTGTTGCAGAAACTGGAGCCTTCAAACTGGTGATGCTGGCAGTGTTTTGAGGAGATGTCACTATGGGAAGCGTTGATGGCAAAACACTGGCACCAACTGGTTCTGCCTGCTGCTCTGCAGGCTTTCCTCGTGGATTGCCTGAGCTCATCTTACTCTGGGCAGCTTGTCCACCCAGAAGCAGAAGAGTTCGGCTGCTCATCCTGTTACCAGTCTGTGGGAGAACTGGATCCACCTGAGTCATCATCACATCCCTTGGAGGCGGAGAGCCGGGTGTCAGAAGAGCTTCCAAGGTCTGAGGGGCAGAGAAATGGCTGACAGAACTTTGCAGTGAAATGTCAACAGGGTTAAACAGGGAGTTGCCAAAAGTCTGACCAGCTGCATTTGGGCTCTGCAAGGAAAAGCTGGAATCTCTCTGGATCTGACCACTCGAGGCAGATTGCTGGGTAGAGAGCACAGATGAGCTGGGAGACATCAAATTTAACCCATCAATGAGCTCAAGCTCCTCAGTCACAGTTGGTGGAACATTGCTGGATGCACTGGAGTACACGAGAGAAGGAAGCAGCTCTTCATCATGGAGGTCATCCTGCTCTGTCAGGATAGGAGAAAGCCTGGCACTAATGGTGCTTGCATTGGAGCTGGTCCGAGGCCGGAAGGTGTTCCACACATCAGAGTCCTCGTTGCTTCTTGAGGACGGGCTCCCAGGCCACTTGGGAAATTGGGAGCCAGGACTGTCAGCAGAGGATTCTGGTGCAGACTGGAGAGGAGGCTTCTTCCTGGATGCTTTACCTCTGACTTTTGCAAGTTTGCTGCTGTTGTCCATGGAGGCAGCTCTTCTCCTTGGTGCTTTTCCACTTTTGCCACCCTCAGGATTGAGCATCCACCAAGAGCTCTTCCCTGTGGCTTCATTATGGACTTTAATAAACTTGCTGTGCAGGGACAGGTTATGTCGAATCGAGTTCTGAAAAAAAAGAAATTAAACCCACAAAATAATGAGGACCTGACAGTTGACACACCTCCCACCTAGAAACCTCACAAGCTTAAACACATTCAGACAGCATCCAGAAAAGAAAGTTATAACAAAAAGCTATCCATAAAACCCTGCTATTTCTGTCTGAACACGCTTTGCAGCACTAGCAAGCACTGCCACGTTTCACTGCAATATCAAGGGTGAAGCTACCATGACAACTAGCAGCTTTCAGCTAGCAAAATACTAACACAAAAGAATTTTAAAGACTATACAGAACCTGCAAAAAATTAGGGATATCACAGAGCAAGTAAACAAGTTCTCAAATACAACCTGCAATTTCAATGTGAGCCTACCTGAATTGAAGCTATTGCTGTTCCCACCCTTTTGTCTAACCCTTTACCCACCATAAGCCTGGCTAATTTTTTTAATGTTTATATGGCCAGTTTTCAGTCAGATTCAAGCAGAACGTAACAGTGAATCCAACAGACTGGGCGAAGAGAAATGGCAAAATGCTTCCATTCAGCGCACCCATTAACATTTCCACTCCAAAACTAGAGAAACGAGAGAGAAACTTTAAGGAACAAGAGTCCTAGAATCCTGGAGACTGCCAGGCTCCCTCTACAAGGAGGCTGTGTGCTTTCCTTGGTGCATGTTCCTGACAGGGTAAGATGTTCAGTGGATACTGCACTCCCACACAATACATGCCAGTTTTAGCTTCTCCCATCTTTCTGCTGGGTAAGACACACATTCCTTGCCTCTCCCAGCTCCCTCTTTTTGGTTTAGCTTTGCTGAAAACTGCAAGCCAACATGTCTGTATACCATCATCAAACTCAACTTTCATCCTGCAACTGATGAACTCCCCATTATTTTAGAATCAGGAAGCAACAATTTCATTGTTTGAACAGATCCTCCATAAACTCCCCTTGAGGCCTATGCATTTATTTGATATCTACACTTAATTTGTTCAGATGGCCAAATTACAGATCATTAAAAGGTGCTGCATTGGGAACACAACAGGGGTCCAAGCACAACATTTTTTTGTTATAAGCTAGAAGTTATATAACAACCTTCAGCTTTCATGCATACTCTCTTAATTCTGAACAAATTAACTGGGCTTTTATCATCTTTTTCCACCAACTCTCAACACAGTTCTTTCCTGTCTGCTGCTTTCCCTCTCCCCACCCTTTTCCTCTCGGAAAAGGCCTCCCCATGCTAATTTTGGCCACCTCACCAAAAGTACTATCCTAGAAAAAAGTAGATACAGATAGATAAACAATACAGGCAAAGTGGAAAGTTTTCATGGAGATTGAAGGAGATCTGAGAATCATCCTGGCTTAGCTTTCATTTTAACCTTTGGCTGTTGAGAATTTGGAGAAGACTGGCTGCTTGCTGCAACTGGTATCAAAGAATACACACGTTCTTAATAGGAGAGTGACTGCAGAACCAGAGCCTGATGGAACATGTGTCAGTCAATGCTCTTACAGAGTTTTATTATTTGAGCTGTTCACAGTAAGAGCTGTACAACAGTCTTGCCTGGCATCTTCTCTAAACAAAGCTTTCCTTTCCTTCAAGTGTTCAAACAAGTAATTCAGACTGGTGTACTGTCTCCAGTAAGACTGCTGCTTTCATTTCCAAAGAATCCCACCCCTCTTCCCAGGTAAATGTGCATAACTTTGATTTGAATGCACACTGCTGCAGCAATAAGGAGCACTAAGTTGTCACTAATTCTTCATTTATTCTCCTGAAAGTAGCCTGTGAACTCAGGATGGCATCTTGGGTATCATAAGAGACAATGCGTGTAATTAATTTTTGGCTGAAAAGCAGTTGAAATAAGACATCTTGGAATAAGAATGGGATTCATATGAGCACAATGAAGCCTGGTTCCTTTTATGAAACAGTCTCAAAATGATTTTACATGTTACTGCTGAACTGACATAATGGCTAAGCTGTAGAAACAGATAATTGCTGTACCACTCCTTCCTTCCTCATCTTCAAACTCTCATCCTTCTGTAACACAAGCATCCGTGGCCCTATAAGCCAGTTCAGAGAGCAAACCAAACTGAAAAGCTGCCTTATCCTTCCTTGGAAACTACTTTTTCTGCCTCTTTTATCTCTGTTTTTTGAACTACCTCACCGTGGAGGTCAAGCACCAAAAACTAAAGAAGAGAACAGAACGTGTAGTTGGAGGCAGAGGAAAAAACCGAGTATTTCTTTCACCAGGGTTAACTGTTATCTAAACTGCGATGCCTAATGCTTTTGCAGCTCTCCTATAGACTAGGGGAGGCAGCTCAGCATTGCACCACAGCACCCTGAGCCCTAACTCACCTGCAGGACCCAGCTTGCCTGCAGGCTCGAGCCCAGAGTGTCCCAAACCCCAACTGAATCCACACAGCCACAGCCTGGGTGCTGCAGGACGACATCAGAATGCACCTGCTAGAGGGATTCAGTACACCTAACACATGGAGGCCACCCTCAAATCTGACTGAGAAAGCCAGGAATAGATCAATTATGCTAAAATAATCACAGAACTGCAAGTCAGACCTGTCAGAAGAGGAAATGACAGAGTTCGGTAACCCGGCAACCCTGACATATTTCCTTTTTTGATGTTAAGCAACCCACACCAGAAACATACAGATGACATTGACTTTTTAGATGCTCAACTTCAGCAGTGTGGGAGGCTCCCAGCTGGTCCAAGCATCTGCAAAACACACAAGGTCTTGACTCTGTAACTCTTTGATCATAAAGAAGCATGACCTGAAGGAAGAGGTGCAGGCAGGAACCCTTCAAATCCTTAGGAACATCTTCAGACACTAGTTAGGGGAGGTTACTGCTATTTATTTAGGCATCTTATTGTGGTACTTATGGCTGCATGTTAAGCATTGCCATAAAAAAAAAAGTCAGCCTGTGTCTCTAAATCCATCACAGATCAAAGATGATTCCTGCAAACCACATTCAGACAAAACCAGTCTGAAATTAAGGACAGATAGTATGCAAAAAAATCAAGTTTGGCTAGAGACATTTGTTGTACACCGAAGGATGGACCATTCCCTACATCATAACCACTGTGTCTTCAAACTAGCATATATGGACTAGTCACAGAAGTGTGGCTAGCAGCTTATGCAAACTATCCCCTAAATCTTAGTGACCAGAACATTGAGTCTTCTTCTTTGATAAAATCTCCTAGCCACAGTTAAAGGACAGCAACACTTCTCACCACCAAACCAGCCCTGCCCCTACACCAACATTAGTGCTGCTGTGGATCCTGCCCAGCACCAAACAGTGCTTTGGTCCCACGTCAGGGAATCAGCCACAGGAGCTGGAAGCACACCAAGCCATTCTCCTGCCCAGTCAGCCTCATGGGCAACTGCCACAGATACCAGGGAAAACGCACAAGTGAGGCAAATACAGAAGACTGAAGGCCACTGACAGCCTTTCCAGGGGACTATACAGCTTTGTAGGTACAGCTGAGCTTCCCTACCATAAAACTGAAGTTTACAGGAGCAGAAGGAAGCTCTTGTGCCCTGCCCAGCAGAGCTCATCCATGCAGCAGTGGTGCATGACCTGTGCTAGCAGAGCACTCAGGGCCAAGCACAAGCTATGCTCAGAAAGACAAGACACAGCAGCTATCCTTCCAGGAGACACAGTGGCTTCCTTCCTTTCCTGGCCATTCTCCCAGGAAACATCAAGTTTAAACTACAAACCACAGAGGATCAGATTTCTTAACAAAAAGTCTCTCTAAAGGATGAGTGACAGAAGGAAAAAGAAAAAAAAAAAAGAAAATATATGCAATCACTGCAGCTGCCTGTAATACACTCTCACTGCCTTGGAGGCATACAAAGAACTTGGTCTCATCCAAGTGCAGGGCTATGTTCCACGTGTTCCACTGCCAGGCCTATAATTGTGCCGAATTATCATTTGCCATGGCATTCCTGGGAGGCTGCAAGGGGAGAACACTCTGCCTGCTGTATTTGTCAGTGCTTGCCCCAGCCACTTGGCTCCAAAGGCTTCAGGAAAAAGTCCTCCTTGTAGAGATTTTGCACCAGCGAGTAAACAACTGCTCCAGAGCCAGGGAGTTGAAACACTTCCCCAGCAATCCCCTTCCAGAAGGCACACACGAGCACAGGCGTCAAGCTCAGCAGACGGGGATCTCTGTCTTAGGAAGAACATTTTCCTTTCTGTAATCTTTCAGTGGGAGGCCAGAAGAAGAAGATCATAGCTCTCCAAAAAGCAAAGACCGAGGGGATTTACAAGACAGGCAGGCACACACAAAAGCTGTTAAGGATTAGATAGAGCAGAAGAAACTTGTTGGAACAAGTAATACCAGCAGCCCAGGAACAGCCTTCTCTGAGAACTGCCTGGAAAACTGAGCTGTGCTGCAAGGAATAATCATTCAGCAAAGCAGCTTTCCAGAAAAAAAGCTGGCAAGGAGCAGGGAAGAGTAGCAGCAAAATCATCAAGTAATTTGACTGGCATGTATGAAGTAGATGAATTTTCACCAAAAGACAAGCTTTTCCAGACTTTTGTGAGGAACAACCACACTCAACAAGGCTTAAAAAAAAATAAATCTCGTATTTCATGCTTCTTCAGGGCATTATAAGAAGAAGGGCCTATTAGTGTCACTTTAAGGAGGACTAAGTGTACGCTGCTGCATTGTGACAGCTGGCCCTCTTCACAGCTGAGTACTCACCAGTTTTCTTACACCTGGAATACAGGACACCTGCTGACCCCACATTTGCACTACTGTCCTACTTCCATGCACTGCTACCAGCCTCATTTTCCACATCCAGCACTCTGCCATTCTCCCATCCACAACACCCTGCCATGCCCAGCTGCCTTCCTACAACCTCACCTATGCCAGACTACATGCTGTGGCCAGACCATTTAAAGCCTAATGGGATTAAAAGGTAAAATACACTGTTAAGAGGAAGATGATGTGTTCACCAGGTTTCCACGCTGGACTCTCCTCAGTTTGACAGATGAACAACCCTCATTTAGCTTCTGCTATTTATTTCCCCCTGCCTTAAGGAAACCCAGTTAGGCTGTCAGCAGCTGGGACAGGGAACATCTCCCTGCAGCCAGGACTAAGCACATCACTAATACCACATGAATGCATTTGGGCCACATGAGATAATGGCAAGAGTCCAGCAGTTTCTACTCAGCCTCAGCTACACTGGATCCAAACAGCCAGACCCTCCCTCCCCTTTGCAAGGCAGCAACTTCCAAGAAACCAAAATAAACCCAAACTAACAGAGAGCAGCACCTACACCACCATTAAAGAGTAGGTGGACTTACATGAAGTACCAGTGATGATAGCAATGACACCGCTATTCCAGTTCAGTTTGGAACACACACATCTCCATTTTTAGTGTCATAAGATTTAATGGAAGACTGTATCCTTTCAGGCACGTGAATTTAGGAATAAACATGACAGGCTTTCTCAGCACAGTCACAGAACACAGCCTTTCTTCACAGACTGAGCCAAGTGGCTCTGTGTAGCAGAGACACCCCCAGACTCCACACTGTGCCTCACCTTTGCACAAACCTGCACCAGGCTGAAGGTTGGGCAGAATTACACTTTGCTCAGAGCTAAGATGCTGAGCTGAAGTTTTACGTTTTCCTTTTGGTATCTACTGAACTGCAATTTATTTGCAAGGCATAAAGACAGCCTGGCAGAATCCACCAGCTGCAGCACAGCAGAAATAGCCCAGAAGATGGACAGGCTTGCTTTTGTCTGCTGGCCTATTCTCCCAAAGGAGCTTCAGAGAGCCACAGGATGAGCAGTTGCTCCAACCTGAGGGAGCTCTGCACATGACCTGCCAGGAGATCAGATATCCACAGCTCTGGGAGAGTCTGGGGACTGTCAGAGCCAGCACTGAGGCGCTGAAAGCCAGTGAAGTGACTCTACGACTGAGCCCTCAGCCAGGTCTCCTGACCCATCTGCTCAACATTTAATATCAGCGACATGCAATATGCACATAACACAAGGCTGGAATGGAAGGCTTTTCAGGAAAGTGCTGGCCACTCTAACAAAGATTAAGAGCTAGACATCTGTTTTAGATAAACAGAACACTTGGTAGTTTTTAATTTGTAATACAGCTCCTTGAGCTGTTGCATATATAGATATATATAGACATATACATGTGTATGAGGGTTTATATGTCGTGCATATCCATGCACACATTTGAAATAAATAGGGAGTACCAGGATGCAGAGGTGTGGCATCAGCTTCCCATAATTAGTATAATAGTGCAGAATCATTTCTCTTTATGTTGCACACATAGGAGACATCTGATTTTTGTTTCAGTGACATACTTTTGGAGGGTGAAAAGGACAGCTTCTATTCTGTTCCTTCAAAGGAAAAGACAAGAACCTGGGGAGAATACACAGTCTGTTTCACTTAGATAGGGGAGTCCTTCATATTGTTCCTCACTGTGCCAAATTTGCTCATACTCATGGATGTAACAACCAGTGCAAACTGCTTCTGCAGGATTTTTGCACTTTACTGAAAACCCTCAACACCTTCATCTTACAAGTAATCTCAAAACCAAAAGGAATTATCCTCTTATCCATAGATATCCAGACTATCCTGCAGAGCACCCAGGGAAGGATTATGAAGAAGCCCCACAACACACCCTGCAAGGACACTTCTGCCTTGCAGGCTGGTTAATTCTTAAATTCAGTTTCCTGCAGGGAAAAGGACAGACTGCACACGCAGCAAATCTGTCCTTTACAAGGTGCTTGAAGCACTTCAAGAACAGCAAACACCATCTTCCTCGAAAACACAGATTCTTCCGGAATTCATGGAGGTTACACCCTGGCAGGCTGTAACAGCTGCACTTCCCCCAATTGTATAGTGGAGTAGGACAGCTCTAAATTAATTATGAAACAACAATGACTTTATGGGGTTTATATTAACTAAAGTAGATTAAGAGTTTTTAAAGACATGTTGTGTTTAATTACTTATTCAAAATTCTCTACTAAACTGCACTACATGCAAATAAAATGTATTATCAGTTTGGCTCTGTCCAAACGAAACAGAAACACCATCTTAACAGGCATCAAAATGCTACAAAACTACCTTTAACAGCAGCTTCACATTGATTTCCTTTATGCAAAATCATTCACCTCAAAATTGAGAAATCACTAACGCTAAGACAACTCAAGAAACTTTTCTTTTACTTTACAGATTAAAAAAAAAAAATCCAAAACATGCAAGCAGAGCTTCACAGCTCTAAAAATAACAAGGAAGAATAAAATAATAAAAAACCCAGACAGGTCCATTCCTCAAGTGAAGACTTGCCTTTTGTTTATTCAGTTTGTCTTAAATATGCACCTATTAATCTTACTCTAAGTCCACAAAAGTCAAATTGAACTGACTTGACTGACTCCCCATGTGTAAATGTCCGACCTCCCTTCACTTAAGGCATCTGAATGCAAATAGACTAAGGTCAGTAAAACAAACAAAACCTCTTGCAAACCTATGCAACTGTGAGTTAACAAAAAGAAAGACTAGAAGTTCCATGGTCACACATCCTGCCAAAGCTCTGCCAACAGGATTTTTTGAGTGAGCAGGAAAGAAAGTATTTCTATCACGGTTTTCTGTTTGCTGGTTAAAGTCAAGAGCTTTAAACTCCCCTAATCATAAGGCTGATTCCCACCACAATTGTTGTTCTGCCCGCCCTCATCTTTCTTGGCAAGAAGTTTCTTTTTCTTCTCCTTCTAAAGCCAGAATTAGCCTTCAGTACCCAGGCTGAAAAAACACACTAAAAAGTCAATCACAGAAAAGCTACAACAGCATCTGAGCAGGAATCTCAGTCTTGTGTATGCACAAATTCTCACAGTGAACTTCTGGAGTTTAAGTCTACCTGTACCTGTCCCAAAAGTGACACATTATTAAAACACAGAATAAGACTGAAGCCTGATGGTCTCACTACATGTGAATGGATAAAACAAAAGAACAGCCATACTGAATCAAGCCAGAAGTGTACTTATTCCAGCATCCAGCCCAGCAGGACATCTCACTAGATTCCACCTTCACCACGGTATCTGGGGAGCATTTCAGAAGCTACACTGAACTTCAGTCTCAGGCACCACGGCCAAACAGATACTCAGACATATTCCTGACAAGAAAATGCACCAGTTCTGTTAAATTAACATGACTGCATGCAGGACCAGGAGAGTAGCCCTAGCCTGAGGAAACAAGAACTATCTCCCAGTAAGAACACCAAACCCAAGCACTGCCCCAAATTAGAACTTAGTATGCAGGCTTCAACCTACACATAGCAGTAACAGGAAATAATCTATGTTAGTTAAACTAGATGCACTCTCTACAAACTATCAATGAGCAATAAATGGGAAAAGTGAAAAGTGTTGTATTGACATGTACCAGCCCAAGCTGTGACAGCTGCATCCCTCTCACCATGTTTCTACCCTCTGGAGCAAATGTTTGCACTCACACCACCATGTGGTGTGCCACTTCAGAGAGCTGAGCCAGCTGAAAGCCAACCTACCAGAAACAGACGTTTATTTATTTATTGTCTGAAATTAACTCTCTGTCTTCACCTACTGCTCAGTCAGACAAGCAGAGGAACACTTGGCTGGAGCCAGGGAAGCCCAAAGCCACAAACCGTGCTGGCTGAGCTTCCTGCAGAACTGCAGCATGGATGAACTGCTAATAAATACTGCAAGCTAGAGTGTAATTCCAGTCTGTAGTGAGAGCAACAGATCACACTCCTTAGAGTCCAGTCTCCATGGCATCCACTCTGATACATCGGGACAGGTTGAGGGGCTATTCTGCAAGCCAGCTCTCACATTTCCCATTCTCTTTGCTGGAGTTCTTAACACTAAAGATAAGGGACCACGAGGTTGCCACAGGCAGAGGACTGAAACAGAGCTCTTTTAACACAGCCCTACACACGCCTATTTCCAGACCAAGAGAAGACACTGCTGAGCCTTTAGAGCAGAATATTGCTTTCCCTTTTCCAAACTCCAGCAGAGACCTCCATCAGGGTCCTGGAAAGAGAACCCTTTTTCAAGGGACCTTCTTGAACGCCAAGCACGTCTGCTATGACACAGTTATTTATATGGAGCTTTAACACAGTCACGTGACAAAGAGCTGCGGCCTTGCGATTAAAAACCCTTCAACCGAGGCTTCACCCTGCAGAGAAACTTGGGCACAGCCTGTTAAATGACACTCCCTTCTCTCCTGGAAAAGTTTCTAAACGCAAAGACCGCAAGGAGCAGCCTCGCAGGGCTATGCCATAATCACCCCCAGCAGCTGCTCCAGGTGCACACAGCCGAAGCTCGGGCTGGGTCTGAGAAGACCCCGGAACTTTGGGCAGAGCTAAAGCCCAGGCTCCGCAGCGTGGGCACCACACGCTGGCACCGACGCCCTTGACCGCAGACGAGCCGCAGCAACAGGTGAGCGCGGAGCGGGCGGCGGGGCGGGCCGGGGCACCGGGGAGGCGCCTCCGCAGCTGCTCCTCGCCCGGCCCGGCCCCGGCACACCGCGCTCGTCCCTCCCGCCCCGGTCACATACGCACCTTCCAGCCAGCGGAGCTGTTGCTGTCACCCTTGTCCTTGAAGTACGGGACGGAGCGCACCATCCACTCGTAGATCTGCGCCAGCGTGAGCCGCTTCTCGGGGGCGCTCTCGATAGCCTGGCTGATGAGCTCGGCGTAGGACTGGCTGCCCCAGGCATTGCGCCGGGAGCCGCCCTTCCGCGCCGCCGCGCCGCCTGCCCGCGCCCCCTCGGCCCGGCCGGGCCCCGCCGCCGCGCCGCCTGCGCCCTCGTCCGCCGCGCCAGCCGCGCCGCCCGTCTCCGCCTCGGGCCGCGGTAATGGCCAGGTGCAGGAGCGCGGGCGGCTCTGCGGCTCAAAGTCAGGGTCGATGTCCGGCGACGCCGCAGCCCCAGCCGGCTCCGCCATGGGCACCCCCTCAGCTCCGCCGGGAGTGCCGGGCCCGCCACCCCTTTGTGCGCCCCGGGCCCGCCGCCGTCGCGCCGCTCTGTTTACCAGGGAGCAGCACCACTCCTCGCGCTTGCGCACGCGGGGCACGCTGGGAGCGGTAGTCCCGCCGGAGGGCTAGCAGATAGCTCAACACGGTTGGCGGACTACAGTACCCAGTCTCCCCTGCGACGGGAGGTGGGGCGTGCCCACCGCTGGGTGAGCGTGGCAGGCGGTGCGTCGATGTGACTACAGCTCCCAGCGGGCACAGCGGTGGCTGAGCTTACATAACCCGCCAGGCCCGGTGCGGCCCTAGTCCCCCCTCGATGGCGGAGCGGTGATGGCGGTATGGTGGTGGCAGCCCCAAGGTGGTCGCAACTCTTCCGGCCACCTAAGAGCGCGCCGCGGCACCCCGGGTCGGGCCGGGAGCGCCGCTCTCTCCGCCATCCCGTCACGGATGGAAGCCTATTTCCGGGACACGCCCTGGCGTAAGGCGTGATGGGTTTGCGTTCCGATCTGCCCGTCAGAGCCGCGGCAACCATGTTCCGGGGCCCCGCGCTCCCTGTGCTGTACAGTGTCCGGGGCTGGCTGCGCTCCAGATGCTGTAGGACGCAGTTCCTGTGTACGTTTCTTGGCCCCGCGCCCTGGTTTCCAGCTGGGTGCCCAACACGGCCGCCTCGGCTTCGGGCTCTGCCCTGTCCCGCGGAGGCCCGGCCGGGACAACTCCGGCGAGGCGGAGTAACCCCCAGGAGCAAGCCTGCCATGCAGGTTCCGGGGCAACCCGAGCGAGCCCCGCGGGCTGAATACCTCCTGCGCTTATGCAGTGGGCGGCCGCACGGCGGCGCTGTCAAGACCGTCGCTGAGCGGCCCCAAACCCTGGATAACTCCCACTTTATTCAGGCGTTGTGAAGGCGCCGTGCTGCAATGCGCGGTTGGGGTGGCGGCTATGGGGCCCCGAACCCTGGATAGCTGCCGGTTTATGTAGGCGGCGGGCGGGCCCCGTGCGGCTATGCGCGGGCGGGGAGGGCTGCGGTAGCGGGCGGGGCGGGCCGGGCGGGGCGGCGGCGGTACCACCATGTCGGAGGCGGCGGTGGCGGACACCCGGCGCCTTAACGCGAAGCCGCAGGACCTCACGGACGCGTACGGGCCGCCCAGCAACTTCCTCGAGATCGACATCTTCAACCCACAGACCGTGGGCATGGGCCGCGCCAGATACACCAGCTACGAGCTCCGCATGCGGGTGCGGCCCCCGTCGGGCCTGCGGGGCTGGGCTGCCCGGTGTGCGGGCGTGCGGCCCGGGGAGGGGCGGCAGCGCTCGGGACGCGGTGGCCGAGGGACGGCCGGGTAGGGCCGGGGTGGTGCCGCTGTTGAGCAGCCGGGGACGGAGGAGGCGATGCCCCGGGCAGCGCCGGGCCGGGGCGAGCAGCGCGCCTGCGAGGCTCAAGGTCAGAGCTGATGGGCTGGCCGGGGCCGCTCGGCATCCAGCGGGGGCTGGTGCGCGCAGGGACGCGGAGGTGCTGCCTCAGCAGGCTCCTGCGCCCTTCCCCTCGCTAGAGCCCCGCTGGGTGGTTGCTGAGCAGGGCATGGCTGCACGTAGCTGCTTATCTCAAGCAGGGGAGGAGAGCTGGGTGGCAGTATCTTGAGAGCTGCTCACACTGCAGGCTGGCTGCTTTACCGAGAGCCTATGACCCAGGAGAGTGCATAGCAGGCTGAGCGGGATTCTCTTCATTGGGCTTTAAGTGAGCTGAACTGGGGGTTCCTTCACAGCTCTGTGTCTGGTGGGTGGGGAAAGTAAAACTGAGCTTCCCCTGAAACAAGCTCCCTTTAGCATGTGTCGTGGTGCTGGTTTGACTTTTGCTTATAGCGTAATTTAACTACTCAGTCTTAACTGCCTTTCAGAAGAATTGTGTGTGCTTTTTGCTGCTCGGGTGCTTGGCTCCCATCAGCCTGCAGGTGGCAATGGGAACCTCTTAGTCCCACTGAAACCAGCGGAGATGCTCTGAAAGCAGCTGGATTTATTTCACAGGCCTCATAAAAACACAGTTCATTGTGTTTCAGTAATATCTGAGTGCTGCCCATCAGAAGGTTTTGCTGCCTCAGTTGTTGGAATGATTCAGGCTGTGTTGATGGGGTAAAGGTAAAGTTAATACAGCTGTCATTTGTTGGACTCCAGTGGGAGGAGAGAAAGGTGAGGAATTGCTGCACATTTCTCTAGTGACACAAGATGGGTATGAAAACCCTGTTAGGGTAGGTGCTCTATTTTGGGAGAAGACTGTAGATGAGGTCTGGCCTAGAACAGTTGCTGAGGCAAGATTTTTTTCAATTGGCTCTTCCATGGAGATGCCAGTGTCAGGTCAGATGTTCTTTTGCTCTGCAGGCTGCTATGAAGCTCTCTTGTAGATCACTTCAAAATTTTGGGGGGGAAAAGAAATCATTCTTCTGGTAATCATGTTGTTCACACTGGTTCCAGTGTATGCCCCTGGAAAGAGGGTGTGTTCCAGAAATAGTCACTCAAGAGAGAGGGAATGGCTGGCACTGAGTAGACTGGCTTGCTTGGATCTGAAAGATTTTGGTGTTTGTGCTGTCCTGAATAAGAAAGTTGAATGTTCCCATCACACGTTCCTCTCAGGTGTGATTTTCTCCTTGCAGCTTCAGGTTTCAGTTACATGTTGAAATACTGTGTGGCATCCAGAGCAACCTGCAAATTAACTGCTTTGTTTCATTACAGACAAACCTCCCCATCTTCAAATTGAAGGAGTCGTGTGTGAGGAGACGATACAGTGACTTTGAGTGGCTGAAGAATGAACTGGAACGAGACAGTAAGGTGAGGCCTGGCTCAGACCAACCTATTCCTTAATCCTGGATGTGGGAACAGTTGCAGCAATGATCTTGAGATTCCCAAAGGTGAAGCTGTGGTGGTAGATGTTGTACCCCAGGCAGGGGGTTAAATCCAAGAGTTAAACTGAGCTTCCTTTACTCTAGTTGGGTGCAAGGAGAAATCCCAACCAGATATTCTCAAGAGATCACAAATGCGCAAAAATTTACTGGCAAAAATACAGAAAATTAAGGAATTTTGGGAAAGAAGCAAATACACTTACAAAACACTTACAACGTTACTTAGCATTCATGTTCTATTAACTTAGCATAAAACTTATCCCACTTAACTTAGAAACCTTTAAAACCTTACGTTGCTATGTTACTCAAAAATTTCCTTGAAAAGAGGATTAGAAGGAAAAGAAAGAGAAAGAAATAGCTACTAGCTCCTGGGATGCTGGCTCTGGGCTGGGGGGTGGAGCTTTTCACTGTCTTGCCCTGGTCAGCCTCTGCCACCAAACACACACACAGGCATTTGCCAAGCATCCCAAAATGTTTTGGGCCATGAAACTTACCCAGTCTGTGACAGTGAGCACCTTCTGGGGCTCTCTCCATGCGATGGCACTGGAGATGAGCATCAAACAGCAAAGGATATCTGCTTGCAAGGTGGCTGTTCTCCTCATGGGATGATTGTGCTTTCAGATTGTAGTGCCGCCACTGCCTGGAAAAGCTTTGAAACGACAGCTTCCCTTCCGAGGAGATGAAGGCATCTTTGAGGAGTCTTTCATCGAGGAGCGGAGACAGGGCCTAGAACAGTTTATTAACAAGTAAGCTTGGTGTCCTGGCTTTGCTGTGTGCTGCCTCTTTAGCTGTTGCTGGGCCCTGGGTTGCCTGTGAGAGTCTTGACCTGCTGCTGGCAGGTGCCAGTGCTGCAGCCACAGAATGAAACTGGAACTAGAGCAAGTCCTGCCCTAAGTGGGGGTTGTGCTTTGTGCTCTCTCCTGAGAGTGTAGTGAGTATTATCAGAACAGCTGTGCTACAGAAACCCACCAACACGGTACTGTTGGTTCAGGGCACAGTGTGGAAGGGAACAGCCTGTGCTCAAGCAGCTCTTACTGCTCCTGTTGCAGAGTGACGCATGACCTTGGGCTGAGTGTGGTGCAGGTGTGCTGAGCTGGCTGCCTGACTCCCTCCTACAGACATCAGAGGCGTGGGGGTCTTGGAGGCAGCTGTGCTAACCTCCACATCTGATTTTCTTCCAGAATTGCTGGACACCCACTGGCACAGAATGAGCGCTGCTTACATATGTTTCTGCAAGAGGAGACTATTGATAGGAATTACGTCCCAGGGAAAGTGCGCCAGTAGGAGCACCTGGCACTGTCTTCCTCCATTCCACCCTCCCTCCTGCAAAAATGACATTTATTTTTACACTAAATCTGTCTTCTCTGAACCAGCTTTTCCTCTCTTGAACCTCCCAGTTTGTTCAGTATTTTTCTCTTTTGTAACTGGCAGCAGTTTGTTCTACTGGGCTGTGGTCGTGGCCTAAAGATGTGAAGATTTATGCAAGTGAGTGCGTTGTCCCACGTCTAGGAGCAGATGTGGATAGGTGTGGAGCAGGAACTTGCTAAAGGTGTTCTGGTGTAGGAGCTGCCTTTCTCCCTGTACAGGAAGGTATGAGATGACCTTCGCTCCCTTGTCTGTGCAGCCCCAAGCATCTCTGCAGGAGACTTTGAAGAATAGCAGTTGTCATGTTGGTCAGTGATTATATCAGGTATTAGAGTTTTAGTAAGGTTTATCCAAACCAGTGAGTAGGTGCCTGGGTGTGTCAGTCTGTCATCCACCCCATTCACCCTGCATGAAACCCCCATTCTTCACTGTCTGGAAGTGCTGAGACCCAACACCTACTCAAACCCCGCTATCAGCCTCCTGCATTACAGACCTGTTTGGTGTATTTGTGCCCCCTCCTTTCTAAGGTGCTGCTGGCAGCTCGAGGGGTTTCCATCCCGTGTGCTCTCATGATGCTCTGTGGGGGCCATTTGGCACGTGGAAGATGGGATAGTCTGGGCTGTAGCCACGTGTGCTGTGATGCGTTGGCCCAGAGTTTAAGAAACACCACAGCCTGCTGTACCATGGGCTGCTGGGCTGAGCCTAGTGACCTTATCCTGGGCCCCAGCTGCTGGGAGGGGCAGACGGTCTGGCTGAGGAGGAGCAAGAGAAAGCTGGTGGGAGCAGCTGTAGGATACATCCCTGAGGGCTGCCACAGGAGGAGCCCAGCAGTGGGGCCTGGAGTGAGGCCACCTCTCCAGAAAAGGACAGCAGAAAATGTCAGTCCTAGGTGTTACACACTTGCTTATAAAACAGGAGAAGTAGCGATGGCTCTTGGTGTGTTCTCCCCTGTTCTGCAGTGAGCTAGGCAGTCACTTGTGTGGAAGTGAGAACATACAACTGGTCAGGGAAGTGTTCAGAGCTTGGGGGGACAATGAGGCTGTGACTTGCTGCAGCAGAAGTGTCCTTTGGAGGCTGCCACAGCTGTGATGAGTGAGGTTGGGCCTCAGCTCAGGGGCTCCTCAGGTCAAGCCTGGCTGGTTTATAAGCGCTTGGTCACTTTGTTGTGGCAGTTGAGCCTTGGAGCACAGGCCTACAGTGGATGCCCTCCTGTTCCTGCCAGGCACGTTCCCCGAGGCCTTCTCAACATCTCCTCTGTTTTCTGGTGAGGAACTGGCACTGCTGGGCGAGAGGTGGCTACTGGGGAGAAGTCGCTGAAAGCGCGAGGGAGCTGCTCCGGGGGCTGGTTGGGCCCGGAAAGGGCCGTGGGGCAGCGCGGAGCCTGGTGCCGGTGGAGGGAGGCGGCCGCGGCCTCGGAGGGGCTCGGTCCCCGACTCCTGCTGCCGCCGGTTGCGCTCGGGGCGGCTCCTTCCCCTGCCCTGCGCGGGGCTGCCATCCATCCAGCTGTCTGCACCCTGTCCAGTGTAACGTCCCGGTGCCGTTCGCATTAAACCACTGTGAAGCCAATTGTCTGCCTGGTCCTGGGGGCTACCGGGACGTGGGAACAACCGGGAGAGAGGGGGCGGCAGAGCTGCCGGGACAGAGCGGGCACCGGCGGGGCGGGGGAAGCGCCGGGAGAGGATGGACACGGGCGGGGCGGGAGAACGGCCGGAACAGAGCGGGCACGGGCGGGGCGGGCGCAGCGCGGAGGCGGGCGGGGCTCCCCGGTTCTCTCTGGTTCTCCCCGGCGGTGCCGAGGCGCGATGTGGGGGTCGGAGACGCCGGCCGGCTCCGGCTCGCCGGACTGCCCTGACCTGCTGCAGCACGTCCAAGCGCTGCGCTCGCCGGCCACCCCGCTTTACCTCAGCTTCTTCGAGGAGGAGTGTCGCACCATCGCCGCCCGCCTGCGCCTCGCGGCGGCCGCAGAGTCCTTGCCGGGCCTGGGGGAGCTCAGCGCGCTGCAGCCCGAGCTCGCCGGACCCACCACTTCCACTCCGCTGCCCAACGCGAGCCACGGGCGGGTCCCGGACTCGAGCGTGGGTGATTGCGAGGCCGCTGCTGCCCCTGCCCCTGGCTTGAGGCCGGCCCCAAGGGAGCCCGGGTGCCTCCCGCAGCCGGCGGCCGGCGGTAGCCCCGGCGCCCGCCCCGCTCGCCCGCCCGCCCAGTCCCGGCGGGTGCGGCGCGGTGCCGGACAGCCCTCCGGCGGCGGCCCCGGCACCCCTGCTCGCACCCCTGCTCGCACCCCGGGCCGCGGCCGCTCCAGGCTCTCTCTCCCCCGCACACGGGCCTCGCTGGGGCTGCAGCTCCCCGCGGCCGGCACAGGGCGCGGCGCCTGGGAAACGCGGCTCCTCCGGCCCCCAGGTAAGCGGGGCCACGGCGGGGAGCCCCGGCACGGCCACCGCCCTCTTGCCGCTGCAGAACTCTGTCTCCCCCAGGGGCCAGGCTGAAGCTGACGTCGCCTGCCAGGTCCAGGCTTCAACATGCCGGCGGGGCTTCGCAGCAGGCACAGCCTTCCAGCCTTCCCAAACCCGCCCCCCGGGACAGAGGGATGAAAAATAATTCTGCACCTGCCAGTTGCCTCACGCGAAGCAGAGAAGCACGTGGGTTAGGGTGCTGCTTCTAGAAGGGAGAAGGGGGAGGGCTTGGGCTTCAGCCTGGCTGGGGGCAGGTCATGGGGAGTGGGGAGTCCATGGGAGCGGCACAGGTAGGGGCCTAGGAAATATTCCTGTACCCCAAGGGATGGGTTAACATTGTCTGGCCTTCTGCCAGTGTGGGTTGGCAGCCTGCTTGCTTTGGAGCCTTCATCCCGTGCTGTTTTGTGGTCACGGGGTACTGGTGCCTGTTCACCATGGGCAGGCACCCTGCGTGAGCCCCGGGCTGCCTGATGAGGGTGTGATGGAGCCGCTTGGGAATAGCGGCCTCTGTGTTTACTGTCCACTACAGCTGCTGTCAAGGCTGGGAATCGTAAACAGCCCTCCTCAAGGCTCTCTACAGCAATTCCTACCGTGGCTTCCCGCTCCTCGCTGCGGCCTCCGGGAAAAGTGCTTTCATCCAAGCGTTTTTGCCTCAAAGGTGAGTCTTGGCAGAACCTCAGAGGCTGCAGAGTCGTGGGAGAGGGGTGCTGCTGCCATGGGAAGAACGCTCAGGCCTTGTTTGCGGGGTCAAAGCTGATCCTGAGGAAAGGAGTGGAGAGGGGACTGTATGTGCTTGGGCTCAGAGCAGGGGAGGTGAAGTGCAGAGCAAGCAAGGCTAGGTAAAGTTCTTTCCCTCTTTTGCTGGAGAGTCATCCACTAAAGAGCCTGAACAGATCTGGTGCTCAAGGCTCATTCATAGGAGAGAGAGTGGCTGTGGTCAGTCAGGGCACTCTCTTAGCAGGGGTTGATGCTCTTTATTTTCCTTTCCTGGGTCTCACTTCAGGATCAACTACACAGGAGCTGGTGTGCAATACAACGCAAGAGCTGAAGGAAAATGGTGAGAGCAAAGAAAAGCTGGTTGCAGCAAGGAATGTCTTGGGAGCAGGTGAGCAGTATGGAGGTGTGGATTTTTCCCTTGTGTTGGGGAGAGTGTGGAGAAACGTGGGCAGGTTCTTTTTGGGAAATGCTGCTCCCCAGATAGGCCCTGGTTGACCAGGTATGCTGAGGCTGCTCCAGCCTGTGCTGCAGGCAGGGGGTGCTGCCTTCGCAGGAACTGCAGCTGTGCAGCCTGCAGTCCCGAGCCCTGCAGAGGGAGAGAAGGCAAGGAGGCTCTCCCCATTCTGCTGGGACAGCCCTGTCCCACCCTGCCCGGGCAGCTGCCTGCCCTCACTGTGAGAACAGACTCCTAGCAGGAGCCCAGAGCTGCTGGGACCAAGGCCATGCAGGAGCACTTTTCTCCCAGCAGCACCCATACAGGCCAAACCAGCAGCAGCTGTTGGGCTGGAAGTGCTGGGAGACTTCTGACTCTCTTGGACAGGTTCTGTCCTTCCCTCATCTGGAGCAGCTCAGTGGCCAGGTTGAAGAGCAGCTGAGCATGGCAGGTTTCAAGTGCTGTCACATCTCTTCACAGGTAAAACTGACCAGACATGGGTGTGTGTGGAGTCCTCTTTGTCCAGTGAGTTGGGCCCTGGCCTGACTTCAGGGTGTGAAGATGCAGTCCCTGCTGAGCAGGTAAGAGCCAGCTGTGTCCTGTCACCGTGGAGCACTGTTCAGTCTCTGACTTGGGCCAGCTATGCCAGAAGTGGGAGATGATGAGACCTGCCATTCTGGCTGGCACTTGAGCGGTTTTAGCCTTTCCCTGGGGTTTACACAAGACCATGGGCATTTTTTTTGCATGGCTTTACCACCTCTCTGTGCTCAGGGGACTGCAAGTTTCTGTCCAGTTAGATTTCCTAAGGGCCTTTTGAAACATGCAAGCTTGCTGTGGCTTGTGTTGTCACTTTTATATGTCGTGACATGTAGGACAAGGCCCCAGGACAGGGTGTGCAGAGCCTGCAAGATGAATCTCCAAGTTAGGAAATTACCTACCTGCAAAATAAATGTGTACACTTTCCAGCAGTTTTAGGGCTCTTCACTCTGTGGCTGCAGCCAGCAGGGCATTCTTGTTTCCCGTGGTGCTGGCAGATGTTCACTACAGTGGCTCCTTTGTCAGCCACTGCTCCTGTGATAGGTGTGTCCTGGCAGTGGCCCCAAGGTGCTGGGCTGGGAGTGTTGGATGGGCTGCAGTGCTCCTCCAGAGGATGGGCTGTGCTGTGTTGCAGTGGGGGTGACAAGTCCCTGCATCACACTTGCACCCTCTTCTTACCAGTCTGCAGGTGATCAGCTGTCCCAGGAACTGGAGCGTGTGAAGAAAGAGCTGGAGCAAGTGAAGGGTGAGCTTGGTATGTGGAGCTGGCTGTTCTGAGGACTGCAGGACACCTGCAATCCAGGTGACATCCCCTGTGCTTGTACCTGGAGCCCAGGACCTGCAGCTCCATGGGAATGGGGCTGGCTTCATGTTTAGGGGTAGAGCAGGATCTCAGCTGCTGCCCTAGAGAGTCTGGGCGTGAGGTATTTAGGATGGGCTGAGCACATGCCTTCTTGCCTCCTGTCTGTAGCTGACAAGACTGCCCAGTGTGAAGCCTATCAGCAGACAATCTTCTCCTTGAAGGCTCAGCTCAGAGCAGCAGGTATGTTCCCTCACTGTGGTGGGCCCTTGCTTCTGGGCAGGCTGAAGGGATGCTCCAGTGATCCCTCGCTGGTGTAACTGAGGGCTGCAAGGTGGGAGGGATACAGCTCATGGCCTTTCCCAGGGGTCAGGTGCTGAGTGCCAGAAGCATTACTGCTTTGATGTTGCTGTTGCTTCCTAGGAATCTGTCTGAAAGATGCAGCAGTGGTGACCTGGGGAGAGACTGACAGTTGGGACATGGGGACAGACAATTGTCCAGCTGTGTGAGCCTCTGGGCCAGTGTTATATGTGGAGCTCTTGAATGAATTAATTTTCTAACTACTTGTATATAAAATAAAGGTGTCTTTTGCAGTGGTGCTTCCTGTCTTCTTGGGTAGAGGCAGTGCCTAGTGCTGCCCACTGATCCCCAGAGCACTGGGCAAACAGGCAGGTCTGTGCTTCGCTACAGCTGGTTTTGCTCAGCCAGAGATTTGAGATCTGTTACAAGGAGGAGCTGGGTGCTGGTGGATGGAGGTACAGTGTGGCTCTGGGGAAGCATTTCTGGACAAAACTGATGCTTCCAGGTGGGGATGCTTGGATGTGTGGTGGTGGTGGGCAGCTGTATGGGCAGGTTTCTTCCTTAGACCACCTTCATGCTGGATGTGGGAAAACCCAATGCTGGCTGATGGCACATTAGGCTTCTACAGCCTTTGGCTATTTATTACTGGTTTATTATCAGTGACTGAGGGCAGGTGGTGGGAAGCAGTGCTTGGGGGCTCAGTCCAGTCCCTCACTGTTCCTGCATGCCAGCGCTGGGACCCCTGCTCTGCTGCCTTCTCTCTGTGGTCGGCTGATGCAGGCACCTTGTTGCACTGCCTTGTGTCTGGGTGAGACACTGGAGAGTCCTGCTGTCTGGTGCTGGCAGTGCCCTGGGGTTGCGCTGGTAAGGCCGGCCTGTTCCTGCTCCTGTTATTTCTGGCTGGTGTTCCTGGCTGCCTTGGAATGCACATTCACAGGTAGCCCACATCCCTTCCTGGGCGGGGCACGGGTGGCTGCACAGGCAGGGAAGCTGTGTCGGCTGTCTCCCACCCCTGCTTGGCATTTAGTTGCTGGGGCAGCTCCAGTCACAATCTGCAGCAGAGAGCCCTAATGTGCTGTATGTTCCCTGTACATGCATGGTGAAGATAATTTCTTGGTGCAGGTACTAAGGGAATTGACTGGAAAAGGTGGCCTTGTAGATTTATTGTTTGTAAACATCGAGGCACTTGTGGGTGAAGTTGGATTCAGTGGTCCTTATGGATCCCTTCCAAACTGAAATATTCTAATGCTTGAGTTATGGAAGGTGATGGGGGCATCCAAGGACTGGTGTGGATGTATTTCTGCAGGGCTTCTGGCCCCCTTTATGGGCTGGAGCCATCTCCTACCCTCCTTTGCTGCTGGCTACGTGTGCCTTGCCACTGTTTGCCTTCCTGCTGCTCCTGTTGGGACATGCACTTGGCTTCTTCCATGCCTCTGCCTGCTCCCAGCCCTTGGCCTGTGCTGCTGGATCAGGACCCTGAATGATGGGAGTGGAGAGCAGTAAGACTGGGAGGTGAGGAAGGCACATGTGGAGCTGCACATGAGGTCTGGGAGCTGGAGATGTGTTCTGGTGCCCTGATGCTGCTCCCTCCTGGAAACTGCCTCCCAATACCCTATGTTGCAAGAAGGTTGCTGGAAGTAGACAAATCATGTAATCTGGCCCCTCACTATTTTAGGTACCCAGGATCTGCTTGTCTGGGACAGGGTGGCCCTGCTTGGAGTCCTGCTGTGCCTGTGGTGCTGCCTACCCTGCCCAAGAACACTCTCGGTGATGGTGCTGCCCAGCTGGGTCCTTGCCTACAGCCGGCAACCCTGGAAGGATTGGGAAGTGTCTGAGCAGTAAGAGCCATGATGCCTCTTGGACTTGGTTGGGTAAGGAGGAAAGGGGCGTTGGGTTTCCTCGATTCGGAGAAGCGGGGGCAGAGCTAGCGTCATTGTCGGTTAGAAGGATGAGCTCATATTTCCATCACCGCATGTCCCCCGGGGTTTGACCCCCCCGGAGGACGCAGGGGAGTTAGCTGCCTAGCGCTGCAGCCTGCTCTACTCCGCTCTCCTAGCGACTAATAAGCCTTTTGCCTCAAATAGGGGCCCCGGAGCAGGGTATTGACAATAATGCCGACGAGGGGCTGGCTTAGCTCTCTTTAAGCTGCCACTTCGAGTGAGCGCTCACGACACGCAAGCACTGGATTGCATCAGGCGCGGGGGCGGGTCCCAGCCTCAGGGCTGGAGGGGATGGCGCTCCCCGCTGCCTCTCTCGTGGCCGCCGAGCAGCTCTCCCAAGACTGGCATTTCCCATCACTTGGGGCTGCCTGTTGCTCCCAGAACTCAGGGGGCTGTAGCGGAGCATACGGAGGTCGGGGTAGAGTCACCCCAGAAGGCGCGGGCTGAGCTCCGCTCGCAGCCCCTGCGGCAGGGGACAAGGCACATCTTGGCGGGGGGGTGCCCTCAGCCGCCCCCTCCCTGGCCTTTTCCGGTGACCAAGATCCTTTGCCATGGTAGCACCCGCAGCAGCAACACTTCTCACCTGCAAATGAAAGTGAATTTACATCTCTTAGCGCGCGCGGGAATCTGCGCGGGTGTGGCTAGGGGGAGGCGGTGCTGCCGCCCCTGCTCTTTTTCCCAGCCTGGGGCTGCTAAATAGCGTGTTCCCGCCTGCCATTTGTATAGTCCATCGTGAGCAAAACTCGTCCCCTTCTATGCTTTCGGCCGCGGCGGGGAGCGGAACTGAGTGCGGCTAAAGGGGATCGCATTGGTACGAGCCGAACCTCTGGTGAGTAGTGGCGGGCGCTGCCGCCGGACCGGGAAGGGCTTGGCGGAGCCGGTGCCGCTGTTGCATCAGCCACCGCCGGCCGCACGTGGTCGATTCTGATCCGCGCTCGGATTCTGCCTTACCCGGGGTATCGCCGGGCTCCGGGACGGGACGGAGCCTGACTGGCACTCCTTGGGACCCGAGATGCTCCCGAGGGGGCTGAGGCCGAGGTCCCGAGCTAACAGCTTCCCACATCGCGGCGGGATGCGATGGCTGCTGGGTGGAGGGAGGATGCCCGACACGTTGCTTCTCTACCCATGCGGATCTCGAGTCGGGTGCTGGAAATACTTGGAACAATTGAGCAGCGTTGGGGAAGGTAGCTAAAGTTTTCCAGGTAGTGGCTGAGGAGGGTAGTAATGCTGGGGCACTTGTTGCACTTGGGTTCAAGGCTGAATGTGACATGTGCCGGCTCGGGAGGAGGTTTATCAAGAAGCAGGATAGTTTGCTGGTTATGGGGAAACAACCGAGTTGGTGGCTGCCACTGTGATCCTGATAATCCTTCTCTATGGAAAAGGGCCACGAAGTTATCCTTTTCTTCTTAGGCTGATCCCAGTGAAGGGAGAAGATGCGGGTGGGTGGGCTGAGGTGCCAGCCGTGGCCATTGGGCATTGGGAAATACTTTCCTTGCAGCTTTTCTGTGCTGGATGCCTGCTTCACAGGTTACTCATCTTCAGAGCTTTTTGGGGATAGATGACTGCTGTGAGTAAGAGGAGTGGGGATGTCATACATTCACAGTGATTACAGCCTGCAGACTCCTCAGCAAGCACTGAACAGCAGGGCCTGGGCCGCCCCTCTGAGCTGTGTTACCTTCTCTGGCTGGAAGTAAAAAAGGGCTTGGCTTGGGCACACTCAGTTTTATATGAGTATTACCAAAAGTCGCCTTCCATTTTCTCAGTGGTGAAACTACATGCCAGTCCAAGAACTGCCCCCTGATAGGTCCCTGTCCTTTCCAAAGAATTCTAAGGTCTTAGCAGAGCAATATTCTATTAACCAAAAAAACCAAACTGTGTTAACCTATGACACCCTTGCAGTGCCAGTCCTGCCCGAAGGACACTGAGCTTCACATTTCCCTTCTCTTGCAGGACTTTTGACCAGCTGAGCTTCACTGAGGAGAAGACAAGATGTTGAGGGAAAAACTTACCAGTTTTGGGAAGAAGCTTATCCGCCGGCGCATGGTGGACCTGAGCTCCGAAACACACTTTGCTCGCTGCCTCTCCACACTGGACCTTGTATCCCTGGGTGTGGGCAGCACACTAGGGGCTGGTGTGTATGTGCTGGCCGGGGAAGTAGCAAAGGAGGTGGCCGGTCCTGCTATCATCATCTGCTTCCTGGTGGCTGCCTTCTCATCTGTACTGGCCGGACTCTGCTATGCAGAGTTTGGGGCCCGTGTCCCCAAGGCCGGCTCTGCATACCTCTACAGCTACGTTACCGTTGGTGAGATCTGGGCTTTTATAGCCGGCTGGAACCTCGTTCTCTCTTATGTGATAGGTACGAGGCCAGGCAGCACGCGTGGGGCTCCTTCCAGCACCGTGCTGGAAGCATGGGGGGCGTCTGGGGGCAGCGTGTGGTGCTGTGGGGGCAGGGTGTGGGGTGGGATCAATAGGAAGGTGGGTGCTCAGGTGCGGGTGGCTGGTGCCAGTCTGCCCTGGGCTCAGACTAATGCACAGACTTGCCATCGATCAGGTACGGCCAGTGTGGCTCGAGCCTGGAGTGGAGCATTTGACAACATCATCGGCAACCACATCTCCGCCTTCTTCGCCAACAAGACCTCAATGCACCTGCCAGGAGTGCTGGCCGAACAGCCAGACTTCTTTGCTGTAATCCTGATTTTGCTGCTTACTGGTGGGTGTGCAGGAGAGTGGCACCATGGTACCGTGGGTGATGGCATGGGAGCCTCATGGGTCCCCACTCACCTTTTCTGTCCCCACAGTACTGCTGGCTTTTGGTGTCAGCGAATCTGCCCTTGTGAACAAAATCTTCACAGCGGTGAACCTGTTGGTGCTGAGCTTTGTTATCATTGCTGGTTTCATCTTGGGAGACATCAAGAACTGGCAACTTTCAGAGGAGAACTGTGTCAACTGCTCGCAGCCAGACTTACCAGATGACATGTAAGTAGAGCAACTGTGCCAGGCCAGGATCTGGCATAGGGCAAGCATAGGCCCTGCTGTCCCTGCAGCTCACGGCAGCTGCTCTCCTGCATTTTTTCCAGGAAAAAAGCTTTTGGCAATGGTGGATTTTTCCCCTTTGGACTGGAAGGGGTCCTGACCGGTGCTGCCACCTGTTTCTACGCCTTTGTGGGTTTTGACTGCATTGCCACCACAGGTATTGCCTTGGGTGAGGGTGGCATGGGTATTTTCCCTGCTCAACCAGCAGCTGGGTGGGAGCTGACGGGGAGGATGCTACATGGTGTGGGAAAACAGCTGGTCTCACTGCTTCTGGGAGGTTTCCCTGTGGAGTCTGTGTCTTCAGCTGGGCCAGACAAAAGGGATCAGAACCTGCCCTGCCCCAGGAAAAGTGGCTCATTACACCACATGGTGGGAGCAGGGCTGCACCCTGCCTGTGCAGGCAACTTCCAGAGCAGCAGGGATCCTTTTGACTGCTGAGCTGAGTCTGTGACAGTGCTGGGAATTGCTGGTGCCTCCTTGTTATTTCCCAGCCTCAAGCAGCCTTTTTCCAAATGACTGAGTTCATGCAAAACTGCTGCTTCCTGGATCACAGGCAGCTTTCTTAATTTCCTCTCATTACCCCAGAAATCCACTTAGTGGGTGGCTGGTACAGGCTGTTCTGCCTGACCTCCCTGCCTGTGCCACCCTGCCTCCAGGGGCTGCCCAGCAGCCTCCTCCTTGCCTGCTGGGAGCGTGGTGCAGCACACCTTTGCAGAGCCGAGGCACGCATTCAAGGAGGACCTCCATTCAATAGGCTCTGTAGGGAGAGGGAGCTGCTGGTGGGGTAGAAGGGCTGGCATGGCCAGCAGGGCTACAAGCCCAGGCTGCCAGGCAGTTCCATTCCTTCTGCCAGTGCAGCAGCATGGCCAGGGACCCCTCCTTTCCAACAGCCCCTGCTTGCTGCTCCCCAGTCCTGTGCTGCCATGGAAAGTCCCTACTCTGGCTCATCCCCTGGGGGTACTTGCCCTGTACTGTGCCATGGAGTGGGGCACATGTGGCTTCTTGTGTCTGGGCAGGGGAGGAAGCCAAGAACCCACAGCGCTCCATTCCCATTGGCATCATTGTGTCCCTGCTCATCTGCTTTGTGGCTTATTGTGGAGTCTCTGCATCCTTGACTCTCATGGTGCCCTACTTCCACCTGAACAAGAACAGCCCTCTGCCTGAGGCTTTCAAGGTGGTTGGTTGGGAGCCCGCCCGCTACGCCGTTGCCGTCGGTACACTCTGTGCCCTCTCCACCAGGTAGGATTTGCTCTATCCCTGGCACTGCTTGGCACAGCACAGGGACCAGTAGCATTCATGCTGACTGGGCTGGGGATTTGCTCTGTCCAGCTGCTCTCCTGCTCCTGGCACAGAGCCGGTGGTAGAGGTAAGCAGCTTGCCTAATCTCTCTGTGACAGCTTGCTGGGCTCCATGTTTCCCATGCCCCGAGTGATCCATGCCATGGCAGAGGATGGGCTGCTCTTCAAGTTCCTCTCCCGGATCCACAGTGGCAGAAAGACCCCTATGGTCGCTACAATTGTCTCGGGGATATTCTCAGGTAAGGCTCCTGGCCACCTCCTCACACCCAGCCCTGCGGTGGTCTGGAGCTGTGCTCATGCTGCGTGTCCTCTTTGCAGCGGCATTTGCTCTCCTGCTTGACCTGAAGGACCTTGTGGATCTTATGTCAATTGGCACACTGCTGGCCTACTCCCTGGTGGCGATGTGCGTGCTCATCCTCCGGTGCGTGACTCCTCGTGTGTGGTGGTGCCCAGGGTGGATGTTCCTTACATCGTGATGGGGGCTTGTAGCCGTGGCTTTTTTCCAGGGGCATGCAGCCTGGGGAAGTGTTAAGCCCCCAAGATGGAGGCTACTCACCAGAACCTGTGTGTGTCTCGGCATATCCTTGGAGTGGCTGTCGCGGGGCCACTGCTGGACCAGCAGGGATATGTAGGTGCTGTCCACTGTTCCCTTGGGCTGAGAAGTTCCTTGGGCTCTGCTGCAAGCTTGTCTTACCTGCTCAGGTACCAGCCCAGACAGCCGAACTCCCCGAAGGCCATGGAAATGCTGGAGCTGAATGGGAACGAGGAAGAGAGAGTGATCATGAACCCGACCATCACTGCTGCCAGTGCCCAGCACAAAGAGACGTGGTCCCTGGCGATGCTCTTCAACCCCCCTGGGGACACACCCACTGTGCTCTCAGGGTGCATTGTCTATGTCTGTGTCGCTGTCATTGGTGAGTGAGTAGGAACTGCTGGCTGGTGTCCCCTCCTGCCAGGGGCTGGAGTGTTTTGGTGTGTCTCTGCAGAGCCGGGAAGGGATGGAGAGCATGCCAGGCAGAGGAGAGGGGCTAGGTTGCCAGTCACTGTTGGCAGTGCTAGCAGGTGCTGAACCCTAAGCAGGGTGCCAAGGGCAGGGTACAGCTGTGGTTTGGGGTGCTCAGACATTGTTGGAGAACACAGGTTGCTAAGCTGGGGATGTGCAGGTGGTCATGGGAGATCCCTGTAAGGAGCCTGACCCATGCTGGCCCCCAGCAAGGGCAGTCCCCAGCCCCTTGAGAGTGCTTGGGCTCAGCCAGCGAGGTTTGATCTATCAGTGGCTCCACTGTACAGTCAGAATGGGGTGGCTCAGCCAGGTCCGGGTAAGTGTCAGAGCTGGGTCCAAGCCCAGCCAGGCACAGGCTCCCTGCAGCTTCTTGGTCTGGGAAGTGCCTCCAGCAAAGCACTTTCCTAAGGCTTTGGGGTGGGTGTTAGAGACAGCGGGTGCTGGACCTGACCAAGAGGAGTGGGTGCCTCAGCTCAGCTGTTGGTGAGGCTCAGAGCCCCAGGGAGGCCATGTGCCATGCAGTCCTCTGACTATCCCCTCTCTTGCAGCTGCCCTGACCACGGTCATCTGTGTGGTCCTGACCCTCAATGTGGCTGCGCTGAAGGATGCCAGTGTGGGCTGGGTTTTGGTTCTGGTGCTGCTCCTTCTGGCTCTGCTCGTTTTCACCATCATCATTTGGAGGCAGCCGCAGAGCAACGCACAGTTAAACTTCAAAGTGAGTGCAGCCTCCTGCATCTTGGTGTCTGCACCCTGCTGGACTCCCTGAGGATCTGGGCATTGCAGGGGCTGCCATGGCTGCTGCCAGGCAGTCACTAGGGAAGCCCAGAGGCCTAAAATGTGTCTCTGAGGTGCAATCCCCAATGTGGAAGTGGTCGAGTACTCTGGGCTGTGGCAGGGAGGGGGTCCTTCCATTGGCCAGTAGCATCCTTGAGCCCAGCCTGGTCCCTCAAGGCACAGCTGACACAGCACTTCCTGTCCCTTGCAGGTACCTTTCCTCCCACTCCTGCCAGTCTTCAGCACCTTTATTAACATCCTGCTGATGGTACAGCTGAGTGCAGGCACCTGGGTGCGGTTTGCTGTCTGCATGGTTCTGGGTAGGTGTCCTGCAGTGGGGAGTGCAGTGCCCACAGGTCTCTCCTGGAGATCTGTTAGTGCTGACAACCCACCATTGCGTATTTCATTATGGAAACTGTCCTGCAGGTTTTATTATTTACTTCACCTACGGGATTTGGAACAGCGTTGAAGGGAAAAATGCAGAAAAAGCCTGTGCCACAGTAGAAAAGCCTCTGCACCATCCTGGACTGGACCTCAGCCCTGAGGCTGCTGCGGTCTGAGGGCTTGGGGACCAGTGCTTCTCTTTGCCACTTGGGATAATACCATGATCCAGAGCATACATCCATCCATCCCTTCTCCTGCAGAGAGTGAGTCCCAGAGTGAAGGTACTAAGGCCTGAACAACAGGCCCTGAGCCAAAGCTGACCTAAGATGAGCGTTCCAACCAAATGCTGTACGTTTCCTCTCATTAACGAACTATTGTTATGTGTTGTTTATTTATTGGCAAAATGTGTTCACCTTCCTGCATCTAGAAACAGGATAAGGCCACTTCTGGCTTAATTGGGTGTAGGATCAAAGACAACACCCTTGAGCCCTGGCCAGGCTTTGGGAGAAAGCTGGCAGGAAAATGAAATTAGAAATTATGTCAAGTGGTTTAGCAGTATAGAAGCTGGATCACTGTCACAGCAAAGTGGGGGACCCTCGTGGCCTGCAAAGGTGGAGGCACTGCAGGAGTTCCCAGTTCCTGCTGTGGTTCTCCAGTCCTTGGCTATGAAAGCTTCCTCCCAAAGCTGATGTCTCTTGGACTTGGATGATGTATCTTCATTGGGTGATGTATCTTTTTTAATCACTGTAAGCATTCTTCCCTAACAACGATTAGCATAGCTCAGCTTATCCCTTTGTAATTCTTTGCTCACGGTAGGTGCCCTGCTTAGCTTTTCCTTTTGTGATTCTTTGCAGTTTTACATCATAGTAAATACCACTGTTCCTTAAGTTGGTGTCTGTGTCTCTGACCCTGCCCACTAGCAAAACAAAATCAGCATAGTCAGCAGGGTCAGAACAAACTCAGGTGGGCTACAGCCCTCAGTGGCCCTCAAGTGGAAGACTGTGTGAGCAATGGGGAAGTCAGTTAAAAGAAGCTGAAATGCTGGATGTATTGAAATGCATCCAAAAATTGCATCCTGAAAAAGGAAAAGAACTTGTGGGTTTGGGAAGGCATGGATGGATTTTGTTAACAGTATATCAAACAAAACACCAACAGAAGGAACAGTTGTTGAAATGCTTTAACATGGAGCGACAGATGTGAGTTGCAGAATCAAATTGTAATGCTAAAGTGCCAAAATAAGCTGCTTGCTGATAAGTTGGATTTACCAGACTTGCTGAGAAGGCTGCAGTTAGAGTAGCTCAGTATAAGGAAAGGAGGGGGCAAGTGGATCACAAGAAAATGCATGGAGTGATTGCAGAGGCGGATGTGCAGTGGAATCCTGATAAATGGAATGGAGATACTGGATTGTGTGGATTCTGATGAGATTGGTTCCCCAGATGAATTTGTAGATATGAGACCAGCATGGAGATGAAAGGTGGAGTTAGATGCTAAGGGTCAGTAGGTCAGGAGGGATACTCATGGAGGATTATACTCAGCATGAAGTAAATGAATTATTTGAACAATTTAAGCAATGACTGGGGAACCTCTTTTCTCTTGGATGGTGTGCTTGCATGACCAGGGAGCATCAGGGATAATCCTAGAACTCAGAAGACTCTAAGAAGTTTTCAGTTTTGAGCTTGGATTCTTTTGTGCAGGAAGCATTTTGGAATAACATTCACAATACTAATTTGTTAGCTTTGGCTGCTTTGGATGTAATACTAAATACCCAACAGAAAATGATTGGCCAGGATCAGAAAGTCAGAGGTACACTTGTTGAGATTTTATACAATGAGATGCATGAGAACCTCTTGTGATTTTGTAGATAATAATACTGAAGATACAAGTAGTCACTCCAATATGTGCCTGTAACTTTATTGCAATGACAGGGGTTTAGTTATTTATTTTTTGTTTATATATTTTTTAAACAAAGTTTTTTAGTTTTTTACCTTCTGTTATATCCTGTCAATTTTTGGAATCTAACTGTACCCTGATTCAATACTTGTAGCCTACTCCCATTGGAGTGACTGGTACAACACACAGATCTGAGGCTTGCTGTGCCAAGCCCGGGAGAATGGACAAAAGACTTTGATTGCTGTCCATCATGGCATGGCAGAAATCCTTCATGAGATGGAGCGGGTGAAGAAAGATGGAGAACGTAGATGGTGGGGTGCTCTTTTTGGATGGGTTGCCTGGAGCTACCAGAATTCTCAAATGAGTGTGTCACCTTGGTGGTGTTTTACTGATGCTAATCCTTTTGCTTTTTGTTCTGGTAATTGCATTGTACGTTAAAGTTTGGATGATTATGAAACAACCAGCTTACCAGCTACCTCCACTGATAGTAGACAATCCATGCGGTACCAAAGCATGAAATGTTCTCAAGCTCCATTTGGATGTTGTGAAGCTTGAATGACTACAGCCACAGGGTGTATTATGTAGGAAAACGACTGGGAATTCTGTGGACAGATGTCTGGCAGTACAGTTGGAGGAAACTGAGGCCTTGTAACAGTATGGAAATTACAGGGTGGGTGTTATTACTATTCCGTGATATGGTGTCTGTGTCTCTGACCCTACACACTGGCAAAACACAGTCAGGATTGCAGAGCTGTGTCATGTGCTGCCTCTTCCCCTCACAGGGAATGGGAGTGGTAGTGGTGGCCCAGGGCTGATCTCTGCCCTCCTTCAATCCTGCAGAGGGGCAGGCACAGCCCTCCTGCCATGAAAGCTGCTTTCCCTGTGCACAGGAGCCCCCACATGATGGTGCAGCTGTACTCATTCCATCTGTCATGTGCCTGTGTTCACCTCCTCCCTGCTTTCCAAGTGCCAGACTTGTACATGGCAGCCATGGCTGGAGCTCTGCAGCCAGGCTTAGTGCAACTTGTCGTGGTACTCGTGGCACTGCCACCAAACTGGTGCTGCCCTGACCGTGCTGTTTGGTGTCAAGATCTTGCTGAAGTGTCTGTGAGTTGTCCTCAGTGTAGCTGTACTTGTGTCCAACCTCATCTACCTTTCTGTAATTTTAAAATCTAGTAAATTAAATGTTTTTCAGTGCTTTTTTTCTGTTGGTCTTGTTTCATCTCTTGTTAATGGCCTGTGGTCATGGGCCCCTCAGCAGGACCCTATGGTGCCACTGGGCTGGGTGCCAGTGCAGAACAGTGCTTGGTCCCGGCCAGCTGTGCTGGGTGACATCCCTGCCCAAAACCTGCCAGTTGGAGCCACCAGTCCTCACACTGTCCCCTGGGACAGTGGCCTATGAGCCAGGAGCTGTGAAGCAGTGCTTCAAACCAGCTCCAGCCAGTGCTGCTGGTACCTGGGGGTGCAGGACAGCAGTCTGTCATAGTCCTGCCTTTCAGGCCCTGTGCAGGGAGGGATTGTGTCACCAAGTTCCAGAGCAGTCGATACAGTAAAGGCCTTGGAAATAATTCCTCCTGGAGGTGCCAGCAGTGGCCTGCAGAGGAAGCCTGATCAGAAGCTGGGCTGCGTCCATGAGAGAAGATGATTTTCCAGATTGTGGTCTGGTCTAAATCAGACCTGACATAAGTATCCAAAAAAACCCCTAATTTAAGACAGATGGACTGTGCTTGGTTTTGGCATCTCTTGCTGTTTATTGGCAGTGGTGCTGGGTCACTGCACAGTCAGCAGCAAGGTACCCACACCATCAGCTCTGCTTGGCCCCTGGGCTGCAGCTTTGAGCCTTGCCTCAGGGCTGTCCCTGCAGGAAAAGGGGCTGTGGCTCCTGCTCTGCTCCTGCTCTGGCCCCACGACAGACACTCACTGCCCCATTGTCCCCAGCTGGGTGCCCTGCCACAGCCTCAGGCTGCAGCACCCAGGTGCAGGTGACTCCTTGGTTGGTGCCTCAGTGTGCCATGGTGGTTTCACCACCCCAGCTCGTGGGTCCCTGCTGAGCCCTGAGCCTGCCGTGTCCTCGTGCACCCAATTTCAGGTGCTGTTACCCAAGGCTAAAGGGCACTGGGCCTGTGACTCAGCTGCAGCTGTCACCCCCTGGCTTGGCACTGCTACAGTCCCCTGTGCCTTTGTGGCTGTGTCCTACACGTGTGCACCTCCATGCCCATGTCCATTTGTGGGTCTGTTTGTGCCCATGGGTATATCCCTGCCTGGTTCCCATCCCATCCTGGGCAGCCATTGGCAGAGTTTGGGGCCTGGAGCAGGGTTCTGGGAGCTGTGGACAGCTCCCACCATGGCAGCTCAGCAGGGAAAGCAGCTGTCTGGCAGGTGCCAGTCCGTGGTGTGGTGGGCTGGGGAGTCAGTGCCACTCAGCCGTGGGTACAGCAGTCCTGTTCACCCCCAGGCTCTGGGCCAGGCATCCTGTCCTTGCCCACCAGCCTGTGGAGGCTGTGCCAGCTCTGCACACCCACTCTGAGGGGTCCCTGCCTCCCTCCCCATGCAGGCTAACAGGGCTGCCAGGGATGGCACCACATCCTCTGCTGGGCAGCACCTCTGCCTTTCCCAGGCCATGCTGGTGCTACTGCACATCTCAGCACATCAGCTGGTGGTGAACAACACCCAGCCAGAGCCTCAGTGTGTGTTCTCTGTACAAACCATCTGTTCCCACTGCTGTAGCCGGTGCCCCAGCAGCCTGCTCCAGCAGCCCAGGCTCCATCCTGCAGAGAGGCTGGGAGACAAGTGTGTTCCTGGTGAACCTGTCAGGTGCTGGGGGCTGTAGGGTGGGTTTCCCCTCCTACACCAGTCTGGAAGAGGCCATTTTGTGGTTTGAGAAAATCAGCAGAAAGCAGAGCCTGGCTTTGCTGTTGAGAGGCCTGTGATAACCCACCCTTATGGGGAAGGAAGCAACCAGCCCCAACAGAGCTGCCTGTGGTTTGCCCTGACAGTTGGGGCGTTTCCTCACCAGGCTTGATTTGTGATTTCCTTGTTCCCATTCCCTCCTGGATTGAAAGGGGAGCTGGAGGGCTGTTGAGTCCCCTTGTCTGGCCCAAGCCATGCTGAGCAGGCAGGTGGTTGGGGTGGCATTGCAGTGGGGGCCTGGGTGTGGCCACTGCCTGGTGATAATGTGCTCTGGGGTCATGCCAGGGATGCATTTCTGGGGCGTTGGGAGTGCAGAGAGTGGGTGACTCAGCCTCTCTCCCCATCTGGCTCCACCATATCCCATGGCATTCATAACTTCATATCCAGCTGGTTTTGGGGGATGTGGAGCTTTCCTGGTGGATCCTTTGGAGCAGCTCTCTGGACACCAGATGCCTGCCACCTCCAGGGGGGCTGCAAGAGGCCAGGAGTGTGGCCATGCAGGCTGGGGGCAGGATGGAGAAGGGGGGCTGTGCTGCTGAGTGTCTGGAGGCAGAGCTGCAGCTGCAGAGCCTGCCCCTGCACTGCTCCCTGGCCAGAAACAGGCCCTGGCAGGCAGAGATGTATCAGCAGATTAAATTTTGATCCGCTTGGGAATTAAAATAGGCTGGCAAGTCTGATGTGCTCTCTGACACAAAATGCTTCAATGTGAGTATAGTTAATGTCCATCTTCCTCCCTAAATCTGAGCACTGTCAGAATCCTTTCCCTGCTGCTGGAGCAGAGCTGCAGTGGCTGCTGAATGGCATGAATACATCAGCAGGGCCTGAGTCCTGGAATCTAGGGAATTGACTCCAGGCAGATGGGGTCACTGGTGTAACAGAGCAAACTGATACCAGCTCCTGGTATTTCTGCAGCAGCACTGGGTTGTGCTGTAAGCTCCCAGAGTCCAGAAGGGCTCCAGGAAATCAAAGCCAGTGATGGGTGAGATTCTTATCACTCCTTACTCACCTGGCTCCAGGCAGGCCCCAACCCTTCTGTTCTCTGTGGTGAGCTTAAGCACACATGACCCAGTAACTGTGAGCAGCCTGTGTGCATCCAACAATCCTTTGGCCCTGAGCTGTGGCAGGTGGCCAGCTCTAATCACACAGGCTTAAAGCTCGCCTTGCTTTGCCTTTGCAGGTCTGGCATAACAACTTGCTGCCAGGTGCCTGCTCTTCTCTTGCTCTCCTTCTTTCCCAGTGCTGCAGCTGGTGCCCTGGTTCCTACCTTTGACCCCCAGTCCACACTGCAGCTAGCCAAAGGGTGGCTCCTCTCAGTCTGTCCTGGAGCTGACAACATGCTGTGATGATGCTGCACCCAGTAGGATGTCACCCTGGGGGGAGCATCTCCCTTAGGAGGCAGCTCTAGCCCAGTGGCACCCACACCTCACCCCCCAGGTGAGCCTGTGAGTGGTGCAGAGAGGAGATGGCAGAGGCAGCACAGGCAGCTCAAGTGGCACATTTATGGTGCAGATGGGTTGTTCTCCATCAGTGTGGCCACTTCCCGATCAATTACCCCTTCTCTGCCACCATCAGGATTGCCAAAGGCTGCACAGGTGTGCTGGTTTCCTGACCTCATACACAAGAGATTTCTTTGCTAATCACAGAGTTTTAAGGCTGTTACATCCCCCTGTCCTCCTTAAACTTTCCCATTTTCCTGCTGTGTTTACCTAAGCTATTATTCCATCTCCTATTCATATTCTCCACACAGGACCTCACACTGATGGTGCTTTGCAAGGCTGGACAGATGACTGCTTGTATTTTTCCATTTTTAAGTCAATGTCCTGTTCCATTTCACTGCATGTCAGGGGTGGCCTGCATCACAGGCTGGTCAGTGCTGTCATTATTTAAACTTGCTGAAGAATAAATATGCAGTTCCTTCAAGACCTGTGACAGTTGTACAGGCACAGCAACCTGACTTGCAAAACAAACAGGTAGGGGACATTGTGACAAACTAAATATAACACCCCTCCTAGCTCAGTTATCAAGACTTTGGGGTAATGTGAGTGTTAAACTAATTTATCTGCCTGGTCTGCACGTAAGTGTGCAACAGTTTCTATCATCCTGGACAAGATAATGCATGAAAAATCATGACACATTACTAGGCAGGGAGCAGCTGCTATTGTTTACATAATACAACCCAAATTTACAGACAGAATTTAACTTGTTCAATGGAATAACTTGCCCTAGCTGAGAGGTTCTTGGGGCAGATCAAAAAGAGTTTACTTCTTGTCTCTTGTTTGCACCTAAGAACAGGCTAGGGAGTGCCAGCCATGCTTTTCTTAAAATAGGAAGAAACACAGGGAAGGGAGTTCTTGGTTCCCTTCTCTCTGAAGTGATCATTGTTCTGTTATGTTTTATGGGCTACTCCAATTGTGGGACAGGTTACAGGACAGGGAAAATTCTCCTAAAACTGCTGATGTGAAATGTATGGACTGGTCTGATTCAGAGCATAAGCAACTTGTTTGTGACATCAGCCATGAGCTACTGCACAGCAGGAGAGGAAAAGCCAGCAAGACAGAAGTGCAGAGAACCATGGTGAGACTCGTGCACCCTCCTAGTGTCCCTCTCTGTGTTTGCAAGTGACAGCAGCTTTAAGACACCAACAGGAGATGTGTCCCCCCCACCCCAGTTTGTGTCATAAAGTGGTTCTGACACACAAACTGTAACAGGCGTGGGACTCGCTCTTGGAGTGGGTTCACCTTGGCTGGATACCAGGTGCCCACCAAACCACTCTGGTAATTTTCCTCCTCAGGAGTGTCCCTACCCACAGCAAGGTGCTTGGAACTAGCTGGTCTTTAAGGCCCCTTCCCACCCAACCCACTCTGTGATACTGTGATTCGTCCAGGTTACTCGATGGAGAGGTTGCACAAGCCAACATTAACCTGGAACATGCACGTTGCCAAAGTCTAGGAAAGCTAATGTCTCCTTCTTGTTAGCTGATGGAGACATAGTTGGTATCTGGATTACATCCGTAGGCACATGGCAGCATCCCTTACTTTGTTCCCAAGAGCTGAATGAATAGCTTTTGGGCTTCCCTATCTCCCTGCTGACTTTGGGCCCCATTATGCCAGCACTGGGAGCAGCCAGTGAGGATTCCACATATCTGGTGGCTGTAATATTTCCACGTCTCAAAGCTCTGATGAGGTTAGGCTGGGTGGTTTCTGCTTGTCTGAATTCCCTCACTCCTTCCTGCATTTTCTTTCCTCAAGGACCACCTTCTTGATGGAACCCTTCTTCTCCCTCCTCTCCTAATAACTGATCTACATGGACTTCCACTGTTTTTTTTCCACAACTGGGGTAACTGTAATTGTTCTTGTTTGGGCCCCTCTCTCTGCTATCACCTCAGATGGAGTTTGTCCCATCTCAATCAAGTTAACTCTCAGAGGTGGCTTGGGTCCCTGGGTTAAGCACAGCCCTGACAGCCCTGAACTGTGCCTCTGCAGGCACATGCCAAGCCCCAGCACGGCGCCAGAAGCTGCTGGTTTTCACTGGGGTAGGCACCTTCTGCCAGTTGGCATGTCAGTTTGCCAGGGTTACTTGCCTGTTCAGGTGTAGTCCCAGGCTATGGGAGGTGATAACCAGCCCAGGCACTTGCCCAAATCCTTCCACACACTCTGCCACCCACGGACCAGCTGCCTCAGGGCACGTTTCAGTATTGACTCACCCAAAAATTATCTTCTTTTACACCAGGATGACACCAGATTACACAGACCCCATGATATGCCAACCATGTTAATCAGTAGTATTAAACATCTCACATAAGGGTGAGCAGGAACAATAAAGCCACCCACACCAGGTAGGAGTGGGAAATGGGATTCTCTCCACAAGGCAGCTCCCCCAGCAGTGCAAGGCCATCAGTGCCAGGGCAAAGCACAGAGCCATGGTTTGTACTAACATGCTCCCAAAGCCCAGCAAAGTAAAGAGATAAGAAATGCAGCCAGCAAACACTGGGACCCAACAGGAGCTCCCCACTTAATAACAACTATGGCTAAAGCACACTTAGCACACAACTGCCATTGCCTCAGGCCCCACAGTGGTGGGCTGACCCTGCCTGGACACCAGGTACCCACCAAGCTGCTCTCTCACTCCCCTCCTCAGTGGGAGGGAGCAGGAAGAAAGGAAGATGGGAATGGAATTTGTGGGCCAAGATAAAGGCAGTTTAATAAAGCAAAAGCAAGACTGCCTGCAGGAATAAAGGAAAACTAAATATTTATTCTCTACTTTCCACCAGCAGGAGATGTCCGGCCACGTCCTGGGAAGCACAGCTTCAGTTCACAGAGCAGCTGCTCCAGGAGACAGATGTTTTAATAAGGAATGCCCCCCATCTCCTTTCTTTTAGTTATTACTGCTGAGCAGATGCCATATGGTCTGGAATATCCCAAGATCTTGCCCCCACCCCACCCTGTTGGTGAAGTGGGAATGTTAGAGACAGCCTTGACACTGTGGGAACATTGTTCAACAACAGCCAAAACACTGGTGTGTTATCAACACCTTCCTAGCTACCAATACAAAACACAGCTCTGCGAGGGCTGCTAGGGGTAAAATTACCTTCATCTCAGTCAGACCCAATACAACTGTTTATTTAAAAAAAAAATTAACAGAAACTTTTAACAAAATCACACTGAACAGTGAGGATCTGAAAAGCCAGGCAGCACTGGGGGCATCACAAAGAGAAATGCTCTGCAGGCCCTGACCAACCCAAGGGCAAGATGTGCAGACAAGCACCTTCGAGTGGATGATAACACCTTGTCCACTTCTCTCATTCAAACAGTGATACTGTTTATTAAGCAGACGAGGTGGTCAATTAGAAACCTGAATCTCTTGTGCATCCTCACTAGGTGCCCAGGCACCTGGAGGGCTCCAATGGTGGTAAGCTTTTAGAAAAAGTTCCATTTGAAAGTAACCACAGCTGCAGTTGCAGCTTGGAGGAAGCCACCTGCTTAAGTGCCACAAGAAGAGTATGTCGTAGCGTAAGATGTGTGTGACATGCTGCATTTCTTCTTGCCCAGAATCCTACAGAGCTGTCCATTTTTTTCCCCTCGTTGCCCTGTATCAGCACAGAACATCCTCTCTAGCTCAGTAAGAAGGGAGAATGAACACATGTATATCCACAGTCTAAGGAGAGTCACCTTTTGCTGGAACTTGGATCTCACTCCATACCCTGATCCCAAATGGAGAACAGGGCTAGCTCTGGAAGGACAGAGCCCTCTACGAGCTAGGAGCCACGAGGCAATTAATAGATTGCAGGCTGGTGATTTGCCTTCTGCATCTGAACGATCTTGCCAAAGCCACCTCTTCCCACATCGTAGTCTGTCCGGTATTCATCTCGCACCTGGGGCACAGCAACAACACCACACACATTAATAGCCAGGACTGCCTGTCTCCTACTAGGCTTCAGAATCATCATCCCTTCCTTGTTCAGTTGCTGGGGAACGGAAATTCAGATTAGAAGCACTTCAACTTGTCTGAGATCTCTTCAACTAATCCACCAAAAAGGTGGTAATGGTGGTGAAAGTGACTAAAAAGGATATATCTGATGGTTCATATTTTTTCAGGTAAGAAGCAAAGAAGACCCCAAAATATTTTCATTCAGCTTTTCGGCACACCTTTCTGAATTGCCAGGCTTGGCCTTCAGAACACTTTATCTCATCTAAACCTCATCTTTGCCCTAGGGGAAACTGCTGTGTTATGAGATTGGCCTGGCAGCCTCTACTCAAATTCTGGATCATTTCAAGGGTACTAGCTTGGATTAGGGAACATTCTGCTTGCATTGCAGGAAGTGTAGAGTCCTAGACAGAAATAGCCTATTTCCAGCCTTTAACACCAGGTATCAATTACCAAAACAACCTGGGAACAAGCAAACTTCATCATCAGGCCTTTACAGTCTGCACATCGTTCTCCATGAGACAAAAACCAGCAAATAAGCACAGAGCCTTAAAGGCCCAAACTCAGGGGTGAAGTGGCACTGCCTTTACCTGTCCTCCAGTCTTTCCTCTCCCATACTGCCGGCCCTCCTTAAATCCGGCGTCCCAGTCCGTGCGGATGATGCGGTCGTCCAGGCGCGTGCCGTTGATGAACCGCATGGCGTGCTCGGCGTCTGCCCTCGTGTAGTACCTGAGGCACTCTCTAAGGACAACTAAGCCCGCTCTTTTGTTGGGTACAGGGGAAAAAAACCCCAAACAAAACAGGGAAGTATTATATTTGAGAAGCGGAGCTCCCCCCACTGCCTTCCAGCCTTTTCTGCTCTTCCCGCTTTTCTCTGTGGGGTGAAAAAGTGCTCTCATGTAAATCCAAGCTGAGACCAGCTAATGCTCAGAAAGGATTCTGTACTTTGACGTTAGTACCTGCACAGACAAGACAATGGAACAAAGACATTAAAGCCTTGCTAAGGGCAAGAAAATCAGTAATATGCCTTTTTGTACTATGTGAGACTTGACTGAAATAGAACAAAAGGGGCAGGCTTCACAGGAGAGATTTGCACAGACAGCTCCTGGCACAGCCTGTATGAGCGTGTACCCTCTGCTTGAAAATGCCCCCATGGGTTATTCTGTTACTTCCTTCAGGTGTGCAGTTGAGATGAGAAAGTAAACATGTGCTCTGGACATGGAAGAAGTCAGGCTGATGACTGTAACAGTTCTTATTTTGGTCCTAAAATCATTAAAGAAATTAATGAATTAAAGGGGCTCTCCACCACCTCCAGAAAGTACAGCTCTGGTGGCACTTGTCATGTACGGTACCACTCTCCAATCAGCCTCAGGGTGTGGAGAGGAAGGTGCAAGGATGGACGGGATGTGCCTGGTAGGAAGCACTTGGCTATCACCTTTACAGCAGCAGTACTGATACACCTGCTGTTTAGAAGAACTACAGGTGTCAACCATACACATGCTGACAGAACAGAACCAGAAAGGATACTCTACAAAGCAGAAGCCACAGGGGGTTTTCTTGATCTTGTCCAGACCCATGACAATCCTCTTGACATCTCCGCACTTGGAGAAGAGCTCCTGGATCTGCTCCTCGGTGGTGTAGAAGGACAGGTTGCCGACATACAGCGTGGAGGAAATCTTCAGGGATTTCTCCTGCAGCTGCCTGCTACCCTGCGGGCACAGAGGCGCAGGCCGCGGGCTCAGCGCGCTCGCCGTCCCGCTCCCACCGCCCCGTGCCCTCCCGCTGCCCGGCTCCTCGCACGGCCTTGCCCCGGCCTCAGCCCTCCCCGCCCCGGCCGGGCCCCACCACCCGCCGCGCCGGGCGCACCCGGAAGTGCTGGTCCCGGTACTGGCTGATCTCGCAGTACGAGTCGCTGTTGAGCCCGCTGAGCGTGGTGTGCAGCAGCCCCGACATCGCGCCCGCCCCGGCCCCGCCGCCGCCGGGCCCCGCTGCCGGGATCCTTCCAGAACCGCCGCGCACCGGACGCGGCCAGCGGCGCGCGACAGACGCCGCACCGTCGCCCCGCGCGATTGGCCGCGCCGGCTGTCACTCAGGGCGGGGAGGGCGGGGCGGGACAGCAGCGCAGCCAGTCGGCGGGGCGGGAGCCCGTCTGGAGCGCGGCGTCGGGGCGCGCGGTGCGCCGGCGCAGTGCGCGGGCGCTGCTCCGGCGGCGGTGGGGGAGCTCCCCGTGAGGGGCAATGGCGGGGCCGCGGTTGGCGGCTCTGGAAGGTGCCGCGGGTCGCGGGCTCTCCCTTCCCGATCAGCTCCGCCACTGGCGGCTGGTGTTGGGCTGTGTGTCAGGCGCCGCTGTCCTCCTGTCTTACAGCGCTGGTGCGGGAGCTGCTGAAGGAAGAGGTGCCGTCCCGCATTGCCGCCCTCACCGAGGAGCTGTTCCGGGCGGCGGGGAGCATCTCTGAAGCGGATGGGAAGGTGGCGGAGGCAGAGCCCCCCGCTGCCAGCCCGTCTGGAGAAACGGGGGTTACATGTGTTTCACACCCCATAGCCCTGGCCCAGGTTGGTGCTGCAGCTCCGTAAACACCAGCTGCTGCTGCTACCCACGCTTTGCGGTGAAGCTAAACGAGTAGCACTTCTGAAATGTAAAAAGAGTTAATTTCTTCGTCGTTTGCCCCAGTAGCGTGAAAGTCCAAAATAAAGTGGTAAATGTCATTTTTAAAAGTCAGTGTGAAATGATGATCCTGAATGCTAAAGTGTGTTTGTCATGGGCTCTGCTCTCATGAGACCCCAGCTGGGTACTGTGTCCAGCTCTGGGGCCACCAGCATCAGAAGGATGTGGACCTGGTGGAGGAAGCCAAGAAGGCGATTGAAGGGCTGGAGCACCTCTCCTGGGAAAGACAGACTGAGTTCAGCCAGAGGAGAAGGCTCTGGGGAGATCTTAACAGCACCTTCAGTGCATAAAGGGGTTCTAGGAGAGCTGCAGAAGGACTTGGGACAAGGGCTTGAAGTGACAGGAAAAGGGGGAGATGGCTTTACATTGGAAGAAGGTTGATTTAGATTAGATATCAGTAAGATACTGCGAGGGTGGGGAGGCCCTGGCACAGGTTGTCCAGAGGAGCTGTTGCTGCCCCATCCATGGGAGTGTTCAAGGCCAGGTTGGACAGGGCTTGGAGCAACCTGGGATAGTGAAAGGGGTCCTTGCCTGTGGCAGGGGCTTGGAACTGGGTGGTCTTTAAGGTCACTTCCAGCCCAAACCATTCTATGATAATAAAGGAAAAAAGTTACTGGTTACTGATGATGTTAAGGTATTTATTATTTCAAATTACTAGTAATTGTAATTTCAAGTAAATGCAAGCAGAGAGCACTGATGCATTAAGAGTTTGGGTCAGAGGAGAGGTTCTTCTCACCTTGTCTGTGGATTCCCATAATAGCAACGGATAACCTGAGGAAGAAGAAAACAAGCAAGCATGTAATTTTAACTGCCTGGTAAACAATATTCCCATACACAATATTATATTGGAGGTACTCATTCTCAGTCCTTGTGAAAGTTTATCAGGTGGTTGTTTATAATGTTTGGTTTTTCCTTCTGTTTATCTCTCCTAGAGGAGTACTGAGAAAGTACTACTTAAAAGTACTTTAAAAGTCCTTTGAAAGTCCTTTTTCAAAGACAAATCTGGTAATATGTGAATCTGAAATAAGGAAAAAGACCAGCTGAGATACTGTCCAACTTCTTTGTTCAAAATAATATTTTTAAGAGACCTTTAATAAGTTGCAATTATCAGCTAAGGAACACTGGTTTTGGAATTCTTAAGTTTCCAGCAAGGAGCTAGATAGGTTAGTGAGTGTTGTAACATTAGTACAGTGTGAAGGAATACAAGGGCATACAAGTGGTATCCTTCAGTTCTTCCTGAATCAGTTGGCCTAGATTATTTTTGAAGAAAGGAGAAATCATTAATTTCTAACCTGGCTACTTCAATAAGAGGGGCTATGAACTCTCTCCTAGATAGGCAAGAGAGTGTTTGTAGGCAAGATCTGTCATGAAAAGTAGAATAAAGTGATGGAAAATGCAGCCCCTCAGGGTGGGTTGCTAAGGCAGCTTATTGCCTTTATGTAGTGTTGTATCTTTTTAACAGGAGTGTATAGTCAGTAGCCTTTGTTCTTTGTTTGCTAATATCAAAAGTTTCCCAGTGTAGGTATTTAAAGTAATTAAGCTACTTAGTGTTCTTTTTGATGTGCAAAAGAGGTGAAGCCTCTCAGATAGTTCTCAAATGTGATAAGATTCTTAGAGTTCTTTTACAACCCCTTCAGATTTTAGGTGAAGAAATGCATGGTCCATTCAGCATGCCTGTTTTCAGGTCACTTCCAACATGTCCCTGTGGGATCCTGTGACAGTTTTATGGAAAACTCACACCTTTGGTGTAAAATGGAGTTGCATAAACACATGGAGGGGCCTTTCCTGTGAAACACATGAAAGATGCTTCTTTTTCCAGTAGTAAATTTCAGTGGGATCCACATCCAGGACAAAATTAAATGGAGTGGAATTCTCCTCCTCAGGTTGAAGAGAGTGCAGTCAGCTTGTGGAACTGGGCTGTGACCAAACACACGGGTGCTGTTATCAGTGATGAGCAAAGAGCCAAACGTACGTATGTCCTGTACCTTCTTAAATGTGTTCTGTGTGCTGGAGCATGGAAATTAAACACACTCTGCTGACAGGCACTTAAGTAGTGCTGTAGATTTCTTTCAGTCTTTGCAGACATGGGCTAGAAAGAGAAAAATGTACTGGTGGGTTTGTATAAACAGTTCAAGGAGAAGCATCCTGATGTAATACTTACCTTCTTGTGACAGAGAATCAGTGTAGGCATTCTTATCACTCCTCTTTCCATGCCAGAGCACCAGTAAAGAGGTGATGTGACTAAAGGAAGCTTTGATGCTGTGGTTCAAATCTAAAAATGTATGGAAATAACATAGATGTAAATTTTAGGCATTTTAGGCTGTTGGTCACCTAATTCATGTCAAGTGCGATTGTTTTTATAATGTAACTGTCTCATCCTTGTTTACATACAGAAACATTCTAAGTCCTCTTTTCACTGACCTGCTTTGGCCAGGTGCACAGCTGGTGGGTAAGAGAACTCAGGGCCAGGAGCAGGGCTGGGGGAAAGCAGAAAAGAGCTTTTGATCTTTTCCCTCAGCATGTTCTTTCTGTGGTTCTGTGGGATTGCAGTGTCAGGCCTACGTTCTTGTCTTGAGGGATTGTAGTCAAAATGATGTATAATCATATAAATTATACCAGGTAAAGGGAAAAGGGTAAGCTGACACAGAGTACAGTGTTCTTCTGTGTTCTCAGATCACAGCTGAAGGGTCAGGGAGAGGCTCTTTTAAATACGTTTAGTAGTGTCTTTTCCATCCCTGCTGTCTAAGGAAGGCCTGAAAATATTTTTGCTTTTTACTTTGAAACTGTAAAGATTATTAAACTTCATTTTCTTATTTTGCTGAAGGCTATTTTGAGGCTTTCAAAACACATTACTGTAAGCACCTGCAATGTAATTAAGTCTTTGAATACCATGTATTTAACTTAAACCCTCTCTAAATTGTTTAATAGGTATTTTAATGAGAATATATATTTTTTTCTTACTGCCTGAAAAGCAATTTTAAACACCTTGGCAAAAAATCAGATTGCTTTGACTCCTGAAGCTTTCAGATTTTTCTGTCTTGTGATTTAAAATGCCGAATGGTCTTTCAGATATGGCAGGGCCTGACTTTCTCTAAAAAAAACAAAAAAACAAAGAAGTAGAGAAAAGGAAACCTTTGAATGCCTGCACTGTTTTCTTGCAGTGAGGTTTGTTGCTTGCAGACTGATTTGCCTTTGTGAGGGCAGCGATCCTCCGGAGGGAACTATTCGAAGACAGATTTTGGTAAGGCTAATTGTGGGTGAGTAATGAAGTACAGTTGATCCCCCAGGGAAGTCTTCAAGTCTTATTACATTTGCTTTGGAAAGGCAGTGAGATATATGTCTAGTTCTGGAAGGATAGCTGGTGTTTTGGCAGGAGTATTGCTGACTCTCCCTTCTCATCACTTAAGGAAAGATAAGACTGATGATCCCATTCTTCCCCTTCTAAGAAAACAAAGCACATGCTGAAGTGGGACCTGTATCTTACAGGGACACCTTGCTGAGCCTTTGGAGTTAGGAATGTCTGGACAGTATGGTTGGCATCACATCCTCTCATAGGGTAAAATACCTTATGAGCAGAACATTCATTTATTTCAGTATCTTATAATATTGTCTAGTAGACCACCATAAGTCTTATGCTGCATCTAAGTATTCCTGGCTTTGTTCAGAAGTGAGAGTTGCTGGTCAGAAATGGCAGAGCTGAAATACCCTTGTCTGTGTTAGATAAGTGTGACAATGAGATGAGATCTTACATTGCCTTTCTTGAAAATGGCTGCATTTTCACAAAAGACTTGCCATTTCCTCCTTCAGATGTCTATGAAAACTGGGAAAGGGTGGATAGATATTGGAAAAGCTGCTCTTGCAGATGGATTTCTAGAGAATGCCGTGATTGTAAGTTCTTTCCCAGTTTTGGTTTCTTACATGCACATCTATTTGTGAGTTCCATGGGTGATGCCTGCACTTTGTTTTCCAGAGTATAGAAAAGCTGTATGCAAAGTTACGGAAAGGGAGTGAAGATGAAGCCGATATTCAAGTGCACAGAGCTGATGTGGAGAAAAGCCTTTTCAAAGTACTCTCCTACCAAGCTGAATCAGTATGTGTTCTCAGTTTTCCTTATAAGTCACTAGAGGTATAGAGGGAAACTCTGGCCCAGTTATTAGATATCTGAATGCTTGGCATTGAGGACTTGCTGAGAGACAGATTTCCTTCCCTTAGATGTGAGATAGCAGATCTCATGTTTGCATTCAGTGTTGCAATCATCTAATGATTTTTAATTCCCCTCATTTATCGCAGTCATTCTTGCACTGATGTTTGTATCTTCTAGTCCAGATTTGTTGCTTTATGATTTGGCTATCGTGGCTGTTGATAATATAAACAGCTGCCTGTATGAATCATAAATGGGTCAGTTCCAACAGTGTCCTGTGCTTGATTGGAGAACAAGGCAAATAACTGTAATTTAAAGTATGTAATTTAGAAATTCTGAGTTTTGAGAGGAATTGTTTTGCCTGACTGAAGTGTCTGAGAACTCTTATAAATCCTACAGAGTAGGAGTGCAAATACTAAGGATGTATTTTCCTGCATTTGTTGATCACACCACTGACCTCAGTATCTGGAAGGGAGGTGCTGTCTCTGAAATTCTCAGAAGCTGTCCTAAACAGGACAGAGCAATGGCCCATATTGTTAATTAGATCATGGAGACAAGAGGAGGGGTGGTATAAATTCTGCTGTGCTGTTGTATCATTTTAACATGTGAATGATCTTGTCCCATGTCTCTGGCCTTTGCACACTACCTAAGGACTGCAGTGGTTTTCTGGATCTCTTTATCATCTGGAAATATGGAGAAATACACAGAATTATTAGCACTATGGGGACACAGCACTATAAGGACAGATACCTAATCCCAAACCTAGCTTTACTGCATGTGAAAAACACGAGTCCTATTTTAAAGAATGAGGTTTTTAGTGAATTTTAAAGACCAGTTGCACAGTAACAGTTTGTTGGCATGCTCTGCTGCTTTCTCAGGCAGTTGCTCAAGGGGATTTTCAGAAAGCAGTGATGTGCGTGCAGCGCTGCAAAGATATGTTGATGAAATTACCAAAAGAAGTAAGTGAAATCTTCCCTTCTTTATCATTCCTAACTTTGAGGACCTGCTTTCCTCTCTATATGCTAAGGGATGACATATGCCACATAAAATTTTGAGAAGTACTCTGAACTGAAGGTCTCTTCTGCGGTTGGTTGCCTCTTTGAGATTTTGTTGCTAAAAATTTTGCATGGAAACAGCAGAGTTTTTTTCAAAGTGCATTTTTTTATTGCTTCTCTTAGATTGGAATTTGAGATAGAATGATAAACTCTTCCTAAACAATGAGAATATAAATCAGCAAGTAACGGAAAAGGATTTCTAAATTGAATGTACCACCTACTCCCTACAGGACCAGTTGCATTTTACAGCTTGATCTTGTATATTGCACCTTGTACCCATGTGAACATTTGTCAGGGGACAGATGGGACAAGAGAAGAGTATCACTACCATCAGTACTGATCTTCATCTTCATGAGACTGTAGAGCTATGAATGGAGGCATCCCATTGCACTAAACTGGTTTTTGTAGTTCTTATCTTACAGAGAAAACAAACTATCACATGCAGATTAGCTTTTTGTTTGCAGAGATAAAAGTCTATTATAGTTATATCAGAATAAACTTCCTGACATTTATTTTCATTTGCTTACATGTTTTCCCAATGTTTAGGAAACATCTTGTTCCTGTCTCTCTGGTACGGGTAATAAAATTCAAAGGGGCAGATGCAAATTCTTAAAGAAAAATAAGGGAAATATGGTTGGAGTTTGTGTTTTTAACCACTTAAACTCCAACTGATTTTATATTGCTTTTTGTTATCTGCCAGCCTTGTTCAAGTGCCTCTGAGTGACTAAGTTGCAGGGGTCTAGCTTTGATTTGAATCATAACAACAGAACTTCTTACTGTTGAAAATGTTCACTGGAATTTTTGCCTTCCTGTTCCTCATTTAATTCTAAATTAATTTCATTCTTTCTGCTTGAACTCCTTCATTAAATAATATTAAATTTCTTGTGATGAAAGCTCTTCACAAACCAGGAGCACTGATGCAGACAAGGTAAAGCTTTCTGATCATGAGAGAGTGATACAATTTACTTCTGATTTAAAGAGTGGTATTTAAAAAAACAGGGAAAATGAAAAGAGCTAGTACTGCTGAGTGAATCTAAAACTTTTGGACTGCTGGGTAGCTCTCAATCCTAAACTCTTCCAGGCTCCCATTGTACCAGAGAGTCCCTGGAGAGTATTACAGGGAGATTGTTGTGTTGTGTGATACCAGAGGTCATCTGGAGAGGATTGTGGTCATCGATAGTCTATAAACCAATGGTCAGTACAGGAAATCTTCTCTCTTGAAAAGAAAACACTCACAAATGAACCTGTGAAAAATAAGGTTTCACATCTGAAAGTGTTCTCTTTTGTGTTCGTGCATATACCGAGTCTGTGGTTTTGCCTCTGCATTGCAAAAGAAAAAAAAAAATTGAAGCGAGATGTTGTGCTACCCATCCCATTTTTGTCTGAGAATTTGAAATCTGCAGTCCCTTGCAAAAAGTGTCATTTTTATTTGGGAAAAAAAGGTACTGCAGAGGCAAAATGGATGTAAATATTGGCAGCCTGCTAGCATGAAAAAAGACTTTTTTGTCTCTTCTTTGGATGACATGTGACAGCTGCAAATCATTTCAAAGGAAAGGCAAGTTGTTATGAACAGATGTTGTCAGAGCTGACTGATAAAGCTCTGAATAACCAAGCAGTCAAAAGCAGTTTTCTTCTAAAACTTGTAATCCTTTTTTAACCCCAAAGAGAAATGCTGGGAAGACGCCTACCATGAAACAGGTAGAGTCCTCTTCACTTAATTATGTAGAACTTTTTTGTTATTTTTAAAAAAAAGAGGTTATAGTATTACAGTTTTTCCTCTCAAATTTTATTTTTTATTGCTTAATTTACACAGTTCTAGGGCTTTCAATGTGATTTATTGAGGAACTCTGTGTTCCTCATGTGTTTCAAAAATCCTGTTTTGTGTGTCCTGGACTGGTTAATGATACTTCACTTTCCCACCCAATTAATGATTCCATTTTAGTCATCTTCAGTATCCCCTTGCAAAAGGCCAGAAGTGATAACAGTGGGTATATCTTGAAAGTAAAATGCATTTTAAAGAACCTGAGACTGGAGTGCCATAGATCTAATGATGTTTTACAAGAACATTATAAAGCAGGAGTCTTTTATTGCAGACCTGTTACCTGTCAATCCTCTGTTACAATTTTGGCGTGGAAACCTACGAAAGGAAGAGGTATGAACAGAGCTCCTTCTGGCTCAGGTAATGTGCAAAAATCAAATAAACAAACCCCTGCTTTTGGGATGTAAAAACGTGTGTGAAGGAGAGGGGCAGCAAGAGAAAATAGAGGCCACATTAGAAATGTGAGAATACAAGATTTTAGCTGAACTAAATTATCTGAGCAGATACTTGTACACTGTTGCCTAAAATCTATGTCTGTTTTCCAACGTGGATTTTCATGCCATTAGAATGAAAGGCATCTTCCAGTAGTTCTTTCCAATTCTCTCCCTAGCACTTCCTCTAAAGAGATTAGTTTTCTGAAGAGTCCTTGCCCGATAAAAAAAGGTCAACAAACATCAAGGTGAAAAAGGAATGGGTAGAGATGGTTTGAGTAGGATCCAAGTAACTACTGTGGTATTACTAAGGGTGAGGAAATATGGGCTATCAGGAAGAGTATCCTCACGCCATGGTCACAGCCTCAGTGCAGAAAATTTGTGATTTATGTCTTCTTGTTCTTTTAAATAGTTAGGAGAAAATGAAGAGCAACTGATCAAAATCATTATGGTCATATATGTTGTCAAAGAGGATTTGTAGAAATGCTCAGAATTAGTTACAGCTGGTGCTTTGGAGATTATTTTATATTTTATTCTTGTGGAAAATTAAATATCCAGTCCCGATGACAAATTTTGAGGAGGAAATAAAGGTTTGCAAAATGCAGATAATAATCTGGAGAAAGGGTGTGGCTCCATCTAGTGGGTCAAGATTTCCCTGGTTTGAGAATATATTAGATTAGAAAACAAGAGCCCAGTTACTGTTTTTCTTTCTAACAGTTCTTCATTCACAGCATTTGTAATCAAATCTGGTTTTGTGGAATTATCACTTTGTGTTTTCTCTTGGGTGGTTCTTGTTCTGCTGTTTAACTTTTAGAAGATTGGGGAATCACGGGTTCCAGGTTCTGTCTTTGCTGTTGATGTGCTGTGGTCTAGACACCAGTTGTGTATAGATTTTGTGTGTTACCATATTATGTGTCAGGTGAGAATGGAAACACTTGCTTCTTCAAAATCTCTGGGGCTAAAATGGATAAAATCTACTGAAATGCTTGAATAGAAGATGTTACAGAATGTGAAGAAAGTGATTGAGTACAATTTTTAATGTAAGGGTAGGAAGAACCTCACATTTTCTGTTCTCTAGTAGAAGTGACTACTGAGATTAGTTTGTGTGATTTATGTTGTTTTTAACACCCGAGGAAGTGGGAAAGGATAGGACTTTTGCACATACCAAAAGACTGACTGAATTTGTCTCTGTCATCCTGTAAATTTTAACTTTCATTTATCATTGATAGCCAGAGCTATGACATTGGGAAGATGGACGTGAAATATTCTGTTGGCAAAGAAATGCAGGTAAGAAATAGAGAAATTTCTATTTAGGATAGGAGGATTTTGGTAAACTGACTCCAGTGTATTATCTGTCTTTTCTCTGCAAACCTGCCCAGTGATGTCTAGGTCTCCTTTTTAATAGTCTGCTCTGAAGTTTGGCAGAGTTTCAAGTTCAGTTGTTCTGAGCATCAGTCACTGATGAGCTCCCTTAAATCACATTTGATTCTACTATTTCACAGAAATCAAAGTGAAGAAAGTGAGGCTGAAGTAGATCCTGAAAGGCCATCTCCTCTTCCATTCCTCTTTCAATACATCATCAGTTGAGCTGTGTCATTTGTGGTGGATGTTTCTCTGTCTCTTTCAGATGTCAGTTTATTCTTTTACTTCCAACTGCGGATATGAAGATTTTAATCTCTTCCTCTTTATGTAAATAATTTATGTATTTGAAGTCCATCATCCTGTAGGTCTTTGTCCTGCCTTTTTGATTGTTTGTTTTCCTCTGTGAAGTGTGTAGCTCCTGTTATTTCAATTACTTCTTTTATTATTTCTTTCCAGTTATCTGATTTTCCCTGAAACCCTTCTGTTTTTTTCTGGATTCTAGTTGATTCGTGTCCTCTGTGTACTGCATTTCTTCACGACTGGATATGTTTCAGAAATGAGAAATCACTTTATATGTCTGATACCAGGCAGGAATTTCTTTGACTCAAAGAGCTTTTATTTTTCATGACCTCAGAATTTAAGTCTTTTGTGTTCATATATATGTTCTAATGTGGCCATTTTTTTTGTTGCCAGGCTAAAGTGCTGCGATTGTTAGCCACGACCTATTTTGAGTGGGATTGCAGTCAGTACCTGGACAAGGCATTGGGAGCCGTAAGCCTGGCAAATCAGGTAGTAATTTTTTGCTCTATTTAAAGATTGAAATAGATGAAACTCAAGCATTTATTGACATGATAATACAGACCACATTAATCACTGGTGTGTCATCCTTGGCAACAGATGGAGGTGTGTTAACTTTATGTTTCTATGCTCCTATGGCTGTTTTGGTGTTCTCAGCTTTTTTATTTTTTTTTTCTTTTGTAGAGAAATACTTTTTTGCATGTAGAAGTAGAGTTGTCCTGCTGCCTCCTGTGTGTTAATAGTAAGGTCCTTTGATGATGGTGTGACTAAAATTTCTCAGATGTGTGAGTTGATACTGACAGGCAGCTGGGACAACCACAAAGCCACAGCTAAAGCACAAAGAGGAAAACAGTTTCCATTACCTCATTGTCTGGGGGATCCCCAAAGCAACACTCAGCCAGAGGCACGCAAGCAGACCTGAAAAAAGGAGGTGTATAAACATACCAGCTACCCTGCAGGAAATTCATATATCTCTAAGCAGCCGTTGCAGTGAGATCTCTTGATCCTTTACAAATTCTGTTTCCCATAGAGACTTGAATTAATTTTATGCTTCTATCTATTCAGGTCAGTGCGGAGTAAATGAAATCTGAAAAATTCCTGTTTGTCCTTGGTTGATCATTTAAAAATTTTCATTTTCTGTTTTGTACAAAGCAAGTTTTAAGTACGAAATTTTGTTTTAAATGGCAACCAAAATCCAGTTTCTGCATGCTGCCTGAATTTACAGACAGATCATAGTGCATATGCTCATGAGATCAGCATAAAAGGCAGTGTGTTTTAGTAATGCAAATAATGTGCTACTACAGTATCTAAGCCTTTTATCCTCTTTTATTGTTAAGTTTTGCAAAGCTTTTTGAGGCAGAAAGTGTTTTTATCATAATTTTTGATAATGTATGTTTTGATATTGTGTGAGGGTATGGAAAAGTAGAAGAAAATGGTGATTCTAGAACCTGAAATATGCACTGTTTTAGTGGGAGCTTTAGTATGCAGTCCTCATTATTTTCAATTGCTCTCACTGTTGTTGCCCCCTGAATTTCTTCTTTTTATAAACTGCTTTGAATCTGCTCATATTAATTCTAAATTAATCCAGCCAATTCACACACAGAAAAGCAGGAAATGTTTCTATCATTCAGTAATGTTCAGCTTCTATTTAAAGGTATCAAAAATGGGCCACAGCAAAATAGGAATTTTGCATCTTTTGCTTTCGTTATCCTTGTGGTCTTTTGGCAATGTAAGAAAAAATAATAACGATGCACATTGCATTTAGAAAAAAATATTGCATAAATTGCCTACCACTTGCTTCAGTTATTAAAATGGAACTGAAGATTACAGTGAGGAGTGTGTGATTCCTTAATATTTGCCTGTATTATGAATGTGCTGTAGTCTCACAGGATCTGTGTTCTACAAAGAGCTGTCCAAATAATGCATTGTTTTTCATTGTGCAGGAGAATTTGCATCCAGCAGGGTTTTTTCTGAAAGTTAAAATTCTTCTCAAAAGTGGAGCATCAGATGAAGATATCAACTCAGGTATCACAGCTCTCCCTCAGTTTCATGGTGAGGTCATTTTACTCCATATCCAAGGAGACTGCCAGTGTCATACACAGAGAAACAACCTTGTGTTTTTGGCAGAATCTGCATTAGCTAAATGTCCTTTTGGGTTTGAAGTGTGAGACATAGTACTCGGTGTTCACAGAGGAGGTATCCAGGTGCTAATTTAAATAGCCTTGCTGCAGATGGGGAAGGGGGAGGACTCTGAGGGCTGTTAGAATGAAGAGAGTGAAAATACAGCAATGTAAAGCTAAAGTTTATTTAGATATATGCATAAGGGTAAAGGTGCATCAACTTACACAGTCAGCACAGAAGAAAGGCTGGTGAAGCATTGCTGTTCTCTGGGTGGGATTTTGCAAATTTTGGCCAAGACACATCATGGGCTGATCAGTGTGTGGTTATAAACCTGTATTACAAGTGTTTATTTAAGTCAAATAAACTCTTTTCTCCTTATTCCTTACTTATTTATTACTTGAACAGAACTGATTCTGCTATGAAATGAGAGGATAAGAAAGTTTTTGGGGAGACTTTATTATAGAAAGGATAATTAATGTGTCAGAGAATTTTTTTTCATAGATAATGAAATCTTAAAGAAGAGAGGCTTTATACTTGTCATAGTTGGAAAGCATAAGAAGTGTAATGAATAATCTGAGAAATGTAGGATGTGATGAGGAATTTCTTTCAGAGAGCTGAGGGGTTTGAATGCTGTCAGACTAGCAGAAATGGTAACTCCAACTTGCTCCTGGGGAATTTCAGCCAGATTTCAAGCAACCAATTATTTAAAACTTACAGTTTCAAATAAACACACAATAGCTGACTTGTGTTCTTCAGTTAGAATTGTGAAATCATAGAGTTGCCTATCAAAACACACTCGACTGTTATTTAGTAACACTAAGCCTCCAGTCAATTTTTTCAAGCAAGTTTATTAATGAGTGGATGTCTCTTTTCTTGTATGGCTGGCAGAAAAGTGTTGTGTCCATGTACTGCAACTTCTCTGTCTTTTGAGTGAAGATTCCTGCTAAGTTTTGGGCATTTCACTAAAATCTTGTGTTGTGTAGTTGTGCCAGCTGCCTTAGAAATGTTTCTTTTATCAATGTTCCAGTCATGTCCCTGTGTATTCCTTCTCTGATCTCATCCAAGCTACAAGTGTATCTATTTTGTCATAAACCCCTCGGCACAGAGTAACAATTTAAAAACTTGATCTGAGTGGTGTAAAACTGATACCTGCTTATCAGCACCAGTCAATCCAACAGCTGATGCTGAGGGCATTGTGCTGGAGTAGTTCCCACTGGAAAGTGATACCAGACAGCCTGAGCACTAACCTCAGTGTCAAGTTTTTCCTGCTGGATATGGATGAGACATTTTGATAGAAGGCTGCTTGAGGCAAAAAAAATTATTCTACTAAGAGCCTGTGCTGTTCCTGTTTAAAGAGACAGAGGACTGAAATTCCACAGCTATCAGTCTGTCACCTTTCTGTAGTACTGCATTAATTGTACACTGAAAGGAAAGTCAAAACACACTAGATATTATTCTTCCATTTGTTGTAGATGTGTTATAGGCTTGCTGGGGTTTTTTTTTCAGTTTTGTTTCTGTCTTTCAAAGAAGCTGGAAGAGGTAAGTGGTAAATTGAGCAATTAAGTGTCTAAGTTGATTATATAATCTCAAGTGCTTTGTGTTCTGTCTAGCTCTTGCAGAATTCACACAACTTGAGATGTCTTTAGATTTCTGTTTGAATACTGCCAAACTGCTGCTGGAGCATGGAAGGTATGAAAGCATCTCTAAGTGGGGTAAACACAATGTTTGGAGTTTTGGGGTGTTTCTTTATCAGCAAAGAACGTCTATTATACAGTGATGCTTTATTTTAAATAAAAGCTCACGGAGGTAAGGTAAAAGGTTTTGAGAGGGAGCCTGTCCTTTATAGCATGGAGATACTGATTATGGCAGCAACAGAACAGGGTGTGAAATAACTGTAGTGGCAATTTGCAGTTCTGTAGACCTGCTTTGGAATGATTAAGATTCCTTATGTAGTTTTAATATATGTCTGGAATCATCAGACTGACATCTTTGTTCTAACCAACCATCAGAATGACTTCGGAGCCCTAGAATCATTCTTAGGAAAAACAGCAGAAGAATAACAAGTTACTGCAAAATAGATTGAGGCATGAAATTTACCCTGTTAAGTGCTCTATCGTGATTATATATGTATATGCTTGTATCTTGATTCAAATGTGAAGAATAAACACTTATGAATACAGTGGAAGAAGCATGTGGTAAGAGGAAGCTGCCATTGAATGGATGAACTGTAACAAATTCATACCTTGATTCATTCTGTCGGTGTGATTGAATGACAAACATGCTGTATGGTGTGAATATGTTAATCTCTAGAATGGAAAATTAACAGCTCTTCTGGTGCAGCCTCTTAAAAATGCATCTCTGTGAATAGGGAATCAGTTGGTTTTGATTTTCTGAAATCTGTTCCTGAACGATTTGAATTTTCACCTGACCTTGGAAAAATTACCCTGCTCCACATTGAGTTCCTGTTGCAGAATAAGAGGGAGCTGCTCGCTAAGCAAAAGATTGAAGAAGTTATTGTAGGTCTGTATCCATCTTTTACTGCTGTTTACTGAAAGCTGGATGTAGTTGGCTAAGGTCTTGCATTCTAATTTTCACTTTTTTTGCTTATTCTCGTTTTTCTTTCTCTGTGTCTGTTTTCCATTATGTTGCTTTTACTTGGCAGCTCTCAACTTCCATATTGAACGACAGTCACGATCAAGCTCAGGGTTAAATTCATTTGTTGGAGCAATTCCTCCTTCTTAGTGTAGACTGTGTGTGACTTACACATGTGGGATTAGATAAATTAATCAGGAGTTCTGTGTAATGTTAATTCTTTGTCCATCCAGCCCAATTTATTTTTGCTTGTCAGTATAAGATAGGTTGCATATCCTTGTTTGAGCAGCTGGATAACAGTTTGTTTTTCAGGTCTGTTGCACCTGTAGCACTGTAGTACTTTTTGACTGTCAGATCTGTTGTAAAACAAATCCTATTTCATGTTGTATCTAGCTAGGAGCAAGAGCTACATTACATTGTTCAAGCATGAAAATATTTTTCTGTTGCCCCCTGGGTTTTTTTGGGTTTTACTTGGTTGATTGGTTGGTTTGGTTGGTTTTGGTTTTTTTTTTCATAAACAGGATATGAAACACTGGCTTCTAGCTGAAACTATTGCTGTGTCCCTGTTTTTTGTTGCAGGCTGTAGAATAGTTGTTAGATGCTTCTCAGTGTGCTTTGTAAAGTTCTTTTAAAGTGATGATTTGCAGTATCTTTTCAGGTCATTATACTGGGAAACAGCTGTTGCCTGAAGCCTTGAATCAGCTGCACATCATCTTGTGGGACAGAGCTGCCAAACATTATGAGGTTTGGGACCAAATAGTAGTGTTCTTATTTATATCAGTGAAAATGAAATTTTTTTTTTCTGACCTCTTTGATATGTCTATTTTTGGTTAGACTGCAAACTGTTACTAAGAGCCTTGTTCCAGCTGGCACTAGTTTTATTTTCGTCCATCTGGGTGCTGTTTTCAATTACAAAATCAAGTTTCAGGTAGCCTCATCTTAAGGTTTGTGCATGGGAACAGTTAATGCAAGAATTCCTGCTCCAGCTGGTTCCTGTATGGCTATGGGCCCTGAAGGGATTTGTCCAAGTAGTCAGAGAACTGGCTGGTGTCATTGTGAGGCTTCTCAATGATTTTTGAATGGTCTTGGGAATCTGGAGAGGTCCCAGTTGGCTGCAAGCTGGCAAAAGTTATCCCAGTTTTCAAGAAGGGCAAGAAGGACAACCCTGGAAACCACAGGCCTGTCAGTCTCACTTCAGTGCCTGGTAAAATTATGGAGATTATTGTGGGAGTTATTGAAAAACCCCTGAAGGACAATGCAGACATTGGTCACAGCCAGCACTAGTCCATGAGGGGGAAGTCCTGCTTGTCAAACTTGATTTCCTTTTAGGACAAGGTCACCTACCTAGTTGATCAGCTGAAGCCAGTTGATGTCATCTCTTTGGATTTCAGTAAAACTTTGCAAACTGTCTCTCACAGTGTCTGGACAAACTAGAGGGCTGGGCACTCACCAACTGTATGAAATCTAACAAAGGAAAGTGCTGGATTCTGCACCTGGAACAACGTGGAGGTTGCACTAGAATATACTTGGCTATCTAAATCTTTTATTAAAATAAAATTGGGAAGATACAGGCAGTTTAATCACCCAAATATGGCCATGTTTTTTGGGTTTTATTTTATTTTTGTATTTTCTAGGAGAAAAACTATTCTGAAGCCCTTCACTGGTACAATTATTCTGTCAGCTTCTATACACCTGGGCAGATAGATCAGAACTTGGCTAAGCTGCAGAGGAACATGGCTTCTTGCTATCTTCACCTGAAACAAGTTGACAAGGTATATTTAATACATATGTAGACTCACTTATGTCTTTATTTGTGTATTTTATTTTTGAAGAATTGGCTCTTTCATTTCTGGTCAGCCTTTGGTGTTGTCTTCTGGTCTCATCACTTTTGTTTCAAGGGCAGATGTTGCCCTGCCAAACGTCTTCAGTTATTCTATAAATATCAACAGTGTAACCATTAACATGTTGCGTATCTTTTTATTTCTTTTGTACTGCAAATTATATACTAATTTCAAGGTGATGATGTACTGATTTCCTTTAATCTCTTCTGTGTGTAGGCTAAAGAGGCAGTTAAACAAGCAGAGAGGTGTGATCCAAATAGCATCTTTACTAAATTCAGTGTCTATAAGATTGCAGTGATGGAGAATGACACTGATAAAGGTACAGCTTGAAAGTTAAAGGGTCCACTACAAGGAGAAGTGCCAAATATATTAAAAAATACTAAGCAGCTTTGGACTGTTCATCTTGAGAAAGACACAATAGAGAGTAGCTAGAAGGAGGATCCGTAAAGTAATTGAAAATGTCAGGCTGTAGATTTTAAATATTTTTAAGTTGTAAAAGTGGGAATTTTTTTTCACACAGTATATGAGAGGCAGAGTCCATTGCTATGTTTGATTTTGTTTGGATGGGGCCTCTGGCTAGGGAGGATAATCCTCCCATGGGCAGAAGCTGTAGCAGCATCCCAGGGTGAAAATCATTCTATACTTTTTAATATGCGTGTACAATTTGAACCTTATGGGAACCATTATTGCTGCTCTTAATTTCTCTGGACAGATGGAGCCTGAAGTTACCCAAAAATACATGAATTATTGAGATGACTTACAGAATGTTGTATCTCTGTAGCCTCTTTCTTCTTTATGAAGGAGTTCTGCTGTTTCATATTTTAATGAGGATCTTAGCTCAAGTAATGAAAATTGAGAAATACAGTCTATAGTTACTTAGAATACAGAGTAATGTGCAGAGCTTATTTTCCAATGAGTTCTCTGCCATTTAATTATTCTCTATACAACTTTTATTGACAGCATAATTTGTTCACATAATGTAGAGTGGGAAACACAGCACAGTGTGAACATAAAAGCAGTGGCACCCTTAGCATAAGCCAGGATGTGGGAGCTTGGAATGCTGCCCAGACAATGTATTAGAGAAAGTCTTCTGTCTTTGGTAACAAACAGTTACTTAGCAGAACAAAATTAAGTATGTGAGATGAGTATCATTTGTATGGCATCTTTGTTTCCTTAGATTAGTAGCTTGAAAAGCTTTTTGGCACCTCCCTAGGAAGAAGTGCATATTTGTGGAGAAGTGCTGGTATGGTCAGGTTTTCTTGTCTTGGCTTTTCATTAAAAAATAAATTATAGCCTTTCATAAATCATTAAAACAGTAGAACTTTCCACCTTCCAATTGCTTCTGTAAAAATGTTATTTTTTTTACCTCTGTCTCTTTCAGCTATGGAAGCAGTTATTGAAATGGGGAAGCTAGCAGAAAAGCCATCAGAACATGAAGACAAGCTGAGAATGGATAAAAATACAGGCAGCAACCTCTTGAGTTTAGCTGCCCAAATTGCTTTAGAGGTAGAGCAGATAATGTTGTCTTTACTTGGCTTTATTGATATAAGTAGGACAGCTGTAACCTCTTTAACCTGGCCTAGTTTTAATATTTTTCTGTATTTCATGGATTTCTAAGTGCTTCATGCTTCCACAACAAGGGTCTCAAATGTGTTGTGTAATGCAAGCAGAAATTATTTTCATGTAGAAAGAAGGGGATATCTTTTAAAATTTTGACAGAAAAATAAAGAATTCTGAGTTATAAATGTTAGCATCTGGATATTACATGGTGTATTTCTCTAAAATTCTCCTTAGCAAAAAGCCATGTCTTCTGCCTCTGGGATTTGATCTTTGATGTGAGAGGGGTGTATAAAATACACATAAATCCACGATGAAAGTCCTTTGTCCCTCCTGTTTGCCTCTTGCTTGGTGGCCTGAGCACTGTCTGAGCTGGCTGATTGCATTTCAGGCTATCAGGGCTTTGTTCCCAGCCCTGTGAGGCATGAAAGCCTCACCAACCTGTGCTAGTCCTGCTCTTGCCACGGGCTCTTTGTGCAGGGAATCATATGATCTCTCCTTAGAGCTTTCTCTGCACTCTCAGGCAATTCTGTGCATAGTCCTTTGTTCATTTTCCTGCTACTGGACTGCACAGGCTTGGAATATGTTGTTGCTCTGGGGGTTGTTTTTGTTTGGGTTTTTGTTGTTGTTTTGGTTTGGGGTTTTTTTTTGTGGTAACTGAGGTAGTGCAGTATATACAAAATGTGTTTTAATTCTTTTCAGAATGACCAACAAATTGTGGCTATCAAAGCTTTGGAGTATTTGTCTGAACATTTACAAGACTGCCAACAATTATTTGCAGCCTTAAAGTAAGAATTCAATATACTTACAAGGAGAAGCATAAGGAAGAAAAGTGGGATCCTTTCAGGAAAATCAGGGCAAAGTACACCATTGAAAAAAAAAACAACCTTGTTTCTTCATTGCTTGTTTTTCTCATATTTAGATGTTTGGTCCGTCTGATGTTATCAAAAGTCATGGCAGAAAATGCAGAGAAAAGGTGGGTCTGTTTGAAAAGACATTTTCTTGTGGTGGATATGTTGTCCAAATTGTGTAATGTTTTCTTTCTGGGCTTTTTTTCTTGCAGAGTAGTCAGGAGATTATTTTTTATGCTAGTAGAAGTCCACCCAGATGACTTCCTAGCTTGACCTAATGATATCACATAGGAACATATTTTCAACTTGTATAAACTTTTAAATATTTACTCCTTGCCTTCTTCTTTTATTAATGCATATGCCTGTCAGGTATTTTTAATGGAGGTTGTAAACTAAGCAATCTCTGTAACTTTGACACTTGTGGAATATCTTTCCAAAGTTCTGAGTAAGAAGAGTGGATCTATCCATATCTGGGAAAATACATTCCAACATAAATAATGTGTTCTATTGAAAAAGAATTAATTCATTTTCTGAAACTAAATTTTTTCTCCATTCTAGAGATGAAGATATCAACTCAATACTGACTTACTTGAACTTGGGTATGTTTTAATTTTATTTGCATTTTCTGGAGTTCTTCCATATGTGAACGTTTTATGGTATGATTAGATCCATACCAATGAAATATTTAGAATCCTTATTTCAGTCCAGGCTCTCAACTTCCCGGTGAAATCAATGAAAACTAAAGCTGGAGATTCAATAGTATTGCAAAGTTGGATCTCAGTGCCACAGATTTTTGCTGTCAAAAACTTGCAGTACTGATGAAGAGATTTAAGAGCAGAATTAAATCGATAAAAGGTTCCTAGAAGAAAAGCCTCCAACTTGTAATTAAATTTAGATCCCCTTCTTGTGAAATTAAGTCAAACTCCTCTGCATCAGACTTCAGTGTCAGTAAACTTAGAAGAGCAGTACGTGTTGGCATCTTCTCTGAAATGCTGTTTGAGGCATCTTTTGCTGTTTTTTGTAGGGTTTTCTGAAGAATATGGGATTTAAGTTGTGAGAATAAGTCTTCATCAGGAATTACACGGGTGTTTTGGAAACCTCTGTTTTGTAGTGTAGAGATTAGGCTTGGAAATGTTTTTATTCTGCTCTAAAAGTGGTACTTTTGGATCTGTTTTCTGCAGCTCACAAGAAACTTGCTGAGTCATTCACAGAAGAGAAATTTACAGGGGACATGAGGATCCTTGAAGCTCACTGGTTTAGAAAAGTTGGTAGGTAACTCTCAAAATCTAAACTGAATCTCCTCTGTCTTTATTGGTCCTTTAAATCAGCCCTGGAGTTTGCTTTGAACCAGAGACTGTAATCCAAACAGCAAATATTATCACAGATAAAGTGGTTTCTAGTGGGAAATGCAGCTCCCATGGTGCTGCCCTAACCTTTATGCACAGTGTTGTCTCTGGATCCTCATTTTGTAGTCTTTGTTACACTGTTTTGGTAAAGGATTAGTGCATTTGCTGCCTGTAAATAAAAAAAAATAAGCATAGGGTAACAAGTTGAACCAATTTTTCAGATTCTTGCTTCTGTCAGAGCATATAGGAGAAAAACCCAGCTGCAATATTAGAAGTATCAGAATGTATCAATATCAGAATATCAGTTGCAGTATCAGAAGACATCTGCTTCTGCACACAGTGTGACCAATAAAGTAGCTCTAAGAAAGTAGGAAGGGAGGGGGAGAAGCAGCAGAGGTCGAATACAGTGACCTGAGCATGAATGGAATCATGACCTTTCCAAGGCAGCATTCTCACTCACAGGATAAACAATTCAGAGACTACAAAAAACATGTCCTGTAGAATAAATTAATGTGAAAGTTGCTGTGGAATCTAAACATCTAATTGGGTCAAGCTCTCATACATAAATAATTTGATTGCCTTTAGATGCTCATCCATTTATTACTCAGAATTATGTGCTTAATTGCCACGTACTTGACCTTGCTGGGGTAAAATGAGGAATGGTTTAAGATGTTGTGGGTTTTTTCCTTTTACTTTTTTGTTTGTCTTGGGAATACTGTTCAGCACATCCACTCATGTGCTAGTTTTGTTAACTGATATAAGAAAATGCTTTCCCCAGTTCATGTTTTTGCTGGCAGGGTGTGTGCTAGAACAGGTTCTTGGTTGTGGCGAAATTATCAAAGCAAAATTTGAAAGCATGAATTAGCTGTTTTAACAAATCACTAGTAACAGTATTTCTTGCTGGTGTTAAATGAGCTGTAGATGACATACTGGTTCAGAAATAGAATTGTAAGATGTGAACTGCTTATTGCTAGAGAGTCGATGGGCACACGTGTAGCACTGCAGATTTTTATTCTAGTCTCTATTTTTATGTCTTTGTTAGCTTGGAACTTAGCTGTACAGTTCAAGGACAGACCTGAAAAGATGAGGGATTTTTTTGTACTGTCTTTCAAGGTATTTACTCTTGCTAATAGTGTTTCTAATTGAGGAATATTTTCATCTGTCTAGTTCTTCTAGAAGTCACATCCATGGTTTGGGTATCTCCATGGAGACATGCTGGTATGCTTTGAGGATGGAGCATTTTTGTCACAAGGAGATTGACTTGTAATATAAAATTTGTGCATTATTGTCATATTTTACATTCCGTTTCTTAAGAACGTAATAAACTTAAGTCTTCAATGAGAAGTTTCTAAAATACATGGGTTCTGATGTTTGTGAACTGTATCATTAATACAAACATCTTAAGTACTTGAGTTCTTATCTTTATGCAGGACTTCTACCAACACTGTCAGTTTTGTATGTGCTTGTAGAGAGGAGACTCTAACTGTGCTTTACACTTCTGAAATAATCCTTTTGTGCAATTGTACAAGTAAAAGTACAGCATGAATATACACTACTCATGACTGATTCCTGCAAGTGTCATAGAGGAGGGTCAGCAATCATCTGTTCACAAGCAAATTGCTTTATATGGGTAAAATTCTCATTACCTTTTCCTATTTTTGGTGTCAGTTGTCCCAGTTTTGTCCCTCTGACAAAGCTGTTCTAGTTGCTCAGAAGACATGTCTGTTAATGGCAGCTGCAGTTGATCTGGAAATGGGGAGACAACAAGTAACACCTTCAGAACAGGTAGGGCAAAGCCTGTTAACTATTTCTGAATGTACCAGTGTAGCATTTTTTTCCTTTTGATTTTGAAGTCCTAATTTGTTCACTCAAAACAGGATATTGAGAATGTAAGCCAGGGAATATTTTGTAGTTGCTTGGAATTGATGCACCTTTCCAGAAAATTGTAAATGCAGGATTTCTGCAAATTTGTTCAGTTGTTTGAATGGGTTTGTATCAATAAAGGGTCATGGCAGTATCTTCTGAGAGGAATTTCAATCTACAAGATATGTGCTGTAAGGAGTCTGCTGCTAAATGTGGGTCAGTCAGAAAGACAATTACTGCTGTTGCTAAAAGTAGTTACCACTGTGGTTGTGATAAAACTCACTATTTTTTAAAAAAATATTTTATTATGCATACATCCATTCATGGGAGAAGGAAGAGGGCATTGTGCTTCCTGTGGTAAGAAGATTAAGGAAAACACAGAGGTTGTGAAGGAAGTACAGAAGTCTGGTATAGAGTGATTGTAGAAAATGCTGTGGAGGGCAATGCACAGCAACTTGTGTTGTGGCATTTAGTGGTTTGTCAGTCTCAATAGCACTATTTTATGCTTGGGAGCTAAAACTGTTACATCCCATAGGAACATGATGGTTCTCTCTGGGTCAACGAAATGTTCAGTGTGAAGTGGCTTTGTCTGAGATAAAGAGGTCTTTGAAAAAGAAAAAAAAACCCCAAACTGCAATTACTGGTATAGGTGATTTTCTAACTAGCCTAATTCTTAAATTTTTTTTGTGGTTAGTTCTGACATAATTATTCCTTTTGATTTTAAAACTATGACAAAAATAACTTATTTAATTTTATAAAATAGACAGAGCTTTTTAGTGAGGCCCTTCAACATCTACAGACATGCAAGGAGGTATGGAAGGTGCTGAAATTAACAGGTAAGCTACAAAGTCTGCATTTTCAGCACATGTAACTCTTAGTCACAATATTAATGAAGAATACAGAGCATGTGGAATTGCTGGCTCAGATGGAGGTTACTGGAGTAGATAGGTGACAATATGATAAAAGCTGAGGTGACAAGTGACTGTTAGCCCAGCAGATGCATGCTTCACATTTTGGTAGGATATTGGTAGAAAAATTCCATTATGTATTCCTTGAATGGCACATTCCACTTGCTCTACTGCTAAGTCTGAGTACCTTGACGGTTTTCCTGCCTGTAGGAAGCAAAAATTACCTTATAGTACACCCTGTGGCTTTGAGAAAATTCATCATTACATACAGGCAATCCCGTCTCTTTTGCAGGAGATTTTGCTAAAGACCCAACAGACACGTTGTTGCTGCTTTATGAATTTGAAGCAAGATCCAAACTGAATGATCCAACACTTCACAGTCTTATGGAGTCAGTTTGGGAGCAACCACAGATAGAGATCAAGACACTTGAAATCATTGCATGTAAGGACTTCCATAGATCTTCAAGTCACAAAAAAGCACTTTCATTTCTCTTTCCTGTTCTTTTGAGGTGACCAGGATTATCATGTATTGCACAACATACACAAAATGGGTCTAACCATATATATTTTGTCCTGAAGCAATGATGCTTAGGATCTCAGTAACATTAGGAGAGCTGTGTTTTGAAATGACAGATGACATGGATGATGAACCAGAAAGTTGTGATATCTTTCCATTTCAAGACCCTGAGACACTCATATACCTTGTGAACCTGGAAAGGGTTTTTCAGATAAACTTTTACATGCTCCAAACTGGCAAAGACCAGAGAATGACCCTCACTCATTCATGCCCCAAAACAGAAGTTTTGGGCTGTGGACTCTGGATAGATACTTTAGGTATATTTAAGCCACTAAGTTAATGTTAAGTTTCAACTTAGAAGTTTTTATAGTCAGTTTGTAAATAGCACTTCTCTACACTGTGCCATACTTTCATCACAAATTTGTAGTCATGAAAACATGCTTGAGAATCTAGAGCAGGATCCAAGAAAGATGAGGAGCATTTAGAACCACCCTGGCAAGTCTTTGGAGGGGGTCCTGTGGGATTGCATAAACACCTTCTGTTCTCCTTGCCCTGAGGGAGTTACACTCCACTGCCTGGAGACACCATCCTGAAATCCTGCTCCTGCTTAAGGTTTCCATCTGGATTTTTGTGTTCAAGGAGACAAACAGAACTCTTTAGATAGTGCCTCCTCACCAGAGTTTTTCCTGTATTACTGCACTGGAGGTAAACAGCAGTGAATTGTGAAACTTTCTGTGCTTCTGCCTTGTTGTCCTCATTGATGATGTGCTTTGCAAGAAACAGGGAGAGAAGCACCAGCTTGTGAGTAGCTCACTGAGCAGATCTATTTTCAGTTGTTTTTCACAAGGGATCTGGCAACATGCTGTAGTTTATTTTAGTGACCTATGAGATTGAAGTCCGACTTCAGCAATTTGTCTTTTATTCTTCTCTATTTTCTTTTACTTTGAAGCATTAGCAATGGAACCTCCAGCTCGGTATCCTGTACTGTGTAAGAAAGCTCTCAAGAGTGCACTAAACCTTCACAGAAAGCAGGCTGTCATTGATGCTGTGAAATTTAGGTTAGTGTTATCACATAGCTTTGCCATGAGCCTGTGACTGGAAATGCTGACAGGGAATAAAGCCTGCAATTTGAAAAAAAAAAAAAAAGTGGGTTTTACTTTATATGCAAGGTTCCACTTCTTGCTGGCCAACCAATGTACCTCTGAAGGATGACTGCCTAACAGATGTTTTAACTGCAGTTTGTTTACTTGGCATATTTTCTGGCACAGTCCTGTTTCCAATAAATTAATCTATTGAGGAAGGAAAATGAAAATTGAATCTGGAAGAGGTCTCTGGTTGTTTCTTGTGAGGAAGGTGTTAATTTCAAATGTTACTCTGCAGTAGTGAGCTGGGTATTTCAGAGACAATGAAGAGAAATTAAGGGTTGAGAAGAAAGCTCTGAGTTGTAAGGTAGTGATGCCACATAGTACATATGTGATTTATTTAGCATATTTATGTGCTACTTATCCTTTCCAAGTTCCTTGAAATAAGCACTTGGCAAAGGCAACAGTTGATATTGCCTTTCTCACTTCACTCTGAGAAAGACAGAGCTGTTTTCAGAACCCTGTATTTGTTACTGACTTTCTGAGGATGCTGTCTGTGTAGCTCTTGTTGGTGAAGTTAGAAAAGGTACCTTTTTCTTGCTGTCATATGTAGCACCCTAGGAAATACTGTGATTTTCCTTCTGTGTTACTGTAGAGACCAGCAATGAAAATAATCAAGTACTAATTGCTCTTGACTCTGTTTTTTCCGTAGTTTTATGAATAAGATCTGATAGTACTAAAATGCATGTTTCTGCTTCAGGAATATGGGTGTAGTGAGCACCAAGGTGGGCATTCTGACAATCATAGAGACATAACTCAGTGGGCTCCTGGTACTAAGAACTGTTTGTGCACATGGTATTTACTGTTTCCTCTTTTGCTCTCTTTCAATCCTCAGTAAATGCTTACACAGTTTGATTAACATTTCCTTGCCTACTGGACTGACAGACTTGGATACCTGTGTGCTGCAGGAGGTGTGGGACTACTTTGAAGATGCTCTGAGTGTAGTCAGCAGCACAGTAAGTTGAACAGGAAACCAAGAGATTGGGAGATAATTCTGAGCACTTTGGAAAAAAATTCTCATTAAACTGAGAATCGTTAGTAAAATAAACATTGCAAAGTGTTATATGTGGAGCTGCTAAGACTTCTTCAGTAAAAGACACACTGAAATTACTTCAAAAGAAATGTCTCTTGGGTGTTTGGGACTGCATTACCAATTTCCTTGGATTTTGTAAGGGCTTTTTCCTCCCTTTGCTTAGGAGGAAAAAACCCAACTGTTTTCTTAGTCTAAAATTAAACTCTAGCACACTCTTGGCTTGTCAGTTTTGAAGTGAAGATTCTATTTTCTGATGAGGTGCTGCTGCTTGTTTGCTACCTCAGGATGCTTACCCGGAGATGGAGATCCTTTGGTTGATGACAAGAGCCTGGAATACAGGAATATTTCAGTATACTGTTGGTAAATACAAGGAAGCTGAGCAGTGGTGTGGATTGGGAATGCGTTTCCTCAATCACTTAGGAGCCCTGAAGAAAAGCTATGAAGACCATGTAAGTGTACACAGGGGGATTTGAGGATATGGGATTGGATGTCTGGCCTGAATTTGAGATGTGGATCTGGGTGAAGAAACACTGCTGATGACCTTTAGAGTTTCAGGAGAATCATGGTACCTAAATATTTTAAGGGAGCCTGGTGCTAAAAGACTTTTTCAAAGTGAGCCTAGAAAAGTTTTGATAGACAATAGAGAGAATAATGTAGGATTCTTTTACTGGAAGGATGATGTAAATGGGTGAGTGGAAATAAACTTCTGACTCTTTGTGGCCATGGGACAACCTTGTACCTTTGCCTGCTTTGACTAAAGTCAAGGTGCTGTACCAGTTTACTCAAATCAGTTGTGACATGAGTACTTTCAAGCTTGGTTTCTAGTAAAATCTAATGTCTTATAAATAGGGTTTAAGATGATGTGAAGAAAAGCACTAAAGCTCATCTTCTCACGTGTAGCTCAGCCACTTCCTCTGAGGGAGAAATCTCTAGGGTGGCACCTTTGTGGGTGACACTTTGCAATGACACTTCTTCTTACTCTGTCACAAGTAAGCTTCTTTCTACAGCTTTTGGCTGCTGCTCGTGTCTAGATTGCAGCCCAGAGCCCAGGGCAGCCTGGCTGGTGCCACCATTCATTCTCTTGTGTACAAGCTGAGCAAGCAAGGGGTTGGCTGTAACTCTTACACCATTTTAAATGCACCAGTTAAGACAGTAAGAGCTGACAATAAGAAGCCTTTCCCCCCCTCAACATCAACTCCCAACATCTGTGATTTGATGAATAGGTTTATGCACTGATATAAGACTCAGATATAAACTATGCTTTATGTCTGCAAAGGAAACCACTTCTGTTAGGTTACACCAATCTTTTTTTTTTTCCTAAACCGTTGTATTTAAACCTGTGCCAAAAATCTTTACGAGTTTGAAATTTTAGGTTTAGAAGCTGCTGGTAGTTTCCCACTTATTCCCTTGGTTCTGTTCTCTGTCACTTAATTGAATGATACATTTTTATCCATCCTTGTTGACAACTGTGGTGCTCATATTCTCCAGATGGTTGGCCTTTATAGTGAGGTTCTGGACAAGCTGGACAGAGCAAAAGGATTTATTCCAAATGAAGAATAATGACAGCCACAACTACAAAAAAAGGAAGACAGTCTCTCTTGGAAATGTGCTGAATGAGAGGCTGTTAGCTCTGTGAAGGCACAGGGCCATGGGGGCAGTGGAAAAGAAACCAGAATCTCCTTTTTGTTGGCCAAGAAGTTATGTACTTTTTAGGAAGCGTTTATTCAGTAAATGTAATTGTTTTCCTCTAGGGAATAATTTTCATTCTCTGGAGCTATTTAACTGTTAGAAATAAATATTTAACTTTTACATGAGATGCCTCTGCTGTTGTATAACAAGTTGGTTTAAATATCTGGTTTTAGTAGCAAATGGCAACGAGCACGATAAAAATCTTTAAAAAGTATTCCATCTCCTCTGGTTGTCATAGCTGCCTTGCTGCATAAATATTTATCATATTGTTTAGTTTCCAGTCCATTTCAGAGGGGACAAGAATCCAGAGCTGTTTGCTGGTTTCACAGTCCCTTGGAATAGAAAAGCCAGTGCTGCTGGTCTCAGGGAAGGAGCTGCAGCTGTCACTGGCAGTGCTGTGAGGGCTGCACTCCTCCCTTCCAGCTCACTGGACCCTGGGCCAGGCAGGTGCTCAGCAAGTCTGAGCACATCTGGGACTTGGCTGTGGGAAACCTGGGATGGAGCCAGAGAGGAATCCTGTGTGTGTGAGTGTGGGGTGTGCAGGGAGCCTCACAGGGTCACTGGAGCTGCCCCTGCAAAGGCCTTCTGTCCCAGCAGGGACAGTCTGGGCTGGTGCCACTGTGACCCCAGGAGTGGCACCTGAAGGGTCACACAGGGGAGGTCCTTAACAGGAGGATGGATCTGTTCAGTGTAAATTCTCCATTTAATGGTGAACTTAAGCCAGTTCCCCAGGCCTAGTCTGGGCCTCTGAGACACTGCTTTCAGATCTCTAATGCACAACGTGCTGCCTGTTTAACTAAGAAATTCCTTTAGATCCATAAAAATCCAGCTCTCAAATGCCACAGAAGATTCTTCTGGAGTCACAGTTTTGGAGATCTATGCTGCCATCACAGCAGTGGGGGACTCTAAAGGATGCCACAAACTCAAAGGTATCCATCCTGCCTGCAGTATCTCCTTGGAGCCTGCTGGGCTGCCTTTAATTACTGCTCAGTTCTGACTTGCACACACACGTACAGAGGTAAAGGTGTCACACTGTTCCTGCTGGGAAAGGTCACGTTTGCCCAGCAAGTGTAAGGAGGTAATTACACACAGTCATGGAAGGCAGCAAGCACTAAATGTGGGTTTGCCTACAGCCAGAATGGTTGGAATTCTTTCCTTGGAGATACTCAATTTGATTTCTTTTATGCTGCAGACAGCACTGAAGATAAGTTTCAGGCTCTGCTGATAGTACTCATCTCTTCCTGCACATTTTCACTCAGTACATTTTATTCCAGGCTTAGTATTTACCAGAGAGTTTAAGTAGGGCAAGAATTCCTCTCCTAGTTGAATCAGACTGTAATTATCTGCATTTCCAGTGGCCGTTCCCAGTAGTAGTTTGTGTGCAATCACACCTTTGCAAGTGTTTGCTGGTGCAGATGCAGGCTGGGCCAGGTTATTTTTGCTACTAAATGTTGCTTTACAGTTCAGTAGCCCATTGAGGTGACTGTGGTTTGTAAATCTTTTTAAACCAGCGACAGCTGACCTGTAAAAAAAAAAAAATAAATAGAGCTATTCATTCCTCCCCCATTCTTATGTTTTCATTGATTTTCTTTGAGCTCAGGGAGCCTGTGTGCTCATCCCTGGATGTGCAGGGATGGCTCCAGAGGGTGGCATTGCAGCAGTAGTTTCCTATTTACACATCATTGTGGAAGCTCCAGTGTGAGCTGGGTGCGGGTTCAGTACTGCAGCGTCCTCCCTGCTTCTGAGAACACAAATGGATCCTCCAGGGCAGGAGGTCACAAACTTCCCCCCGTTTCCCCAGCTGGTATTTTATACCCTTTTTCCCCCCCTAATTTGATAACTTTTTAACTATCTGGGGAGAAGCAGCAGTGCAGAGGCACCAGGGAATTGGAGGATGGGTCCAGGGAGATTCTAAACCGACCATCTGGGACTGATGGGATTGTGGCTGCCCTGGGAAAATCGTCCTTGCTGAGAAGAGTCTGGGAATGGGGCAGGGCAGAGGAGATTCCTGCTCAGCTGCTGAGCCCCGGAGCCCCTTCCACCACCTCTCACCCAGAGGCAGCTGCAGCAGGAGCAGGGTTCTCCAGCAGCTCTCCACTGAGGCTGCACCTCCCACCAGACAGTGGGGGAAGAGCTTTGCTCCCACTATTGTGGCTGCCTTGAGCATTTGGGAGAGGCAGGGAAGGAAGAGGGGCTGGCCTGGCCCCTGACACTTAGAAGTGGCCACAGTAATCAGAAATGAAGGTAATTGGAGGAGGACTGAAGCTCATTAGAGGATTGGGCAGAAGCTTTTGTCAAGTAGTGCACAGGAACTAGGGGAGGAAATTCCACAGTCACCCCTGTGCTGAGTCAAGTGTGGCCCCAGCCAGGTGTTGCAGTCCCATAAGTGCTCCCACGTGCTTGCACCATTCAGGGATGCTGCACTGATTGACTCAAACCATGTGGAATGTTTTTCTTTAGGGTTAAAAACCCTAAAGGTAAACAAGTGACCCTCATTTCGGAGGCAAGGGATATAAATAAACACTGAAGGTCAAGGTGTACCCAAGGATTCTTGAAAGAAAGAGACAGCTTTGACACGATGATAACTTTACCTGCTTCCCAGCAGATGCTTCAGTGCCATGAATCCTGCTGTGACAGCCTGAGGAAAGCAGAGAACAGCAGTTCTTGAAGACTGTGCTGCCAAGCACCATTAGCAACAATGGGCGCATCTAAGACAGCTCCATCAATGGGGAGAAAATTCTTGAGAAAATTATAATTACATTCCTTTAAAGCCCCTCTTCCAGTAGCCTCACAGCACAACCTGTGCTCTTGTGCTTAGCTAAGACAGCTAATTACCCTGCAGACAGAAGCACAGACATGTTTCTCTATAGCACAAGCAGCTTACAGTATAATTTTCTACAAGTGTCTTAGGGCAGATTAGTTTCTTGCCTGTTGCAGGCAGCTGTAGCAGGACATCTTGGGAGAGAAAAGAACCAGCTCCTACATTTCACAACTAGACAGGACCATTAGCAGGACAATGCTCTGCTATTTTCTGGGCCAGGACCTTGCAAACGTCCTGGTTGGCAGAGCAACCAGGAAAATGGGTGGTTACAGCTTTTAACAGAGCAAGTTCCCTCCCCATGCCACCCTCTTTCACCTCACATGCTGGTTTCTCTTCCAGAGGTGGTTCTGCCTTACAGGAATGACAGGGTTTATTTGAGAACACATCCCCGTGTTCCTCTCCCCCCTGGAACTGGAATGTTTCCTTGTCACAGCAGCTGGAGGTGACACATGAGCTCAGGACACATCATGGTTTGCCAGGGGAGGGGTGTCTGCAACCCCCCATGCTGCAGACAATGTTTCTGTGCTGCTTCATCCATGACTCCAATCATTATGCAAGCAAACACTTTGATTTTTGAGAGTGATAATTCTAGCATCAGATCTGCTTAGCAACTGCTTAATCTCCCCGTGTCTTGTGGACAACCACCACCACCACCAGGCTGTTGATCTGATCAGTTAAAGGAGTTTCTAAATGGTTTTTAATTTGTCCAGTGAGCTTCACAAACTGAACAGTCAGCAAACTGTATGCCCAGGCTCAGCTGGTACAACATCCTTGTTCCCCTGAAATTTCAATTTGCTTCTCTTCTGTGCAGTTTGAAAGTAAAAAAAAGAAATTTAGTGCTTAAAAGCCAAACCCCTTCACCCTTCCTTCAGCTCAGCCAAATGACAAGGCAGATTCAGGCACAAAAGTACTGTGACACTCCTTTAACCATATTTGTCTTCCAGTGAACATTCCTTTTCTTTGCATTTGAAGGTACTAAAAATTATACTAGTTGTCTTTACAGCTTGTCTTCTCTCTGATATTTAAACAGCATGTTAAAACTGTAAAAAGAAGCTCTGTTAGCTGGACTATGTATTTACTTTGTTGTCTTTATATCAAATACAAGAACAATTATGTAGCAGCACATAAACCCTATTATTTGAAAAGCAACCTCCCCACAATTCAAGCTATGATCCAAAATACATTTATGGGGTCATCAGGCCAGACTTAACCAGGGTTAAAACAACCCAACCAAAAGCACTTTTTGGTGGCTGAGTTACAGCTCCAAATAAGCCCACTTCCTTTTATTTTCTATTTTCTTGTTTTAGATATCCTTTCCTTCCACTAGGCAAGTTCTCAGGCACCACCTTTTATACTAAAAAAGGCTTTTTTTCCCCCCTAAACCACTGTCAATTCTTCATTTGCTATAGAGAGATTGTATATCAAGTTGCCAGCATCAGCACCAAAAAACCCCCAGATCTGGTACACAATGAAGGAGTCTACAAGAAGGTCTCAAAGACAAGAGTTCTTTGCAACTCTCTGTTTATTAAAAATATATGTCTCCTTGGAAGAAACACTGTTAACCAACTACTGTTGTCATGATCGATTCGACACTGTCAGCTATGCCATGGAGTACATCATCTTTTTCTCCACGTGACTTGACAGAGGGAGACAGGCTATTAGGAAAAAACCAGAAAAAATGAAAAGAAAAAAAGAAAAGACAAAAAAAAAGATAGGAATGTGTGACTAGCACCTTAAGGACTTTTGTTTCACTTACTCCACTTCTTCAGGGACCGACACTTATAGCAGCTGGAGCAGGACCAGCGGGGCAGGGGGCTGGATGCCCGACAGGAATCCATTGCCAGAGTTCTGTGTGCTCCTTTAGGGTCGGTCCCATCGATGGCAGAATCCTTCTGCCCTCCACCATGCTCACAGCTGGGTGTCTCCTGCAGGGCTGTGTCCTGGCCCCAGAAGCTGCTGGGTCCCTGCAGGGCTCCTTGGGATGCAGGATGAGCAAAGGAAGCTCCTCCCCAGGCAGCACATAGACAGTCTTAGAGCAGCTCCGCTCATGCTGCGTGCCAGGCACTGACTGACACACTGACAACCATCACCTTGGGGACAGGGGACCACAGCTTGTCCCTGCCAAACAGGGGGAGGAGGAGACTTACCTGACTGTGACCTCCTGTGCTGTGGGGTGTGGCACTGTGTGAGGAACAGCATCCACCAGCTCTTTGTAAGGTGGGAGCACTGGGACCTGAACTGTGAGTACCCAGCACACACTCCTCAAAGGCCACATCAGTGTCCCCAGCTCCACACAAGGGTCTGTCCCCACACTGGAGCCCCACTCAAGCACAGAAGCCAAAGTGTCCTCAAAGACAGACAGGTCTCAGCTTAGGGCCAAGTGTCTGGGTGCCAGCAGTCGTCTCTCTTGAAAAATGCCAGTGCCCAGGGGATGGGGCAGCTCTGCAGCCCCTGCCCCTCAGCCTGCACCACTTCAGGGCTTTGGGGGGGCTTGGGGGAGGCAGCAGAACCCAGCTTCAGCCACAGGATTCACAGAGATGTCACAGACTGAGCCAGGCAAGGTGACCTTTGCTGGAAGGACAGCCCTTCCCCTGGGAGAGCCACCCCAGAACCTGCACACAGCAGGGCCGGGAACTCGGCGTGGAGCAGGGAAGAGAGGAAGGTTTTCAATTCTCTTACTGATCTGGAAAATGTGAGTGTCCATCCAAGGCACAGCTGGGGGCTTTTCCTGCCAGTGGCTAATGCAGAAGGGAATGCCAGTGTGCTGCCACAAGCCAGAATGGGTCATTCCACCTGCACCCACAGGTACAGGGCCAGTCCAACATCCCAGGTTTTTCACAGCAACACAGGACAGTGAGTACATTTGTTCCATGTGGCCAGTAAAGTATTTCTTAACTAAACACCACAGATCTAGATTCTATTTACAATAGAGCCAGCTTAAAAAATAAGTTAAAAAACTGGATTTTATACCCATTCAGTTCATCATTAACAAGAGAAAAATGGAATAATAATAATAATAATATTAATAATAATAATAATAATTAAAAAAGCCAACACAACAACACAATATGGTTTTGGTTTAAAATCAGCTTAAAAAAATAGAACCAAAAGGAAACCTCTCATGCAAACACATAAGGTTGTGTGTAAAACAATGTGCAATTTAATATGTAGTATCATCCATTCTCTTGCTCCGCAGCCTCCTGCTCAGTCTCTGTCTCCCAGCCTCTCTCAGGCCAGCTGCTGCTCCTTGCTCTGGTCCCTCCTGCCCAGGCAGCACCAGTCTCTGCCCTGTCTCAGACCCAGGGTGGCTGCAGGGAACTGGCCTGGACAGGAGAAGTTTCCAAAGCACCTGGTACCGTTTTGAGCTCTTCCTGCCCAAGTGGACTTCCCTACGCTGAGTGGTTGGGACAGAGGAACTGAAAGAACCTTGCAATAATCCAACACCTTTTCAGAGAGGTCCCTCAGATTTCCTAGTCCACATACATATATATATATATATAATATATATATAATATCTCTCCTCTATATTATATATAAATTACATATACAGATAAATAAAATGCTTTCTGCCGCCCATCTGTCGCACTGTTCAGAGCTGCTAGATGGTCACACTTGGAAAAATGCCCCTGGAGTTCTGATACCAGCTCACGTGTTCAGAGTCCATTGTTTCACTTGTTTTCTTACATTAGTCCTTAGCCGCCTCCTCCCATCTTGATTCTTTGTTTAGTTAATAATAATAATAATATAATAATAATAATAATAAAAAAACGACCTTGAATGGGTTCTCATCTGTCTCTAATGGAGCAGTGGGAAGGTCCATGCAGGAATGGTGGGAACAGTCACGTGATGAATGATATGAGTTCATCCCAACAAAAGAAACAGGACTAGAAAACTCAATTTTGCGACGATCTAAAAAAGGGAGCAGGAATAGTTTTCATATCCCTCCCCCTCGGGGCAGAGGGCTTGGATGGGTGGGACTTCAGAGATCTTCTGCTCACAGGGAAGCAGGTGGGAGACATCTTCAGAGTTTCTCTGGGGACGGGACCCAGATGTAGTGCCCGGACTGGTCCTCAATGATCTGTTTGATTTTGCTGTAAATTTCTTCAAGAGAGTCTCCTTGTACGATGGCTGCAAGAGGAGAGAACAAGCAAGACCTTGAGCACCAGGCAGCACTGCCATGAGTTATGGGAGAGCCTTCCCAGTGCCCCAAAGGGCCCGAGGGTGCAGCCAGCAGGGACCGAGCCAGGTGGTGTCAGAGGAGCTGCCATGGACACAGAGGGTTAAAGCAGCACCTCGGTGGGGATTAGGCAGCGCTGATCCTGGCTGGCAGAGCTCCTGGCTGTGGGCAGGGCCAGCTGGGCTCTCCACACCAGGCTGCTAATCAGCTTTGCAAACTGTGTCAGGCACCCCCCGGCCCGGCACCACCGTGGCTGCGCTGAGCAGAGAGGGAAGGCAGGGCTGGGGCAGCTCAGTGGGGTGCACCAGGCACCCCAGGTGCCAGCTTGGTCCTTTCCCTCTGCTTTTCCTTCTGGCTGGCTGCTGAGGGCTCCTTGTGTTCGCTGCTTCCCCTGCTGCGGGGTGGGAGCACAGAGCTCTCAGGCTGGGAAAGGCCAGCGTGCAGCCACTGCTCCCAGCAGCAGCCCCTGTCCAGCCCTGCTGCTTGGCAGACACAGCACCAGGCACTTCACTGTGCTGCTCACATCACAGCAAGATGCACATGAAGGGCCAAAGCTTTCTGGTAATCCAGCCTGCCTCTGTAACCCAGCCAGGACCATCCCCCAGCAACTGCTCCCTCAGTCTAAGTTGCTGGCACAGAACCTGTGACAGTGACCATCTCACTGCCCATCGCCCGGTTCTTTCAACACATTTCAGCCAACAGCATTCCTTTCTCACAGGTCAACATCAAACTCGCCCTCCAAGTGTGCAGTGGCATGTTGAGGGCCTGCAAAACTGTGACATGTCTTCCTGGAAGAAGAGCCAGCAGCTCTGGAGCCCAGGACAGGTCTGGGGAAAGCTCAGCATGTTTGTACCCAAATATTTGCCCAGCTGAAATCAATTTTTGGAAAACATCCTGCTTGGGGTTTTTCCCAGTAGCTGTTAGGTAGGTAATACAGTTTGGCAACATTATCATTCCTCAACTGAGGAAGAAACAGCTATTGCACTCGAGAAAAGATGGAAGACCAGTTTCTCTGCCTCTTCACCTCCCTGTGGTTTTCCAGAACTAATCATGTTACAAACATCAGTTCCTTAATGCACAAGGATGCCTGTGCCATGAGCAGCTCATCTCAGCAGGCACAAAGTGTCAGCAACCCCGGACTGGCTCTTGAGCAAAGACTTCTTAGGAAGCAAGCCAAACTTCCAGTCTTTTTTGGTAGATGTTTTGTAATAACTCAGGACTGTCTCCACCATTTAGGTCACTGATTTTTTATCTTTCCTCTTTAGAAACTTCTCTCTTTTCGAAAACGCTCCCCTTTTCTCCCATGCAGGGAGTTTACTTCCTGTAGACTTGTAGCACCCTGAGACCCTGTGCTGCCCCTGCTCAGGGGTTTTTAGATGTTTTTATTGTTGTTGAAGTTGGTGATAAACTTTCACAAACTCAGAAAATCCTGCCTGACAACTTGTCTCCTCCTCTACAAGTGGTTTACTCCTATCCAGTGATCTTGGAGCAGTCCCTTTGCAGAGCCCTCCTGGCAAAGTGCCATTTCTCTTCTGCTTTGATGAAGCTGGATATTTTCCCATGACCCTGTAGTAGGACAGTGCTGGTAGAGAGGTCACAGCTACTGCATGGAAAAATGAACTAAATCAGATACAAGCCTGCTCAGGACACCCACCTGTAAAATATTCTCCAAACTCTTGCTCAAGTTTCATGGCTTTGTCAAAGACCTTGTTGGCTTGTTCGTATGTCTGTCTCCGGTTCATCTCCCTGCCACGCACAAAAAATAGCAAGTTTTTAGCTCTTTTTCTTAGCAATGAACAGAAGCAAAAATAGCCCACAGAGCCAGGGTGCCTGGGAATCCTCTGCTCACAGGAATGGCAGCTGTGCAGGACCCAGCTCCCAAGGCAGGGCCCTTTCCCACAGACTCCAGGCTGCCTTGGCACTTTATCTCAACTTCCACCAGTTCTTCCCATTGCCACCTATACCCCATTGTCCTTCACCACAGCATGGAAGGGAATTCAAATTCAGACAATCCCTTAAATTTATGAGACCACTGCAGAGGTCTCCATGCTTGCCTAAGTTTTCTCATCTTCGTAAAACATAGAAATAAGGAATTTGACCTCTTCTGACTTGAGAAGGGGTTTTCCCAGGCCCCTCGGTGCCAGCAGAATTCCTCCTGATCTCAGGGTCAGTCTCAAGCTGTTGAATCTCCTCACAGATAATATTCTCTGCTGCTGCTGCTCAGAACTGCAAGCTCAGCTCTCACATCCTTTCCTGCCTGCACTAGCTATGGCCAGGAGCAGCAGGACAAGCAGCTGGAGGGGCACAGAACACAGTGCTGCACTTACATGAGGGCTTCAATGGATTTTGGTTTGATGAAAATGGCAATGGGATAAAGTTGTGCTTGTCGCAACCTCTTGATAGCATTGCCAGACACATCCAGGATGCAGTGCTTCCCCTGGAAAGGAGACAGTCAGGATCAGACCTACCCACACAGTCTACTCTGTGTGGGAAACAGCTCGCTCATACAGATGTGCTTGAAAAGGGAGGAGCCAAGGAAATGAAAGCCCACTCCTGAGACACAAGCCAGCTCCCAATGGCCTCACATTCCTGCTTGCTCAGGGCAACAATGCAAAGGGATTGAGCCTTTGTCTGGACATGTGAAACTATTTACAAGCCCTGGGTAACTCCAGCACTCCTCTAGAGGAACACTGCTGCTTTGAGGGCACCCAGGTATCTCTACCCTGAGCACAAGGCTGGGTCACCAGTGCCAGGCTTTTGGGTGGAGTTTGGATGACACAGGTACCACGCTGAGGTAGAGTAACACAGCTGAGAAAAGCAGCCACACGGCTTGGCAGGGCTCTGGAGGGAGGAGAGGATCGTGCTGTGTTTGCTTAATGTGATTACAGCCCTTCATTAACAACACAGGGAAAGGAGGGGAACTGCTGAATGCGTGTGGGTCGGGCTGGAGGCATCCCAGTCCCAGGAATGCCACCTGACACTCACCCTCTCTGCCACTGCTCGAACGGACTGGATGCTGGTCCCATAGAGATTGTCATTGAACTGCCCAGCCTCTATGAACTTGTTGTCCTGGATGTCTTTCTCCATCTGTTCCCGGGATACCACAAAGTGGTAATCCTGCCCGTCCACCTCGTTCTCACGCCGAGGCCTGGTGGTGTCTGGAGGAGAGCGGGCAGCAAGAGTGAACCCAGAGTGATGCACAACAAACAGGAAGGGACAAAACCCACCTGTGCTCCCAGGGCCCTCCCCATGCCACAGGCAAGACCCTGCAAAGAGCAGAGCCACCACTCTCCCCTCCCTCCAGCAAGGGACTTACGGGGCACGCAGGAACCAAACTTGTGTGGGAATTCAGAGATGAGGTCGTCGTTGATTCGGTCCTTTGTCGGCCCCAGGATGATCACCGGCCTCGCGTAGTGAACTGTGAACAAGAGCCACGACCTGAGGCCCCGCCTGTGCTGTGGGCAGCTCACCCTACTGCCACTTTTGGCATGGACCTGCCCTCTCCCTGCTGGCAGTGGGGTGCTCTTGCTCACATGGGCACCCAAAGGTGCCTCCTCTGTGCGAGTTTATCTCCTCCTGGTCACGGTCAACATGTCCTTCCCATCTGACCCAAACCATCTGGGTGGCCCCGGGGAAGGTTCTGCAGGTCTCCAGGGTCGCAGATCAGCAAAGCTGCTCCCTTGCTTGGGGCAGGAGCCAGGCAACCAGGACAGCTGGGCGAGGATGCCACGGAGCTGGGGGAGTGACGGGAGCCTAAGAGTCACATCCAGCTTCTGGCAAGGACAGACCACCGAGGCTGGGACTATTCAGCCTGCAAAAGGGTCTGCAGGGTTTGAGCATCAAGCAGGGTTAAAGGCTGCGGGCTGGGGGAGGGTTGCTCTGCAGCAGGGACCTGGTCTGAGGCAGGAAGGGATAATCTTGTCCTCAGCTGAGGACTAAAGCCCAGCTCTGTTTTAGCTCTGGATCTCTCCCTTGGTCTTGCAGACCATGACACAAATCTTTTCTGTCGATTACAACTGGGCAGTGGAGGCCAGGGAAAGCCGTGCACGTCTGGCTCCCCTGCTGCACACAACACACGAGACTCCACTTGCACCCACCCAGTGCCCTGCTGGTATGGCAGGAGAGGAGGGAGCACTGGACACCCTGGCTGTGCTGGGGACACAGGTGACCACACTCGAGTGGGCACGGGGCACTTCAGCTCAGGACTTACTTTCTTGCCGCGTCACTGGCTCGTATGACAGGATGGTGTCCTCTTGTCCTTCTGTAACAGAGCCAGGGGGATGTAGGTGAGCACTTGCAGCAGCTCTCCAGCCCCTCTGCAGCTGTGAGGAGCTGGCTCCTGCCCCTTCAGCCTCCCACTGCTCTGGGGGCACTCCAGGCTGTCCCCATCACTCCACCCACGGATGTGAAGCATGACGGGCATGCAGTTATGAGCCCTTGAGCCACTTTAATTATTCATGTCCCAGCTCTGGGTCAAGCCTCCTCTTTCCCTCCCCCACCGCTGCAGGCTCTCAGCCCATTGGGACGTAGTGTCCTCCCTGCAGGTATTTAGAGGACTTCCTGGGACAAAGGGAGCATGTATTAGAGCTGGATTCCAAGCTTTTGTACAGGCTTGGGCCCCAGGAGCCAACTAGCTACAGGCCTGGCCTCTGGCCATTTTGCTTCCTGTAGCAGGCACTGAGGATGGGCGACCATCACGGCCTGGGAACCCACCACCCTGCCTTGGAGCAGAGCCCTGCAGCCAGGAGAGAGCAGTGAAGCAGGCAGGTTAACTCCTGCTCCCCAGCCCCTGCTCTCCCTGGCCCCGAGGAGGGAGCTGGCCGCAGCATCTCAGTGTCACCAGCAGGAAGGAGCAGCCTCAGAACCACCACTGGGACGAGACAAGATGGAAGTGCCCAAACGTGCACACTCACACGGGGACAAACACACGCACAGGGGCGGGAGAGCAGGTGCACACACACTTACTGGAACTGCTCTCGCTGTCACTGGTGTTTGATGTCACGCCCTCTGCAAAGCAACCAGAGAGATCCCCTTCAGAAGGAGCATGGGCAGGAGGCACGGGGGCACCCAGGCTGTCACCCAGCACGACTGACCAAGGGCAGGACAGCACTGGCCTCCCAAAAAACCTGCAGCCCAGCACCCACTGGGACGAGTCTGTGCCCCATGGGCAAGGGCGGCATCTTTCACCCTTTGCTGGGAACCCAGGGACATGCAGGGGGATGCTTCCAGGAGAAGACAGGGAGGCCAGGAGGGCCTGCCTGGCAGATGGGAAGGCACTGGGGCTTCCCAAGCAGAGGGAAGGTGGAGTGCACGGGGAGGGGATTGCCGGCAGGGGAGCAGGTGCAGCATGCACACAGTGGGCAGGGGAGGGCACGGCTGTGCTGGCACAGGGATGGGGAGCCTGCCTCTGGGGACGGGGCTGGGACAAACAGAGACAAGACAGTGACAGAATGGGACAGAGTCTGGGGCTTTGCTTGCTCAGGCTGATCCTAGTGCTGCGACCACCCCGCAGAGGCTTGCTGGCCGCTGCCTGCCCCAGTCAGGCTCTGCACTTGGCAGGGATCTCATGCCCCAGCTGAGATGGGAGCGCCTGTCATTATTCTGCAGCTCTGCATATGTGGCAACCCAGAGAAAGGTGGGAACGCCTCAGAATGTTGTCACCCACCCCATTCAGAGCAGGCCCATCACTTCCCACCCACACTGGCAGTGGCTCCGAGTGCTAACGCAACACCCAACCCAGACAGGAGCAGGAAGAAGAGGATGAGGAGGTGCAGCGGGCACTCAGGGCACGGCCAGCACCCCCAGGCAAGCTCCCCCATCCCGCCCCACGTGCAGCAGCGGCACCTGAAGCCCCGCAGCCTCCGGCGGCGCACCGGGGTCCGGCAGGCAGCGGCACCCGGGGCTCCTCCTGCCCCGCAGCCAGGGAAGCACAGCGGCCCCGGGAGAGCCCCGCCACGCCCCAGGCACCGCCAGCCACAGAAAGGGAACAATGCGCATCGGAATTCAACTTACTCAGGTTCTTTGCTCCATAATAATCGTCACTTAACCCAGGGAAGTCCTGATTTCACAGACAGCAAGAAGGGGGAGAGGGGGAGAGAAGACAGCGCAGGAAAGGGGAGTCAGAGGGATGGGGGAGACAGAGCCAGACCAGCATTAGTGACAGGAGTGCAGAACGGCCCAGAGCTGCAACTGCAAGTGAGGTTAAATACTTTCAGAGCTGACACCATCAGCCCACTGCCAACATCTCTCCTTGTGCAGCTGGACCCCCTCCACCCCCCGAGCTCACCCTCTCTGCCAAAGAGCCCCCAGGGGCCACCCTGGGTCTGGGGAGGGCAGGGCAGCCACAGCAGCATCAGCTGGCACCAAGCAGTTGCAGCCCTGAGCTGCTGGCACAGGGGCTGAAGTGTTTCTCCTCGTGGAGTGTACGGGCAGGGCACAGTGGCTCTGTGCTTCCCCGGCACAGCCTGGCCGCTCTGGGGCCGGGCACAGCACTCAGTCATAGGACACGTGGCAGGAGGACACATTTTCCCCCACCTGTGTGTGTCCCCCACCACAGTGCCAGCACAAATGTGAGGTGAAGACACCCCTGAACTGCAAGCTGGGATGGACAGTGGCAGAGCACAGGGCTGGCTGTGTGTCTGTGCCACAGGCAAGTAAAAGGAGTGCTCTGCCCCATCCCCGTGCTGTGTCATCTCACTGCAGGGCAGCCACAAGTGAGCCCCCACCTCCAGCACGGATCTCACTGGAGCCCAGCCATGTCCAGGCACTACTACAGACAGGCAGACATACAACCTTCAGCACGGGCCAGAGGCTTGTGCTGTCTGCTAAAATCACCAGAAGTTGGCACCAGCCTGTCATGGGCAGCAGAGGGATGCAGGGAGCCCTTGGAGCAGCCCAGCAGCAGCCTCCTGCCTCTGTATGACACCCAAGACAGCCCCAGAGGGGAGGGGATGTGTTTGCTGTGCTGGCACTGGGGCACAGACTCAGCTCTGCCTTGTCCACTGCCCCTTTGCAGAGGTGTGGGCACTGCCAGCCTGGATGTTTGCCCAAGGAATGGATGCAGTTCACCACTCTGAGGAGGGGCTGGGTTTGGTGAGCAGCTCCAGTGCTGCCCACATCAGGATTTGGGGCCACAAGATAAACACCCTGCCTTTACTGGGAGTCCCAGGGTGCTGAGAGCTGTGGACCTCCAACATCTGTAGCCAAGTACCAAAGATGTGCCTCAGTCCTGGGTGGGCAGCAGGGTCATGGCTTCCCCATGTCCACAGGGCTTAATCCCCTGGAAGGGCTCTCCAGTGGGAATGTGAGGCTGTAAGTCACTTCTAGGGATGATGGAGCTGGGACCTCCCTTGAGAGGGACAGGAGAAGCTCTGCAGGAGGCAGCCAGCCCCTCTCCTGGAGGGAAGCAGGCAGAGGGAGGGAGCAGAGCCTGCAGCAAGGAGGGGAGAGCAGGGGGAAGCAGAGCAGGGAGTTGGGTGGGTGTAAAGTTGGATGAAAAGATGAAGACATCGAACATGAGAGAAAGGAAGAGAGTGCCAAACTGCAGCTGGTGCTTTCATTTCAAGCTCCAGTTTCTCCCTAGCTGCTGGCACGACTGTGGAGCACAGACCTGAATACAGGCAGGTGCCAGGACCCCTGGCTATGGAAATGTGCTGAAATCTTTTCCCTCAGGGCAGGGAACCTGAGGGGTGCAGGCTTGCCCTCCCTGGCCAGCTGCTACTTACGTTCCTGTCCGCTGCTCTCCTGGGCCAGGTTCTCTTTGCTCTTGTAAAATGGAAACTTTCGAGAGAGGCGAAAACTCTTTTTACGTTTCGTTTTGATCGACTGAAGAACGTGGAGATGGAAGTGAGGACAGAAAAAACAATGGTGTTTAACGCATGTGGGGAAAATTAAAATGAAGAGACGACGAGGAGCTGTGTCAGGGCAGTCACCCTCAAATGAAATCATGGAGATTACATGAGAACTGTAATGCAGGAAAAAAAATTAAGCGTGGAGAAAAACACGTGGTGGGGATGCTGGGAAGCTGATGGGGCAGTCAGCAGCTCTGCAGGGGTAGCCAGGCTGTTCTTCCTTGCTTGTTGGTGTGTTGGCACTGCTCGTGAGGTGTGAGGGCAGCTACCTTCACCAGCTGCCTGCAGGCAGCTCCAAGCCATGAGCTCTGCCACCCCATCACTCCTAACATGGGTCCTTCCCCAGCACTTTCACACCATCCTGTGCTCCTCTGCTCAGTCACTGCCTATTCACAGAGGGTTGGTGACAAGCAGATGTGGGCCTGGGGCAAGTCCAGTCAAACAGCTCTTTGCCTTGGGATTGTCTGAGCTGCCCCATGAGGAGCATTTTCTGCTGCTGGGACTCATCCTGCCCTCACTAGTTACCAGTTCCAGGTGCCCCACTGAGCCCCAGATCAGCACTTACCCTGTTGGACTCAATCATGCCAGTCCTGGCGTGGAACTTCACTGTTTTCAACCGTGCTCTCTCCTTTTTTTCCACCCTGATCAAGAGAGAAAGAGTCATTAATCCCATCCATGTGCCCTCCATGCTGCCCACATGGCTCCTCAGGCAGCTCCAGGCACCCTTGGGTGCTGGCTCCACTGGCAAATGGAAGCTCCTTCCCAGGGGGGTCAGATGTGGAGCTGCCTGCTCAGGGCCTGGCCCAGGCAGTGTCTGCAGGAGCAGGAGAGGAGCCAAGGCAGCCTTCCCAACAGGGATAGGGGACAGACTCAAGGCTGGCTTTGCAGACCTGAAGGCAGCAGCAGCCAGCTCCTCTGCTCTCTGTGCCTTCCCACCTCACAGTGGGACCTGGCTACAGAGCTGGGCACATTGACAGAGGACACAAGGAGCAGCCCTTGCTGCTGTGACTCTGCTCTCCCAGAGACCCAGACTGGCTAACACCAACTGCCCATCCCCACAGGGAGCACAGAGGGGGCTGACCACTCCCCCCCTCAGCTGGAATCTCACCCAGCTTTGGAGAACACCTGCCTAGGGAGACCTGCACACAGCCCCAGCTTGCACCCAAGGTGCCCTGCATGCTGCACAGGGACAGGTGGCCTGGGACCACAAGGAGATGCCAGCCTGAGTAGAGCCCCGAGGGCTGCAGGGCTGGAGGAGCTCAGGGAAATCCTGGGGTCACCAAGTGTGACAGAGGTGAGGACACTCACCTCTTCTTGCTGGGGATGACCCCAATCTGCTCACTCTCGCCGTGGGGGGTGACGAGCCTGGCCTGCCACCACTCATCATCAGAGGCATTGACGACGTGCAGGATGTCCCCGTAGGAGAAGCTGAGCCCCTGGCTGGGCAAGCAACTGTCCCGGGTCCGGTCATAGTCAAACAGGGCTCTGTGGAGGAGCAGAGAGGAGAGATGCCCTCTCTGAGCATGGCCAGGCAGCCAGGGCAGCAGCACTGCCAACCTCCTGGGGCACTGTCACCTTCACACCTGAAAAAGTTTAAACCCAAACCCTGCCAAGGTGAGCAGTGCTGCCAGCCACCAGCACATCCCTTGGCTGGCAGGCTCAGCACAAGCCCTGAAGAGTGCAGGAACAACAGTGCTGGACTGAGAGAACTCACTGCTGACCTCAGCTGCAGGATGCTGCAGCCATAGATGCACTGAAAGCGTCTGTGGTTAGTGAGCGGGCCAGGCCCACACCAGCAGCCTGGAGGAGGCTGCTCCCCACCATCCCTCCCTGGCTGTGGGGCCAAGGAATGGGATGGGGAACACCAGACCTCACTGCTGGTGGGTGACTGCACAGGCAGAGACCACTGAGGCGTTGAGCACAGCCTTTATTTACATACAGAGCCTGTGAATGAGGAATGCATCTCAGAATATATACATCTGCCTCCACAACTGATCCTTTTCATACCCCTAAACACCTCCCCTGAGAACAGTTTATTTAGTTTAAAATCATCTTCAAAATTAAACTAACCAGCTATAGAAAAGATTTGGGTTTTTTACTGGAGGAGCACTAATACTTTCCCCACACACGTACATCACACACAGCACTGCAGCCTGTACCCATAGGCTGCTCTCAGTGCCTTCACCTGCAACTTGTTCTACTAATGTCAGATCACACAAACTGTGTCTGCTTTGATGCATCATCTGGCAAAAAGAAAAAGAAAGGCAAGAATCACTGAAAGTACTGACAGCACAACCTCCGTATTTCCTCCTGGGACACTGGCCCCACTGGCCCCCAGCCCAGCACGAGGCCAGGCACTGCAAACACTGGCTTGCTGCTGGATTAATCCTGGCCCTAATAAACCTTCTTCAAGCAGGAGAGACATCCTCTGTTCTGCTCATTATCCCCTTCCACTGTGGGGACTCCAAAGAGGGTCTAAAAGCACGCTGTGAGTGGAAGGGCTGAGGGAGCATGTGGCATGTCCCTGTGGAGCAGCAGAGCTTGGAGGGCATTTCTGCCAGGGGAGTGCTGGGCTATGAAACCTTTCAGGGCACATGGGGCTGAGTCGTGAATGGGAAGAAGGTCTGCCCCATGGGGAAGGCTCCTTGGGACACGACCCAATCTGCCCTATGCATCCAGATAATTCAGCCACCAGATCTGTTCTCCTTGCCCAGCCTGCTCAGGGCTGGGGCAGCTCTTGTGCTTGTTCCCTCTGCAGGGCAGCATGGCTGGAGCCAGCAGCAGAGCACCAACGGGTGCCTTGGCCGGAGGTAATCAAGCCTTGCAGGCAGCTCCAGGCCAAAAGATAAGGCTGCATGTGGCTGACAGGCTGCTCTGAGGTCAGTGCTGCTGGCCAAGGCCCTGGGGAACTGGTCAGGCCGGTTCCCAAAGCCAGGCAGGCTGTGGAGCCCTGCCCACTGCATGCACCCTGCCCTGCAGAGCAGCACAGAGCCCATGCTCCTCTGGCAGCAGCCACAGGCATCCCAGGACAGGCACAGCAAGGTCTCTGCACGGGCAGCACACCACGTGAGGCTTTGGCCACCCCAATGCACGATGCTGCAGGAGACCAGGCCCTGGCTGTGCTGGCCTGCAGGACCCACCACGGCTCTGTGCTTCTCCGGGGCCGGACGGCAGCTCCGCTCTGTCCCCAGGCCAGCTCACAGCACTCACAGCCACGAGAGCAGATGGCTTGGCTGGAGGGCAGGGAAGCAGTACCAAGGACTCCTGTGGCTTCCTCCTGGTGCCCAGGCACAATGCCTGCCTGCCTGCCCTCCATCCCCACCCGGCACGGCCCCGGCACTGGCAGACTTTGCCCTGCGGCAGTGCAGGGAGGTGACAGGCAGGACGTGAACCTGCCTTGCCCCTGCCTTTGCTGCACACAGCTCCAGCACCCTCAAAATTGGCTCCAGCACCCCCAAATCACCACCAGCACCCCCAAATCACCTCCAGCAGGCACTGGGGTGCCCAGCTCCAGCCCTGCAACAGCTCACACAAGATGCAACGCAGCCACACAGGGCTGACTCAAGCAGTTGGGTAGCAAGTCCTGTAATTGATGTCCTGTCCACAGCACAGCAGCTCAGCTGGTTTCGGGTAAACTGCTTGAAACTACCCCGCCCAGAAGGGCTGGGGCAGCCTGGGCACCCGGCAGCTCTTTCAAGCACGTTTGCAGGGTGTGTGTCGAGCAGTGCTGTGAAGGGCTGCACTGGGGAAAAGCTCTCCCCTAGGATCACCCTCTCAGCAAGGCACAGCCCAGCTCCACCTGGGTATGTGTGAGGGGGATGGTGCTGTGGAGGCCTTCAAAGCCTCGTGGAGGATGCACCAAGAATTAGGAAAGGCTACAAGTAGCGTGGAGGCAACAGGGAACTCTCTGGTTCACAGGAATACTTTGATACCTGAGCACCTTTCCAGGCAGAGAACAGGCTCAACTCAAGCTGGACCAAGCCTAAACCCTCCTCAACACGAGGGTGTCCACAGGACAGCAGGAGAATGAGGGCAGGACTAACAAGATAATGTTTATTCAACACTGCACCCAGCTTGTAGCACACCCCCAGGAAGGCCTGAGATGCTAAATCAAGCAAGATGCCTGCAGAGACTTGTGGGAAGGTGTGAGCTGCAGGAACCCAGAGCTGCGGCTCTCCCCTCCTGCTGTGCCAGGCTTGCAACATATCCACCATGCCTTGAAGTCCCTCTGCATGGAGCAGCCATGCAGTGGGACATGCAGGCTGAGGCTCATGCAGCCTTGCCATCCTTCTCACAGGGAAGAAGCAGCATCCCTTGATCCTGCCAGCCTCACCTGCAACAGGCTGTGCAGGGTGAGGATTTACAGGATTATTTTAATTACCAAGTTAAAATTACTCATTAGCTCTCATCCCACTGGCACTGTGGCAGGCAGGAGGTGGCAGGAGGCAGGCAGGGGTTGTCCTGTCTGCACAGGACTTGCAGCAATTTGAGCTGCATGGCTGTTTAACCCCTGCCTGCCTGTCCTGCACCTGGCTCCAGACCAAAAGTGCTTTCAGGGCTCAGAGCAATAATCCTCCTAAGAGCTCATCTCCCATCCAGCCAGATCCTGCCACAGGAATGGCAGGAGGAGACAAGGAGAAGCCTGTCAGCTGGTTCAAGGAGAGTGCCGTGAAAGCTGCCAGGACCTGCCTTGGGGCAGAAGCAGGGCTGGATGCCCACCATTTCCCTGTTTTCCAGTGGTCCTCAGTGTTTTGGGCTGGCTAGCAGCCACCCAGGCTCTGTAGAGACCACTGCTTTCCAAACCGGAGCAGTCCTTGGGAGAGGCATTTGAGCAGCCAGCCTTAACAAGGCAGTGCAAAATCCCCGCTGTCCCTGCTGCACCCACTGCGCTCACTCCCCCGGCCCCTGACACATCCTCAGAGGCACTGCACAGCCCAGGCTGGACTGTAAACACCCCACCCTGTGGGGCTGTGCCCATCCCCTCCTCAGGAGGCACGGGAGCAGGCGGGGAGCTCTCCTCACGGCCCTGGTTTTGCCCCTTGCGCAGCCTTACCGCACGTAGAGCGATCTCTTCTCGCTGGTCCGGAGCGAGCCCGAGCCCGAGCTCATGCTGCTGTTCATCATCTGCTCCCGCAGGTCGTGGATCTTGGACTCGAAGCGGCTGTACTCTGTGGGGACAGGAATGGTCAGTGCAGGCACAGCTGCCCCCGGGATGGCCCCCACGCCCAGCCAGGCCTGTCCACAGAGGCATCTCGCCCACGAGCCTCTCTTGTCCCTGCACACAAAGCTTAAAGAGGTCACAGAACTCTGCAGCAGCCCAGGCAGGGCATCTGGAGCAGGCAGGGTTCCAGCTGCTCCCAACCCCACCATAACTTCCCACACAGCAGCTCAGGCAAAGGCTGCTGTGACCCGCACTGCTGCTGAGCTGCAGCTCCATGACGGAGTGGCTGGGCAGGGCTTGGCAAGCTGCTGACCTACAGAGCAGCTCAAAACATCCAGAGAGAGTGAGAGCCCCTCCAGGAGACCACTGCCCACCAGCTGGAGCAGCAAGACACGACCACAAGCCACTGGGGGAGTCCCTGGCCACAGCTTTGCTGGCAGCAAAGACATTGTCCTCAGCAAGAATGGGGAAAGGGAGGCAAAACACAAAGTCCCTGCCCTTGGAAGAGGAGCAGGGAGGAGGAATTCACCTTTTGCTTTTACATCCCAGTGGCAGAGACATGCAGGAAGAGCTGGGGAACCCTCCAGAAGACACCAGCACCTTCCTGCCAGGCAGCTGGGCAGGAGCAGCCGCCACCCCGGCACGGCTGCTGCGCCAGCCCGACCTTCAGTCGGGTGTAAAGGTCGGGCTGACATGCAGAGGGTGGAGGCACCAGGCCTCCCTACCCAGGGCTGAACGGGGAAAGTGCAGCTGTGGCTCCAGGAAAGCTGCTGGCACTGCCACAGCCCACACTGCCAGATCTCACACCCGTGATTTTGTCCCTTGGGTGCATCCTGCAGTTACAGGTGAGAGGGGACCAGGCTCATCTGTGCTGTAAGACTTGCCTAGAAAGTCTTGTCCATGACCCAGTGGTTTAGGGTTTTAATTCTGGGAAGGGGAGCACAGCAGCTCAGCTGTGGAGGCAAGAGCTCACTGCAGAGCAGAGGCCAGCTGTGCTGGGCCTGTGGAGCCACATCACGGGGGGAGCAGCAACACTGCTCAGAAATGCTTTGTGGGCTTTGTTTGGGAGCCAGCCCCTCTCCCATAGACTGTCAGTGCAGACAAAAGCAGGGCTGGGGTTATGGGACGATGCAGCTGCAGCTCAGCATTTCCTGACTCTCCAGCCCTACAGCCTGGGTATCCCCCCGCTACACCCAGTTGCCAAAGATCCATTTTTACTTAAGGACTGGGAANAAAAAAGGCAATACACACAAAAACTGCCAAGTGGCACATGGAAGCTCCATGTGAAGCCCCTTCTCCTGCCATGCAACATCCAGACCTGCTGCAACACCAGCCAGGGTCAGTTGCCTAATGTGGAGACCATGAGAACCCCCAGCTGCCCCATGCCAAGGGGCACCCACTGCCTCACCTGCCTTCCTGCTGGCAGAGGGAAACACATGCACCAAGGCATGGACAATGCTTATTTTACAAGAAAACTGAATTCTGCCACCAAAGCAGCACCAGGGTTTTACAGAGGTCTTAGCAGAGGGAAATGAGCTTCATCCCACTCCACATTTCCTTGCCCCCACACAGCTCATTCTGCCCTGGAACACCCATAAGCTCTTGAATCCCAGAAGAGTATCTGTCAGAAGTGAGTACAGGTTCTTCTTAAACCCTCTTTAGTCCAGAAGGGCTGTTTCGCCCAGAAAGCACCACTAGAACCCCTGTCCCCAGCCAGGTCACGGCAAACCCTGCTGGGGGCACAGATTCCCTGCACACCCCACACTGAGGGGCCACTGCTCCTGCTACACAGACTCACATTCCTTCCAGAACACTCTTCTCCACAGCTAGTGTGGAGGATGCACTGCCTGGGATTGGACAGGAAACACAGGGCAAAACGAGATTTCTCCACCCCTAGCATCAGGGTGGGGGTGTTGGAAGGGCAACTTGTGGGTGCCACTGCCCTGCCAAAAACGGCATATGCATCCCCCTGCATGCAGCCCAAGGGCAAAGCTCTCAAATGCTCCCATTCCAGCTGGGGCACCCCACAGAAAGGGACTTTCCTAGTCTTGCTGCTTGGAAGGGTGGGAGAAGCCCACTGGCGTGACAAGAAGCACAAACCAGGCTGGCTGTGACAAACTGAAGGACACAGGGGCTGCTCTGGCTTTCACCCCCAGACAGCAAACACAGTCCTGCCCTAGGAAGGGTCTTCCAAGGAGCCACCAACCCACATGTGCTCCAGCTGTGGGAGGGCACAGAGTAGAGGAGCAGCCAGCCCCAAAGCAAAGCTGCTGCCTCCCTCCCAGAAGGTTACCCCAGGACTGAGCACAGGGTACTCCCAGGTGCCACGGGCACCCTTTAACTGCATGTTAGAATAGTCTGAGACAACTACCAGCAGATCACCCCCAGCAAGGAGTGCTCCTGCCTTTGCTCCCTAACTTAGGGCCAGCTCAGCTCTGCACCTTGACTCTCCTGTGCAGCTGAAACCCTCCCAGGAAGCTTGCCCAGGGTGCAGCGGGGAGGTGAGCCAGGGCTGATCCCCACAGTGTTCAACACGTTCAGGACATGTTTATCAAGACTGGAAAGTATGTAACAGGTGAGCCGGCACCTCTTGCCGTGAGTGTCACCGCAGCCTGCGCCTGTGCCAGGATGTTTGCCCTTCTCACTCAGCAGCCTGATAAAAACACCACTGCACCCTCCCACTGCTTTTCCCTTTCCAGGGTGTGGGTGTTCCTACAGCTGGGCCTGATTCTGTCCCCTGGGGTGAGCTCCATGCTGGGAGTGGAATCCCTGAGTGTGTGCAGGCTGTAGACCACTACCAAGAGGCAGGGATCACCCGCCTGCCCCAAGGATCCCAGACCCTGCACACGTGTGTGGCACACCTGCAAACACACCCAGCAGAGCCAGCAGTGCCATGGGTCTGCATCTGGGCACCAGGAGACAGCACAAAGGAGAAGGCGTTGGCAGAAGAGGGGAGCTACACTGGAAGGCAACTCCTGAGTACACATAAAGCCCTGTATCCAAACACTTCTGCCCAGGCTCGCTCCTGCCATCAGCGGAGCCCAGAAATGCTCAGTCACAGGTTTCAGTCCAGGCACTTGCAAAAACTACCAATAGCTTCACCCCAGCATTTTAGCACCATGACCCCAGACACCTTCCCTCTGCACAGACACCTCCCTCCACAGCCCAGGGAAAGCAGAAGCACAGCCATGAGGAAAGCTCAGAAGCTTTTAGAACTCACTGCACAGCCCTGGAACTGACTAGCTCAGAGAAAGGCCATAATGTGACATGTTGTATTTTCAGGTGAGGAATGTCAAAACTTTGTTGCACGGGGTGTGAGGAGGAGGAATTGCCAAATCCAAGCGCTGGTGATAGCAGCAGGCAAAGGTCAGGGGGAGAAGTGCTCAGAGGGAATGGACCTCACAAAAACTCCAAGAAACCATCACTCCCTCTCCTCGACAGCAGGCAGCAGTGGTCAAAGGTGCTCGGAAGAAATGCAGGACAAGCAGCTCCTCTTTCTAACCTTTCTTGGTTTGGTGTTTGCTTCTTTTCCCTCCTAGTGTCTGGCAGGAGAAAACAGGGAGGACCCCTCATCCTCCGAGACCTGCACCAGCAGCCTCTCTGCCCCCCTGGAGACCCAGTGAGGTCAGACCAGAGCACACTGTGCTCACCCAGCACCCCAAGGCAAGCCCTGCCCAGGCTCAGGTAGGAGAAACAGGTGCCACCCTCCACCTCTGCTGGCGGGGAAGAACTTCTCCAATCCTCTTTCCACCAGCATCTCCTTCGGCCGTCCTACAGTCCGGCTCTCCTGCTCTTTCCACATGACAAACATGGAAAAGGCAAATATTTGAGAGCACATGGCCCATCGACTGGGCTCAGCCTCACCCACACCGAGGGCTCACACCAGGGAGATCTTTCTCCATGACTCCCAGCCCTTCAAGCCTCTGGAACCCCCAGGGCAACTTCCAAGATACAACAGCCTGCACTCCACAGCCACAACGCAGCCTCCCAGGATGGCTGCAGCCCCTGTGCCAGGTGCTGCTGCCCACACGGGCCAGGAACCATCACAGACATGGAAAGTCAACAGCTACAACACATTGACATTTCCGCCTCAGTCTAAGGGGGTTTCAAAACATCTTGTCCAGCTTGACATTTAAGAACCATTCTTGGTTGGCGTCTTTTGCCAAATCTCAAGTGGCAAAGGGAGCCAGAAATACGAGAAAAAAAAAAAGCCAAAACAAACAAACCCCACACCCACAGCACAGCCCTGAGCAGCACCAATGACTCGGCGCCCCAATGGCCTCTGCCATGGGATGGAGGAGCAGCAGAGACAGGCAGCAGCAGGACATTGCCCAGCGATGCCACAGAGGCATGCCTAGAGTGGGACATCGGCCTCCTCGGAGAGGACTAGGACAGCTGGTGGAGAAAGCCAGCGAGGCCCAGGACGGACACCTTTTCCAGCAGATGGGAAGAGCTCCATCCCAGCACATCGCGGGGCCGCTCTGGGCACGGCCGCAGCCCCGGGATCAGCCCCGGCCCCTCGCTGGCCGGCGGGGCACGCTCCCAGCGCTCGCCCTCCCAGCCCACGGGCCACGCTCCAGCGCTACCGCCCAGGGAAGCTTTGTGCAGGCAGCTGCCCGCTCCCCTCCCGCTGCCCCTGGAGGGACCACCGGCCCCCGCCGCTGCCCAGGGAACCGGAACCCGGCGAGAACGAAAGGCTCGGGGAGGCGCCGCAGGTGGGATGCTCAGAAGTGGGGACGAGCCTCAGTTCAGCAGCGATGTCCCAGTTCCAGCCCCGCCCGCACCGTGGTGGCCCTCCAGGACCCCTGAGCTCTCCCGACCACGGGGGCCCTCCAGCAAGGCCCGTGGGACCCCACGGAGGTGGGCCTCGCGGCGACGCCCTCCGGCAGGCAGGGCTCTTCCCCCCTCCCCCGAAGACGACCCCGTCCCGTCGAGCCTCCCCCGCGGCCCGTTTGCCGGCGGGGTCCCGGCGGGGCTGCCCAAGAGGCGGTGGGCGCTCACCTGCAGGCGGGGCGGCCGCGGCCCCGCACCCGCCCGGTCCGCACACAAAGCCGCGCAGCCACGGCCGGCGGGACGCCGAGGCCCCACCCCCTCCCCGCGCCGGCCAATCGGCGCCCGCTCCACCCCGGGCCACGCCCCCTCCCCGGCCGCGCCTCGCCGGCGGCCCCCAGCCCCGGCCTCCCGACCCGCGCGCCCGCCCCCTCATCTGCATACCACAACCACCTCATTTACATAACCACGCCCGCTCTGCATGCCCCACCCCCCCGGTCCCGGTCCCGATCGCCGGGGCCCGTGGCGGTACCTTCGGGCCGGTACTGCGCGATGATGGTCACCGTCTGCCCCGCCCGCTTCAGCGCCGCCGCCGCCTGCTCGTGGGTGGCGTTGCGAAGGTTCACGCCGTTCACCTGTCGGGACAGAGCGGCTCCGCTGAGCCAGACGCATGCGGGCACGAATCGAGGGGGTCTGCCCTGCGCCTCGGCCCCGCTGTACCGGTACCCACGGTAGCCACACTCTCAGAGCCTCATCACTTTGCCACTGCACCCCCGGTACCACGCCTGGTACTGGCACTCCCAGTACCGGCATCCCCGGTACCCGCCCCTCGTATCCGGGGCCGCCCCCACCGCAGACACCCCGGGGCCGTGCCAACACACCGGCACCCGGGATGAATCCCGCAGAACTGTGCTTCGGGGGGCAGGGGACAGGTGCCCACCCGGGGCTGTGGGAGGCTAGAAAGGGGTTGGTGTCTCACCAACTCACCGAAAGGATACGGTCTCCCCTCCGCAGCTCCCCGCTGAGGTCAGCAGGGCCTCCAGCCAGGATAAAGGATACAAAGATCCCCTCGCCATCTTCCCCCCCAACAATGTTGAAGCCCAGGCCGGTGGAGCCTTTGTGCAGGATGATTTTCCGGGGCTCTCTGGAAGGACATGTAAGGGACAGAGAGACATCAGGGTGAGGAGCAGCAAAGCTGTGACAGGCTTTTGTGCGCCCAGGGTTCGTGGCACACTGATGGCGCTGGAGTCACCCGAGTGCAGCCTGGTGTGACTCAGCCCTCAGCACTGTGGAGACTGACAAACCAGACGAGGTAGCAGGCAGTGTGACATGAGGGACAGCATGGACAGAGACAGAGCATCCACTGTGAAATGGCACACAGAAACACTGAACTGCGTGGTGGCATCAGATGCCATGAACTGGGAGAGTGGGATAAAGCCCCTCTACAACCCCAGGCACACCTCCAATGCCACAGACCCTGCACAGCTCAACAGAAGTCCTAAATTTTTTGATGATGATTTAATTCTGTCACAGCTCAAACAATAGGCAGGCAAAGGCAGGAAGACAGCTTGGCATCGCAAAACTCCTGCATCAATTTTTGTCTGGGAGAAAAAAAACAATGTGATGGGAATGGCGGCAGCTCCCAGCTCAAGCTCTGGATTGAAATAAGGAATAAATGATGCCAGACAATTAGCACAGGCTGGTGGTGATTGTCAGCCAACATGACACTGGAGACCATCAGTGCATCCGCTGTGGCTGGATCCTGGGCACTGCCTCGGCTACCACAAGGACCAAGGGCCTGACATTGAGCTCAGCAGCCTGATCAACCACTCTGTCAACGCTCTGTCAAATGATGCTCAACCCCAAGTCCTCAAGATGTTACCAGTGCTCTGCTTAGGGGCAGTTGTGAGGGGGCAGGGAGGGCTGCAGCCATCAGTCTCTCTGCAGCAAAGCTTTGCCTAAGGGCTATAGTTGTCTCAGGGGAAGAAATAGGTCAGGTTTCTGGGTCTGCAAGCCCTGCCTCCAACCAGGAGATGAACTTGCTCTGCCCCTTGGGTTTTGCTGCTGCCCAAGTAGTGTGCAGGAAGCACAACCTCAACTCAGTGTAGGGGAAAGCATCCCCAGCACCTGTGAAGACCAGACAGTTTAGTGAAAGGCAAAGAGAGGAAATGAAGCCCCAGACAGGTACATCACAGGTCTCAGTCATGACGTGCATTTTTGGCTTCCATCCACCTCACAGGAGGCGTGATATGGATCCTCCAGGCAGATCCCATGCTGAATGTTGCAGTGTTAACACTGGGACCTCAGCACAGAGCGGCTGAGGGGAGCTTGTAGGGCTGTGCTGGGTCTGGGTTGCAGTGGTGGAGCTCACTGGAAAACAGATTCTTTGGTTCCCAGCCCTAGGTGCTGCCAGACAAAAGGGTCACTGGAGCCACATCCACATCTAAGCAGACCTTGTGCCCGTGGGAGGGGGAGAGGCTGGATACTGGACCTTTGCTTTCCCTAAGAAATGGCTGGCAAGAGCCTCATGGGAGACAGCTTCTTTTTCAGGGCAGCTGCTGCCTTTCCCCACCCCAGTGAGTTACATTTGGACCACCCTGGTCCCAGTGCACAATCTGGGTGACAACAGACCTGCAGTGATGACACTGTCCTGGGGGATCAGCAATGCACACGAGGCTTTCAGGACTGTCCTGGGAAGCACGAAGGAAGTGCTGAGCCCACTGCAGGCTGTGGATCTGTTGGGCAGCTAGGGGCTGTGTCTGGGCGCAGGGGCCCAGTGGTGCCAGCCTGTCTGTAGTGGGGCCCTCCACAAGGCAGCACCATCCTCTAGTGGCCGCCAGCACGTGCTGCACCAGGGCCACTGCTGAGCCACCACTGGGTCACTGACACTTCCGAGCCCTCACTGTGCCATTGCCACTGGCTTTAGCCAGCCTAAGCTGGGTTGCTCTTTCTGCTCCCTAGTCCACAAATGGGAATGTTTGGCACATGTGAGAAGAGACAGCCTGCTGGGACCAGGGTCTCTGGTGTGTTTTCCAAATATTGGGACTCAATCCCTTCTGTGGTGTGCTGTAATGGCAGACAGCACTGCTCCTGCCTGTGGCATCATCCCCCAGTGCCCTGACAGCACAGAAGTTGCTACACCTGGTGAGGATGCAGTGCCAGAAACAGGCTCTAGAACTGGCATCGATGGTGCCAAGACCAGTGGGAGCGGTGGGGTGCGGGTGGAAGGCAGCGCTGCACAGGCCACAGCGTGCACAGACACCCAGCTGTGCCTGAGCAGCAAGAAGTGGGAAAGCCCCGTGACAAAGATGAGTGCAAACACTCTCCAGGAGGATGGCAGACCTGACAGCACACGGCAAGTCAGGGTCTTCCACTCCAGCATCCACCACTGACCTGCAGAATGGGAGAATCCTGGACAAAGCTACTGCATCTTCCACTGTGGACACGCTCCCAAAACCAGCCTGCAACCTTGTTCCAAACAGCAGAGCTAGCCCTAAGCCTAAGTCAAGTGTTGGTCCATAGAAATCAGCCTAAGCCCCACAGTCCTGGCCCTGGGGATAGCACATTCAGAGCATTGGCCCCAAGGCTGTGATAAGAAGAGGGTAAGCTGTAATAATCATCTGGTAGAGCAGGACTTTCCAGGTCTTGCTCTCTCATCCTCAGCTTGAGGCTTTGGAGAAGTTTTATGCTGCATTTAGGCTCAGAGCAATGTTTTCTTTGTGCTTCTCTTTATTTCCTGGCTTCAGGAAACAAATCTGTTCAGGCAGCATAAAGGATTCTGCTGGGGCAAAAGGGGCTGCGCCAGGGCTGGACAGGAGGCTGGCAGACCTTGAAATGGCACTCGAGTGCAGGTGGTTTGGGATGCCAGTGTCAGGGATGGTGGGAGGGGCCCCACTTGTTTACAAGGCTGTGCTCCCCCTGGCCCTTCATCCCCGGCACAGCCCCACCTGGGGACATCCTGGGAGCCTGTGGCACTGCTGGATAATGCACCATAATGGCAAGGAACACCTTGTATTCCAGGTATTGTAAAATAAGCAAGAGAACGAAGCTGAAATGCAGTTGTGTAAGGCTTGTGAAAGAGAAGGAGAGGGAATGGAGAGGGAGTGAATGCAGCAAGCCAGAGATTGACACAGCAGGGCTGGTCTCAGGGGATGAGCTCGAAGTTCATTATGGGGACCTCAAGCATTGCACCATGCACCTACAAACGGCCTTTCGAGGCTCTGCACTGGCAGTGGGGGTGATGCCAAGCCACCACAGAGGGGAAATGAGGGAATGAGAAGGAGCATGACAGGGATGCTCATGCCTGGTACTCACCTGGTGAAGTCATCGTCTCCGATCATGTGCCGAGGGATGGGCGAGTACCGGGAGGGAGTCACCTGGGGAGGGATGGGATAGGCAGGCTTGCTCTCAACGCCGCCCAGGTAGCCCAGACTGGAGTTATGGCTTATGTGGTTGTCAGCCAAGGCTGAGAAGGCTGCAGGGGAGGAGAAGGTCATCAGGAGCAGAAATCAGTAGACAATGAGGACATGGAGACCAGCCCAGCCCTGCTCCCCAGCCCGACACTCTCAGGTGCCCCACAGCCCCACGTGCCCAGCCACGGCCAGCAGCCAGAGGCGTACGTACTGCTGGCGTAGTCGGGGGGCGCGTACATGTCGTTGAGGTGGATGTTGCCAGGCTTGGCCACTTTCAGGTACACCATGTCAGAGGTGTTCTTCAGGGCGGCCACTGCCTCCTCGTGCCGCACGTCCTGCAGGTTTGTGTTGTTCACCTGCCAGAGGGAAAGGGCTGGGTGACACGGCTGAGCAGGAGGGCAGGGCCCAGGGCAGCCCTGCAAGAGTGTTTGCCACAGTGGAGGTGCCACAGTAGCTCCAGAGGCATGGTCCCATAGCCTTGGGTTTGGCCCTCCTGCTTGCAGCCATTACAGTGCCTGCCCTCCCACAGCAGGAGCCCCAGGGAAGAGGGGTGAAGCTGCTGACAGGATGGGTGCTGGGGTTCAGGATCAACACTGCATGACAGTGGAACCTGTTCAGCTTCACCTCACAGCTGGCTGTGGCCATGGGGCTTACCGCAAGCAGCCGGTCCCCGATCTGCAGGCGCCCGTCCTTTTGGGCAGCACCTCCCTCGATGATCTTGGTGATGTAGATGCTGTTATCCCCAGGGATGTGCTGGTTCCCGATGCCTCCTGCAATGCTGAACCCCAGGCCTGAGGGAGAGTGAGAATGCAGGTGAGGGATAGACAGATAGACAGAGTCCTGGGCTGGCACAGCAGCCCCTGTGCCTCACTGGGCTTTGCACCCTGCCCAAACTCAGCAGGCAATGAGCCACCCCGCTGTTGCCTGGGGCCAGCCTGGCCAGCGTGCACTGCACTGTGGGTCTGCCCCATACCCTGCGCCCCACAGCATTCCATACTGCTGGACCACCCTGCACTGTGGCGGTGCCACCTTGCATCCCACATCTCCCATGAGGCTCCCCGCATCTCACGACATCTCACACCGAGGGGTGACCCCACACTGTCCTGTGGGGCAGTGGGGCACCCTGGCCGAGCGAGCAGAGCGAGGGGTTCACCTTTGGGGCCCTTCATCAGGTTAACCTCCATGATGGTCTCTGGCGGGGGCTGCCGGCGGCGCACCACGAGCCGCACCACGGGGCCTGCCTCCTTCAGGGCCTCCACAGCTTTGCTGTGCACAACCTCAGAGACGTCCACGTCGTTCACCCGCAGCACGCAGTCGTTCACCCTGTGGGCACAGCACGGCCCTGAGCATCCCTGCGGAACCACCAGCCCGTGCCACCCTCCTCTGGTCACCTCTGCCACCCTCCTCTGGCCACACAAATGAGAGTTGCTCAAGCTGGCCAGATCACGCCCTGCTGGGGTGGGAAAGGGGTCCCTCCCAGAGCAGGGGAGAGCAGAGCTGGTCCCTATAGTGCAACCCTGATGGAGATGGGAGATGAGAAGGAAGGCTGGATCCCTGCCCTGGGCTGTAGCGGGATGGATGGGAGCAGGAGCCTGATACAGGAAGGGGAGGACGGGTGGCTAGAGACAGGAGGCTGGTGACCAGAGATGGTGGCCATCCCTGTCCTGAGGGGATCTGACTACGGGAAAGAGACATATGGACCATGTTGGGAAAAAGGGTTAGGCCTAAAGGGTCCATACAGAGATGCTGGGTGACAGCCTGGCTGCTCCCCTACCCTGTACTCACCCTAGACGGCCATCCATGGCTGCTGCTCCCCCGGGGATGATCTTGGTGATGAAGATACCCGGGTCATCAGGAACATGGGGGTTGTCGATGCCTCCCGCGATGCTGAAGCCGAGGCCGGAGTTACCCTGTGGGAAATCAAACGCCGCGTCTTTCCCCCACGGGCAACAGCTTGCTGCCAGCCTTCCTTAAATACTTCCCCCCAGCTGTGGGACTGCCTGGGGTGCAGGAGCCCTTACAGCATCTGTCACACCCTGGGGTGCCCGGCTCAGGGGGCACAGGGATGCTGGCCAGAGGAGAGGCTGGCGTTCCTCAGCTGAGTGCTCGGCGCAGCAGCGTGGAGCACTGAACAGATGGAGTGGGAGAGTGGGAGCCGCCGAGGACCTCCCTCGGCACCGCGTCTCCACGGAGAGGCTGAGGCAGGCGGGGAGCTGGGGGAAGAGGAGGTGGTCCTTGGCGGAGAAAGCCTCCCCTCGCTGGCTGCTCCCCAGGAGGAGACGCCGATGCCGCAGCCTGCACAGACCAGCGGGGATTGTGCCAGTCAGCAGCATCCCACTCCTGCCCCCTTGCCCCCTGGGGTGCAGCCCTGGCACAGAGCCAAGCTGGGGACCAGCAACGCTGATGCCAAAATTTACAGGTTTGGGTGGAGGTGGTTATTAAGATGGAGTGGGCCCCCCAGTTCTGTCTCTTTTTCCTCACAAACATGCTTGGAGCATCACTTGAGCTTCTCCTGCTGAATTATGCCTAGGGGGAATGCAGGGACCACAGCTCATCTCCAGGCCATTCCCTCAGCATCTCAGGATTGAGCGGCTGTGGCCCTGTGCCGCCTCTCCCACTTGCAGGATCCTCATTAGTGACACACTCACAGGCGCTGCTTCCAGATCCGTGCTTGATGCAAGTGGACAATTCCTGCCTTTTTTGCTCTGCCTTGAAAATCAGATGGCTTCTCGCCTTGTTTCCTCATGTGGAAGAGCTGACACTTAGTCACATACTATTGTGCCTGCCTCTCTGGTACACGAGCTCAGGCCAAGCTCTGCTGGCTGCCCATGGCCCCAGTGCCCAGTGGGAGATGGGGGGGTGCTCTGCTCTTCCAGGGAGGGCCACACTGGAACTCTGTCTCCCCAGGATAATTTAGCACCGACAGCCAGCTGGGGCTTGCACTTCTCCCCAGCAATTTTCCCCCAGCATCAGCTCCTGCAGCGATGCAGAGCTGGCTTTGTGACACTCATGACACAGCACCAGGAGCCACCAATGCCTGTCACTGTGCAGGGCTCTCGGGTGCTCTCTGGCCAGCTGGGATTTGGCTGGTATGTGACACGGAGGCATTCAACGGTAAAGGGTCTGAGGCTGCTCTCTTTCCTCTGTGCTGGGTTCTGATTACCCTGTGCCTAGCTCTAAAAAGCTCCTTACTGTCACAGAGACCAAGCCTGGCCGCAGCAAGGCAGGTGAGATTGCAAAATGATCTCCAGCCATTTGTTGTGCCTGTCGATGGAAGGTCCTTGGTTAGCTACAAAACCTGGAAATGATCTGGGAGGTGCTAACTTTTCTTTTGATAAACCTCAAAAAGGACTTCAAGGGATTTCTTAGCTGGCATCAGGGTTGATGCCAGGGCAGTTCCTGCTGTGGACACATGTGTGGTGGGTAAACACAAAGCCATATCCCTCTGCAGATTGTGTTTCTGTTGCTATTGCCCCCAAAATGCTGCTGTGTTTATGCTTGTCTTCATAACAAAGACAAGGATTAGTAACAGTGACTGACCAGCGATTTTGGGATACACTGAGGTCAGTTCTGGAAGCCAAACACCCCAGGCAGGGGGACAGCCTCACCTGCAGGCACCAGGGTGCTTCTCCTGCTTTAGGACAGGATTATTATATCCCACCAGGGACCAGGTGAAGGACGTGGATATGGTCCATGCTAGCCCAGGCTGCTGAGCAGTGAGATTCCCTCACGGTTTCTTGCTGTTGGAGAATGAATTGCTGCTTGGGGCTTTGAAATGAGGGCATCAATGAGTGTTGCCTCTCCGTGTGGTCCTGCCAGCTCTTCCCCTGTTCCCACTCTGGGCTGAGGACAGAGGATGCTCTGAATCCCTGAAACAAGGCTTTTGCCTGTGACTTGGGCCCGGAGCAAGAAGCACTTAGCCCGAAAAGGAAGGAACCCCTGGGCTGGTTTCGTCAGGCACGCCGGGGAAGCGGTGGGTGAGGCGGCAGCCCCAGATAACCTTCCGTCCACCCACCTCCGTGATGCAGAGCCAAGGGAAGGAGGGAGATGACTAAAGGCTGAGAGGAACAGAATAACGAGGGATGCGTCTTCCCCTGCAATGCCGGCCACGCGGCGAGGCTGAGCCGCCCGGCACGGCAGCGAGGGGGAGGCAAGGTGTGCTCTGCAGCCTCCCACCACTGCCTTTCCCAGCCAGCAGGGCTGTGCCTGCCTCTCCGAGTAAACCCCGGGCCAGCTCTTCCCGCTGCCTCTCCATCCCTCCTCCCCTGCTGCTTCCTGGGCAACAGGAAAGCCTTTGGTGCCCTGTGTGGTGGTGGGTGAACCCCACAAATGGGGGGGGCTAATTCTAGCCACGGCTGGTGTGGGTGCACGCCATCACCTCTGTGTTGCCAACAAACAAAAGGCTTGAGCAGAACTTCCTCCATCGTGATTTGTTTTACTAAATAACCTGTTCTTGTGGCTTAGGGTCCCAAGGGTGTGTGCCCTAGGGTGACGGGGAGCCTGGTGGCAGGGTGGCTTTGGTCCCTGTGCCCAGCGGCGGGGTGCACCCACCTGTGTCTGCACAAGCTGAGCTCCCCACACCTCTGTTTTCTGACAAAGGCAATGACAAAGAGCCCTCCCCTCATGCTCTGCACTGATGGGTTTGTGGGGGTGAGGGTGTGAAAGAGGCAGGCAAGGGAGAAGCCCTCCTCCCTTCCTTCTGGAGGGGTGTGCAGGGGGAGAGGGGAGCAGTGAGCCCACCCTGGTGGGAGCCAGGCTGGCAAAGCAGGTACAACACCTGTGAAAGCCTCCAGAGAGAGCAGGGAGCAGAGACCAACCTCTCCCCATCCGCTGGGGATGTGTGTGGGGGCAGCTGTGCCGGGGGGTGGGCGAGTGGGAGCAGGCTGCTGGTGGGTGAGTAAGGAGTACTTACCCTTTCCAAGACGATCTCCTCATATTTGAACATCCCATCACTGCCATTCATCTGGAGAGAAGGAGACAGCGTGTTACGACTCTCTGCTGGTCCCGGGGGAATTTGTTTTTCCTCTCTGATAGCTGAACATGAGGAATCCAACCCAAAAGCTGCACCATCACCGCTGAAGAAAAACCTTAAATGCAACTGCTTGAGCCTGCCCTGGAATTAAACCATGTGCTGCTTTTCTCTCTGGGCATGAGCCAAAGCCCACTGACTTTAATGCACTTCTGTGCAAAGCCTTTATTCTCCCAGCTCATTTCTTCAGCCATGAAAAGGAACACAACCGAAGGCACAAAAAGAAATAACACCTTTGTTACGCAGCATATAATTAACCTCAGGAACTCGCTGCTTGAGGAAGGGAAGAGAGGGGGTCGGTCCATTTAAAGGGAAAAAAATGTCTGTACATAATAACATAATAAACACCTTTAGCAGCTTATATTTTTTAAATCTTTTCGTAGCAGGACTGTATTAACAGGAAATTCAGAATAATTTATTCTACTAAATTAGTTGGGTGCAAAGGAAACAAGGTGTGAGAGAGTGAGGCACAGTAAGAGGTGAAAACATTGTGATGCCCTTATGTACAAAAATGGTGGAGCCTGTCTCAGTGCTGTACACCACACTGATCCCCACGCTTAAAAGTCTCCCATACCCAAAGTATCAGAGCAGAGCTCTTGGAAACATGAAGAATAGAAACAAAAAAAGGATGCAATTGTAGGCTGTAAAATGGTAAATGTAGACCCAAAAAAAAAAAAATCCATTTTCCTCATAATCAACAATGCACAGCAAAAATGCAGCAGTTTCACTTCAGATCATCAAAATTAGGCCAGAAAGAGCTGCCAAGGTCTAAAATTTAGCAATATTTGCAATGCAATTGGCTACTGAAGCATGCAACACAACAGCAACAGTTTCAAAGAAAACTGAGTTGGAAGGGAACTCAAAGAGTCATGGCATCCAACTCCTGGCCCTGCACAGTCCCCACAACAATCCACCATGTGCCTGAGAGTGTTGTCCAAATGCTCCTGGAGCCCTGGCAGCCTTGGGGCCATGACCAATCCCTGGGGAGAAGTTCAGTGCCTCACCACCCTCTGGGTGGAAAACCTTGTCCTAATATCCAACCTAAACCTCCCCTGACACAGCATTATGCCCTTCCCTCAGGTCCTGTCACTGAGCACCTGAGAGAAGAGATCAGCGTCTGCTCCTCTGATTCCCCTCACCAGGAAGCTGCAGGCCATGCTGAGGTTTGTCTTCAGCCTCCTCCAGGTGACTTGAGTGAGCCAAGTCACCTCACCCTTTCCTCATATGGTCTCCTCTAGATCCTTCACTACCTTTGTAACCTCCTTTGGACGCTCTCTAATAGCTTTATATCCTTTTATTGTGGCCTCAGGACTCGAGGTGAGGCTGCCACAGTGGGAGCAGAGCTGGACAATCCCTCCTTTGTCATCACCTCAGGTGATGCTGTCCCTGCTGCACCCCAGACCAAGGTTGGCCTTTTTGGCTACCAGGGCACACTGCTGACCCACATTTATTTTGGAGGGGATTGAACTCAACCTCAACTTGAGTCATTCTGAGAAACAAGGGATGGGGCATGGGTAGTTCTGTATGACAAGGCAGAGGCAGGGAAACCCAGGAGTCAGCAGGCAAACACCCCTCTCACTGTGCAGTCCTGCCTCTGCCTGTGGCCTCTGGTCAATGTGCAGGGCTGCTCATCTGGATTTTACATCCACTGATGGCTCATAGATCATATGGAGCCACTTTCTGTATATACTCTGTATCCCAAACTGGAGCTGACACGCCTTTGTTTGGACACAGCTCTCCTCATGAGGCACCAGCACGCTGGCTGTGTCCTGCTCTCCTAGCTCCCTGCTATCTGCTCCTGCAGAGGCACAGCCCTGCCATCCTCCACACCCCCAGAGTGCTGGGTCATTCCATGGAGGAGACAGCAACCATTTTTATGCTAAAGCCAATACCTGACACCACAGAAGAAAACCCAGCAAGGCAACAGTGAGGCTTTGTTGATAGGTAGGAAGAGGAAACAGGAGTTTTTCTAGGTAGCATCAATCGGGGCCCCAGGCAGAGGAGCAGTTCTGCAGGACAGGATCTGGGATAGGGCTGTGTCACCTGTGACACACAGAGACCTTCATCCTCTGCCCTAGGAGGCCAAAGCAATCCCACACCCTGTGCTGTACTTCAAGGATGAGGATGGGCAAAGAGATGGGAATGAGGCTCCAGGGAACACAGGCTGAGTGTGTTGTCCCTCCTTGTGCCCTGTGCCTGGTGCCTGTCAGCCACAGGAAGATTTCAGTTCAGGGTTGGAACTCCAATAGTAGGATGCTCAGATCCTCCCAATGCATTGGGAAAAGCTCTGGCCAGCTCTTAAAGGAGGATCCGGCAGTGGGAAAGCGCTGGAAGTGGTGGAATTAACCCACAGCAGGATCCCTGACAGCCTCAGAGGGTGAGGGACACATGGTCAGTGCCACCTTCTGCCACAGTGCTCCTCCTGTGGGCAGAGGCGCATTTCTTCCCTTGCCACATGTTCCCCCTCTGGCATGGGCTGCCTTTCCCTCCTCTCATCCGCCCATAGCGACTAATCCGAAGTGCAGCCGGTTCGCTGGTCCGTGCCACCACCCTCAGAGCCTCCCTGAGCACAAACCCCCTCAGCAGAGCCCCTCTCAGCAGAGCCCCCCTCACACAGCCCCCAGCCCGTCCCCTCTCTGCAGTTGCCATCCCGGTGCGTGGGGCGCAGCGTCGCCTCTCCCCGGCTTTCCAGCAACTCAGATTCCTGGCACCCTTTGCTACTACACACATTGTCCTCTCCGCTTTGGCATTCAGCACGGTTGCCACACAGCCAGCCATATGCACACCCACGGCCGCAGAGGAACAGCGTACACATCCCTCCGAGGCTGGGGGATCTGCGGAAAGCTGTGACAATCTGCGAGCCGCCGTGAGAGCCGGCCCCGCCCGGCAGCGGCCGCTGCCAGCCGCACCCGCGGGGCACACAGACCCCGTCAGACACCCCGGGGCTGCCAGGCAGGTGAGCTGGGATGGCTCCTCTCCCCAAATCCCCGGGCTGCCAAACGCTGAGCAGTGTTTTTGCACTGCTCCCAGAAGATTGGAGGTGTAGGTGCTGTGCTGGCTGCCTGCTGGCAGCAGCCTTGCACTGGCCAGGCATGCTGGGGTCAGCCAGGCCTGACCACGAAGTTTTAGCTCTGGTTATGTTTTCAAAATTCACGCAGTGGAATGCCAGTTAATTGTATAAGGAAGCCAAACGAAGGACTTAATATACACCACGTAACAAAGGGAACAAGCCAACAAAGCGAACGTTCCAGCGTCAGAAAATCAAATACCAGTCACTCACTGATGGCAAAAACCTCCCCATGATACCCACCAGAGCTGCCAGGACCTGGCTGTTCTCCCTGTCCTTCACCAGTGCCCTGTGCTCCTCCCCAGATCCCCTTTGGGGCCATCTCCAGTGGGAAGATGCCTGGTTCCATCACCCCAGGGGTGGGAGCACACACTCTCCTGGTGTAACATCTGCAGAGCTAACAGGAGTGCCAGGGGCTGTTCCCAGAATATCCTGATCCTATTTCCACCAGGTTTCTTATGGAAAAGAGTATGGATATTTTTTCCTAGGCCCTTCCCATGCCTCAAGCCCACCTGAGAACTCAGGAAGAGGGACCTTTTCTGGCCCTCTCCTCTTGTGAGCAGGAGGGAAATAGTTACCGATGACGGCATTTAGCTCATCAACAGAAGGCTGCAGAGGTAACACTCGTTTGATAAACAGAAAAGCACACACCTTCCAGAGCTACTGCAAACTGTCTGCAGGCTCTGCTGGCCAACACCACACCAGAGCACATGGAACACCCCTTGCAATTTGCTGGAGAGTAAGGATTTGAGGTGGGTTTTTTTGGGTTGGGGGGTGGTTGGCTGTTTTTTCTGGTTTTGCTTGTTTATTAAATAAAAAAGAAGGCCAGATTTATAAAACAAAGATTGGGTTCCTCAAATGGAACCCAGACAGCCAACCAGGCTGCAAGAGGAAATACTCTGCAGGAAGGAGAACACTGCTCACAGGCTCTTTTGGAGCAAGATCCCATATCCTGCCCATATCCTGTGCTTAGGATGTGCTGAGGATGAGCACTGGGGACCTGCTGGTGGAGCAGACATTTATTGAGATAACGGAGAGGGTCTCCAGGGGCTGGAGAGCCAGCCCTGGGTTGTGTCAGCCAGCCCTGGGTGTGAAGGCCACCTGCCCCGGCAGAGGGAAAGGGGAGCAGCCCCGTGCCAAGGCACCTCCCTGCTGGCATGGGCACTGCCAGTGCTGGCAAAGGAGAGCTCTCCCTGCCTGCACATGGCAGGGGGCCCAGGGAAAATAGGTCAAGAGCTCCCTCCCTTCACCTCCCTGTGTCCCTGCATCCCGTTGCAGCACTGAGACCTACTGACTCGCCTCCAGCTATCCCCTGGCCTCAACCCCCTTGTGTGCAGTGCCCGTGGCTCTGGCCTGGTGCACAGAATGAATAAATAAATGTCCTATTTCTGGTCAGCCTTTTGCCAGAGGACTGCAGGGACCAACCTGCTGAGCTTGGGCAGAGTGAAGAGGTTTGCAGCCTGACAGCCCCAGCTGGGAGGACACCACAGCCATGCTGCCTGCAGGAACTGGCACTGGGATGTGCCCCAGCCAGCACTTGGGACCAAAGTGTGGGGGACTCACTGGCTGAAATCAGGCTTGGAAAGCACTTGTCTTCCTCACACCTGGATTTTAAATGACTGAAGAGGTGATTGCACCTCACTGCTGTGCAATGAGGCATCAAATCAGGCTCCAAGGACCCAGGCTCTGAAACCTTCAACACCTCAAGGGCTTTGGAGCGACTTTCCGTGCTCATTTTGGGACTGCCTGGCAGCAAGAAGTTGTTTTAGCTTCAGAGAAGCAGCTCTGAAATGCAGAGACCCCATCTGCCATGGAAACTGTTTCCAGTTCTCTGTCTCCCCATTAGGGACACGCTGGGCAAAACACACCAAGATGTGAAACTGTGAGCAACGACCTGGAGCTGGCATGGGTGATGCCTTCCAGCACCCTCCTTATCCTTCAAGGGATACTTTTAAAACTGAAGGCATTTTATAATGGTTTTTTTGGGTTTTTACACCCTGAGGGTGCTGGGCTCTGCTCAAGCCACACCCTGAGCCCCAGCCATGCCAGTGCTGCAGCTCCCACCTTACAGTGCTGCTGGTGCTACATGCTCCTGGGGATGGAAGTGGGTGGATGGGGACATTGAAATGCAGAACAGACTTCTTGATAAACAGTTGGGGCCAAATCCAGCCCAGCAGCCAGTCCAATGCAATCAATGGAGCTAGAACAGGAAGGAACTAGACTACATCCATCTGTTTATCATTAAGGAAAGCACTGAATAGTTAAGTAATTAAAGACTGGAAGATGTGAATTTAACCCTTCCAAATACATGCTGTACCAACAGGCTTCAGATTCTGGGCTTGTAAAAAATTCCCATGCTTCCAGATTTGGCATTTGGGCGTTTGCAGCCAGCTCCTGGTGTGGCTCCTTTGCTAACCTGGAAAACTGCCCAGGTTTTGGGGAGTTGTTTTCTCTGAAGCATGAGGAACCCTGCACCCCAGAGAAGGAAAAGATGGATCAAGGCCTGTTTCCTGGTATAAGGTGAAGTGGAAGGCAAGAGGGTTTCCAGGCTGGATGCTGAGAGGAATCAAACTGAGGTGTCTCCCCTGCTGTGGGCACGGGCTGCTCCAGGCACCCCAGTGGTGCCACACACCAGATCACAGCCAGCAGGTCACAGCTACAACCTGGTGGCCCTTTTGACCCCTGCAGGACAGTTGCTCCTGCATGGGGGGCAGAGGAAATGGCTGTATGATTAACCCTGAACACAACCAGCCTGGATCCCCAGCTCCTCTGCTGAGGCTTTTGCCTTGTACCTCCCTGTGCTGGAGTCCCCAGCATCACCTGCTGCTGGCCTTGGTTCTGTGCAGTGTCACCCAGCCCCAGAAAGGTTTAGGGCTGGGATGAGCTGTGGGGACATGGCGTGGCTATCAGGATCTTCTGCTGCTTTACCAGGGCCTCCTTGAGCTGGAAGAGTCTTTCCTGCATTGCTGAGCAGGGAAAATGCAGCACTTGATCAAAGGAAGCAAAACGAAACCGGGAGACTTACAGAGAGCCCTTGTTCCAGCGAGTCAGTATTCACGATAATGGGAGCGGGGTTGGCCTGTGAGGAGACAAAAGTGGGATGTCACCAAGCTGAGCGATGAACCCAGCCCTTCGTGGTCCCCTGGCCATGCCATCACAGGCCCTCCAGGCCAGGCAGCAGAGAGAGATTCAGGAAGGGCTCTGTTTGTCTGTCTGTCCCTCCTGCAGGTGTCCAACAGCCCTGGGACAGGAGCAGGGTCACAGCATGGCTCTGGGCATCAGTCCCATCCTCAGACCTGGTGTGTCCCAAACACCCCATGGCCTTGGATGCTGGGAAGGAGGTGGGGAAGGTTGGAAATCCTCTCAGGCTTGTGTCAGACTCCCACCAGCAGCAAAATTTACGTGAAATTCACAGTTGAGAGGGGTTATGAGATATGAAGAGTAGGGAAAGAAGCCTATCTGAGGGAGGAGTTTAATGCCAGCACACCAGGCCTTCCAGCACATTCCAACAGCTGCTGTTCTTCTAAGCACAGGGCCACCATGCCCCGGGAGAGGTGACAGCATTTGGTCCCTTATCCTCATTACTCCTGGGGTAAACCCTCTGCTCGGCAGCCTCGGCTCATCCTCCACAGCAGCACAGGCATCCTCCTGTCCTGAAGGGCTCCCCGTGACCCTCTCTGCGGATCCCTCTTCCGGGGCTGTCCTCTGCCCCTCGGCTCGCTGCACATCCCAGCGCAGGCACACGTGCGGAGGGCAGCCAGGGCAGGCAGGCAGGGACGGAGGAAGGGAGGGCGGCTCTCCCAGGAGGAGAGGATGGGCGATGATGGCCGGAGGGGCGGGTGAGACCAGGGGAGGGTCGGCACGGGATGGGACGAGACGGCTGGAGATTAGGGGCGGCCGAAGGAGGAACAGGACAGGATGGCCAGAACGGCCNGAGGGCGGCCGGAGGAGGACCAAGGGCGGCCGGACGGAGGGGATGGAAGGGGAGGCGGTAGGAGGAGGAGGAGGAGGAGGAGGGCCGGGGCGGTGGGTCAGGGCGCGGGGCCGGGGCAGGTCCCGCCCGCCGGAGCTGTCCAGCGCCGCCGGCTGCTGAAGGCGCGGGCCCCGCCGAGCCTCCCGGGGCTCTGGGAAGGAGAGCGAAGGAGGGGCGGCCAAAAGCGAGAGCCGAAATCCCAAGGCTGGCATTCCTCACCGGGACAAGGCGGAGCAGTGCAAAGCCTGGAAGGTCAGCGGTGAGTTGGAACTCGCTTCATCATCCCGAGGCTCGTGAGGAGAACGGCAGCCAGAGTGAGACACGCCAGGAGACGTGGACTGCCGGGGGGCAGGTGAAGTGAACCCTCTGCCTTAGGGCATCACGAACATCAGAGTCAGCAACCAGCTAGTCAAGGTGTGGGCTAGTGAAGCAATTACCGGGGACCACTGTCTGTCAATTAACAGAGGCGTTGGACCACACAGCCCAACAGCCTCTGAGTCTGTGATATTTTCACAGGAGCCACTTGCCTCCTCATCGCCCTTGGCCGAGACCAGCCTCCCCCCAAAACCCAGCATGGCAATCCCCACCACGTCCTGTTTTAGTTGACCCTGTTTCTAGTCTGTTCACTCTCCTCAATTAGTGGATGAGAGAGTTAAGGGCCAACCAGATTGTGGTTTAAATCCTGCCCTGGAAGGTTCTGCTCTCATATGGATGGAGCAGGAGGTAGTTAATTTGATTTATTCAGAGGCTTTCTGATCTTTCCTGCAGCTGTAACTATTGGTTACAAAACTGTAGTTTTTATGGCAATTAATTTTCTAACTCAGGCAAATATGACCACTTCCAAGCACTCCTGCCAAGCCCTTCCCCCATACAAAAGAGAATCACAATTTTCAGGTCCAGTGTCTTGGGATCTCCAAGGCCCAGAAGCAATGTTAAACTGGGAATATCCCCTCTCTGGCAGTACACAGTCCTTGTATTTAATCCAGATAATTTGAGAGATAGAATATATTAAACCTGGCAGTGGCTTTTATTAGTCCCCAGTGCAATTCTAGGAAGGGATTCCACATTTCAAGGCGAAAAAGAAGCACTTCTACTGCCAGCAATTAACAACCGGTAACACATCAAGGTTTGAACATGCAGAGGCCAGCTCTTATTAGCTGAGTTTCCAGGAAGGATGCAAAAAAGGCAGCCTAAGTGATTGTCGCCCATCACGTGCCCCATGATTTATAAAAAGAATTCAACTCCACAAATGATGCTCTGGATCCCTCCCAGGGAGAAGTGCTCCATATAATAATGTTATAGAGGCTTTTGCAGGTCCAGCCTGAGTCCTCCACTGAGCCCCACTGCACTCTTTGTTGAATTAATAATAGCCCAAAAATCACACATCACATTGCCTCGCTCACACGGTGCTGAGCCCTAAGGACATATTTTGTTTAGCCTGCTCCCTGTGCACTGAGCATCCTTCGCAGCCATTCCACACTAGTGATTTTTTACATCTCAAAATACTGCTAGGAGCACAATTTCCCACTCAGGCTCCAGATGGGACCCAGGAGATACCGAATGTGAGTCGCTGCTCTAAAACAAAGTCACACATGGTCAGGAGGAACTCAGACCAGGAAATCCCCACTTGCCTCCTGTGGCCAGATATTCCAACTACTAAAGTTGTTTGGGCATTAGTTCTGACTTCCACTTGCAAATATTTCAATATTTGCATTTTGCCTGTCCTACTGAAGAGTCAGACAAGACCTAAGACTCAGAAATAAGCAGAGGACCTGAAAATAAAAATCTTTTGCCTTCCTCCACACGTCAGGCAGAGGTACTGAGCAGCTCTGCTAGCCAGGGGAGGAGAGAGAGTGTCATAATTTTTTTTGCTGGGCAGCAGGAACATGCTGGTGAATTAACCATGCCCTCAATTCCACAAGGAATGGTAAGTAATTTATGCCCTAAGGAGCAGGGGTTTGCTGCATGCAGGGAGGAGAGGGAACAGGGCTGTGCATTCAGATCACATTCAACGGGGGCTGTCAGATCTCTTCCATCTAAACCCCTTCATCATAATATTATTTACCAGGCCCTGTTTGTGCTTGGGGGGGTTTACAAATGGAAAGAGAAGAGCTCCGAGTCCTGCAGTGCTCACTCCATGACAGCAGGATCACCAAACTCCATCACCAAAGTGGAGCTGGAGGTGCCCTGAACTCTCTCCATCAGGCAGAAGGCACCGGGTGTCAGGGGATGGAGGCTGCAGGGACTCAAGGAGGACCTTGGGCAGTGAGGAGGGCACTGCACAGATGCAGAGAGATTGATCTGGGCACAAAGCCAGCGAGGCAGAGGACAGCTGTTGAGAAAATCTGGGCAGCAACAGGAGTCAAAGGGAACCGTGGTGAAGGGGGAGGAAGTTTGAAGGTCAGGATTCGAGAGCTCTCTGGTCTCACGGGGGCTGAGAGAAGCAGAGCCTTGCACTCACTGAGCCCTGCATGACAGTCCTAGTGGCAGCCACAGCCCAGGTGCTGACGGAGGGAGCAGCAATCTGCCCCAGGCAGCCCCCAGAGAGGGAGCCAGTCCAGGCCAGGAGGAGGCTGTGGGTCTATGCAGGGCAGAGGGGATGTCTCCTCCTCTACAGGCTGCAGCAATACCACTGCAGCATGTGCAGGGAGCAGCCAGGCAGGCCAGCAGTGCTCGGAAGAAATCTCAGGCACAGGATGTGACCTTTCAGAAACACTCAGATATCCCCTCTGGGTAGTGATCTGAGAGGGACTGCTGCTGTTTGGGCTCCACTTGGGCCCTGGCAGCCCAATGACACTAACAGAGTCACCTGGGAGCACCAAACATCTACAGGTATCACCCCTCACCTCAGTTTCTACTGCCGTTGTCTGCCGTCACAAAGATAGAAACTGCAGAACATGATGATTTTCCTAAACTTCCAAGCAAAAGAAAAGCTGCAATTACATGCAAATAGAGGAGGTTCACTGGTCTGCTGCTGAGGATTGGGTCCTGTCCTGTGGTATTTCCCTGAGGATTGCTCTCAGGGCTGGCACACAGGAGCCGGGCAGGGAGACTTTGAACTGAAAGTTCAAGATAATGTCTCCAGAACTGAGATCCCCAAACTTTACCATAGCTTCACACCCTCCACAGAACCAGCATGGGGGCCAGCCCACAGAGGCCAGGTACCTCCTGGAGGCAAAATACACATGCTGCAGATGTCCCAGGACAAGGGCAATGGGATCGTGATCACATATAAACACATTTCCATCTTAACCAGCGACAGGAATAACAGCAGCCTCCAGAGATGCCAAATACCAGGCCTAACACACAGAGCTGCTCTCTGCAGGAGGCTGGGGTGCCCCATGTGTCATGCAAGAAGGAATGTGCAGGGCAGAGCGACTGCTTGAGACACTGGGCTGATGCATGGGAAGCGAAGTACTCATTTAACTCCTTTATTTCCCCACACTGGATCAGAGCGAAAATTCAATCTGTCTTTTAATATCCTTTGTTTCGTATCATCTGAGGTATAATAGTAGCACTCAGAAGGAAATGGCTCTGCAGATAAGTGAAATTCGGTCTTTACATCCCTTTAAAAGCTCTTAGGGGCAGAGGTCACCAGTGGGGAAATGCCCAACAGAATTATCTAATCAGGGCCGACACTGAGCTGCTTGTAGTCCAGCTCCATCTGCTTTGATTTTTTTTTTAAAGGGTGTTAAAGCATGGAGAAAGCTGTGCATTTACAGCTATGAAAGCAGCTGCTCTGTGGCAGGACCCAACTGTGTCGAATTTTGGCTGTGAACAAGCAGGTACTGGCTCGGGGACACTGAGGGTGATGTGATGCTGCCGTGCCAGCGGGGGTGGCTGCAGGGTGCCCAGACACCAGCAGGCTCCTGCTGCTGTGGGGAGTGGGTTTGTACCAAGCTGATGAATTAATTTCACAGGAACAAGCTCAGGTCCTGCCTGCAGAGCACACAGGGAGAACCCATGCTCAGCGCCGCTCACCCTGATGAGCACTGACACGCTCATCTGCTTTGTGCCACGCCTGCCTGCCCTGTGCCCACATGCTGGTTTTCCCAATATTGGGCTGTTCCTGCACCAAGCCAGAGCCCTACACTCTCCCACTGCCCCTGAGAGGACACAGCTCCTCCACAGCAACCTGTACTCGAGGTCAAGGCCAGACAGAAACCCACTCTTGAGGCTCCATGGGGCAAGGAGGGGATGAGCCTCAGCTCTGGTGTGTAGAGCAGAGAGATGCTGGCATCTTCCCTCCAGGCTGCTCCTGGCCCCCCATAGACTCCCTTGGTTTTCACCTGGCTGTGCCCACAGAAGCCACCTCACAGTCCTTTTGTTAGGAAGCAATGTATGGCATATCCCTTCCCAGACTGAAGCCTGCTCCCAGCTGGTCCAGGAGATGTAGGGGTTTTCTGGCATCTCAAGACCAAATCCATGCTTTGACCTAACCCTTCCATTCTCTGGAATGGCAGAGGTACCACACTGCTGCCAGGGCTGGTCCCATCCTCACAGATCCCTGTGTTCATCTCTCTTTGCTTTCCTGGGCTTTACATGGGGGCCAGAGCTGAGGTTGCTTGGGAGCATCGACAGAGCTGGAGACCTCGGAGGGAGAGTTGATCCTTCAGGGTTCCCACAGGCTGGGACAGGGAAAGGAAGCAAAAGAAAAGAGAGGATGGAAACTTTTGGAGGCTGAAGAAGTTCTTGGCCAGAGATGAATGACCCTTCCTTTCAATTGGGCTGGATAAAGTTACTCCCTCTGCACTTTTTCTCACCTCCTGCAAGAGCAACCTGTTAGCTGACACGGTTTGGGCAGGGGGAGGACATGACCCAACAGTGTGCCTGCATGAAGGGGAGTGACAGGCTGAGCCCCTGCCCTCCTGCACAGCTCAAAACATGGCATCAGTGATGCAGGAAATGGTGCTGGGGCTGACCATGGAGCTTGCAGGTGCCTGCACCCACTGCATCAGTCCCATCCAGCCAGGTGCCAGCTGCTGCCTGTGTCCCTGTGCTCAGCTCCCAGCCAGCCTGGTGGCCTGCAAGCCAGAGCAGCCCTTCTCTCCAGGCTGCCTCTGGGAGCTGTCCAAGCTGGGCTGTTTTGGTGGCAGGAACAGGCTCTGGGGCCGTGGCAGCAGAGCTCCTGCCCCATGGCAGCACCTCAGCACTGGCTCAAAGCACCGCGGCCATCCGGAAACAGGGAGCACGGGACTTGAAAGGTGCCTGGTCACAAGGATCTTTGGCAAAGCCGCTGAAGTGGCCTAAGTGTAATGTGAACACAAGCAGCTACTGAAGGTTTAATCATTGTTTTAGTGCCCTTTTTTTTTTTTTTTTTAAGAGTTGCTTAAATAGGGATTGGAAAAAGCCTTTACTCAGTAGCGAAGGAAGAAAGCTTCCCATACAGCAGCTCTGTCGAATCTAAGTTTCCATTTAGAAACCATTAAGGCCAGGGTGTTCAAAGTTGAAAGTTAGACATCCTGTTCCAGGCTCAGCCCACTAAAATAAGTGACCCAATTTGCAAAGCTGCCGGGCTTCAGTAGCTTCTCTTTGACCTGGCGGTACCAAATAAAATTGACTTGATTCCTTTTTACACAGGAAGAGTTGTCATTATCTGAAAGAGTCGCAGGCTTTTATCTTCCTCTCAGGCAAATACATATGTTTAGAGGGGAAAGGAATAAGGAACAGTGTTAAAAGATTTCTTTGGTTCCTGGGATTCAAATATCCTAATTTCTTCTTTTCAGTAAGTTCCAGTGCACACCCAGTTAACAAGTGTTAAGAAACCTGTTTCTGTGGGGAAGAAAGGAAACCAAGATCCATCAACAGAGACTCAAGATGAATTCCAGTTAATATAAAGGTGACAAGAAGGCACCTAGGGCCTGGTCTGGGGTGCTCTGAAGCACTACATGTTCCCAAAAATAATGACACCCTCGGTGCAGTTCTTCCGCAAGCCCCATCAAGCGAGCTCTGCAAGCTAAACTGTGAAGTTCATTCCAAATTCAGGTATTCTGGACTTGTTAAACGCTGTATTAAAAGTTTTCATCTCTAAGTCCCTGACACATGCTCACAGCATATTGCTGGATTTGCAACGAGGGCCCTTGAGGACTCCCTACATCATCCCATCTTTGCATGTGTTAAAACCAGCTGTGAGCATTAACACAGCCCACTGCACCCACAGTGCTGGCACAACCTCACAGCAAGGGTTACACCCATCCCTGAATCACAGCTGCTCACAGGAGCACGCAGGGTTTGGGGTGCCAGGCAGAGCCCCTTTCACCCTCGCAACGAGCTCCTGGTGCCCCAGCACTGCTCTGTGCTGGACCTGCTCTCCCCTGGCACCCAGAGACCACGGCCCCTTGGAGAGCATCCTGCACCCGGCTGTGCTCAGCGGGCGCCCGGCACATCACCGCGGCCCTGATTACGTCCTGATTAGTCTTAATGACTTCCCCTCTCTAAATGAGCATTCACAGCTCTGGAAGGAACGGAAGCTTCTCTCCTCCCATAATAGCACACGACGTGCCGAGGGGCTTACCCGAACAAGGCAACTCTCCAGGAACAGTGACAGCTTCTGCTTCGCCTCCTCCTCCCACCCTCCTCTGCACCCAGGGTACCCGGACTGGGCCTCTGGGACAGCTGTTTCCCTCTCATGCAACCCCCTGTGGGACTGTACACCCTGAGGGTGGCCAGCAGATCCCTGCTGAATCCCTGGCACGGGTCAGGACTGGGCTCAGGCGGGTTCCAGTCACGGTGGAAGAGCTGGTGGGAAGTGCAGTCATGGGGGCACGGGACGTGTCTCCAACGGGAGTGACAGCAGGTGCTGTCACACTGGAGGCTGACGGGCTCCCTGCTGCCCCCAGATTCTTCACCAGGAGCAACATCCTCCACACTGCACACACCCCTGCTGAAACATGCCTGTGCTCAGCCCTGCATGCCTCACCAATGCACTCTCCTCCTCCTCCTCCTCCAGCAGCGTGCCAGGGCCACATCCTTCCATTTCTGGCAGGTACTTTGCTCTTCTTCCACGTGTTGTATTGATGTGGCCTCTCCCACCTGTGTGGCTTCAGATGCTGCCTTTAGAGCAGCAGCTACATCTCTAGCACAGCCAGTTCTGACACCAGCGCCAGCACCTCTCCCTGGGCTGCTCCAAGGGTCCCTCCAGCAGCTCAAGACCCCAAACCCAGCAGCCAGGCACAGCTCTAGGGCTGCAGTCTGCACATCTGGGCTGGCTGGCAGGCAGCAGTCAGTAATCCAGCTGGAGAGGAGCAAAGCTCAGTCCTTCAACTCACTTGTCTAATTCCAGCATTATCCCTTACTGTATTAAAGGGATGAGTCAGAAAAGCCAACAAGCACAAGCGTACAGCCCCTGTCCAAGGGATTCACGTGCCCAAAGAAAGGGGGGAAACTCTTACAGGTGAATAAATAAACTAAGGAGACAAATGTTCTCAGCTGTCAACTCCTAAATGAATTCAGCATGTTTTGTGAAGCAGCACTGAGAACATCTGACCCTCCTCAGTCCAGGGGACGGGTGACAGCAGGACACGGGATGCTCCGGGGCGGGTGAGGAGAACCAGCTCACTCAGCATCTGTGTGTTAAGGTTTTCCCAGGAGAGGCACAGGGAAAGGAGGGGGGGTGACTTTAAAAAAACACTATCTAGGCCTTGATTTCATCTGAGGGGCAGGAAAGGAACATCAAGACCATCAGAAAAATCAGCTTCTTCCCATGGGGCAAGGGGCCGAGGGCGGGTGCAAGGCTGGGTGTGAGGCTGGGCTTGGGGGAAGGAGAGCAGCTCAGTACCTGGTTATAGCAACTCAACTGGGTGATGACGGCAGGATCACCAGATGGAGATGCCCAAGAAACAAGCTGAGAGGTGAGATCAGATGGAGGGGGATATATTAGGAACAGACACGCAGATTTACACATCGTGAGTGAGGAGGTGACAAACAGGTCTGTGGAAGGGGAATCAAACTCTCACGAGGGAGTGGAGTGTGATGAGGAGTGAGGGAGAGGGAAGACTTCTGGGATGCCGGCTGGCAGGGGGACGTGCTGGAAGAGATGCTGGAGGTGGAGGGAGGACAGGGGGACCACCAGTGACCACAGAGCAGGGGCTGGGCAGATGGGTGGGGCCAGGAACAGACAAGCACTGTGTTCAGCAAAGGAGCCAGATGCAAAGGACAAGTTTCACTACAGTTGCATCTACATTTAGGTTGCCAAAAATACCTTTCACAGATTGGTTGTCTTTAATTAAGAGGATGTCTCCTGTGCTCCTGGCACGATACAGAACTCATCCTGCCATGTGGGGCTCTGTGTGAAAGCTCTGCAGGGGGAGCTTTCCCATGGGACAGCTCCTCTCTGCCTGAATCCTTCCACGTCCTGCCAGTGCTGGCCAGCTCAGGCAGCGGTGCTCCCCTGAAATGCCCCTCCACGGTGCAGGCACAGAGAAAAGAAGGAAAACTTCACCCTCTTCCTGTTTTGGCTTCTCTCCTTCCCTCCAAACACAGAGAACGCCTTCCTCCTCCCTCCTCCTCCACCTTTCAGTGCAAAGATTTAGCTAATTTCTTCTATGAATAGCACGGGAGTAGCCATAGCAACATCACCCTGCCAACCTCACCACCTCCACTGCCTCCATGTCCCCAGCACCCTGTTCCTCTCACCCTCCCTCGCACCTCCCCAGGGAACATCTGGGGCTTCAGCCATTTCCCACAAAGCAACCTGTATTTGGCTTCCTGCCTGCCCCCTCCGTGCTCTCCCTCCTTCCTTCCAGCCACACCTGCTCATCACACAGAAACCTGGCCTGAACCCCCACGGTTTCTCCAAGGCTTTCCTCCCCCTGCCACCCACGCCCCAAGGGACAGGAGCCCCAAGTCCAGCATCACCTGAAGGCTCAGCAAAGGCTGGTGCTTCGGCCAAGATGTGCTGCCCTGTGCCCACCTACTGCAGTTAATTGCCCAGGGCATGGGAGGAACTCAATAAGCAACGTTTGTGCATCAAAAACCACCCCTGAAAATCAGGGAAACACTCACTGCTGAGGGCAGGCAGGGAAGATCTGTCCCACTCCTCCACCTGCCTGGACACAAAACACTTCCGCCAGGGGTGGAAGCCACACAAGCCTGGGATGCTCTGGGTATTTGCAGGTGGTCAAGGTCTCATTGCAATGCTGCTTCGACTCCCCTCTGCATCCACGTGACCACCCCAAGAGGGAGAAAGGGACCACAGCAAGGGGAGCAGCAGGACTTTGCATTCCTGGCCAAGCAGGGCCAGCAAAGCTGGGGCAGCCCTGGGGGCAGAGGGCACTTCCTCACCACATGCCAGGGAACTTCACTGCCCTGGGCCCCTTCCCCTTGCCTCAGACACCTGAAATTCACATAAAAATGCTGGTGACACCCTTGGGACCCTCACGGGGGAGCCTCGCCCTGGTCACTGTGCCTGCCACCAGAGTCTTTAGACTGAACTAAGACTCGGAGCTGGACATTCCCTGTGGGAGGGGAAAGGTGCTACTTCTGGACCCTCAGCTCTTGGAGCAGGGCTGGAGAAGGGGTTTGGCCATGGCCAGGCAGCTGAGCACCCCTCTCCTGAGAGGCCGTGGGCGTCACTGTGCAGAGAGAGGAGGGGTTTGAGCAGTCTGCTCCTCCAGTGCTGCACATCAGAGACGCTTCCCTGGATCACACTGCTGCTCCTCCCTCAAAGCCAGGAGTCCTCCTGTCACCCCAGTCTGGCAGGGGAGGAATTGAGTCCCCCACCAGCGAGCAAAGGGGGACAAGGAGGGCACAGGGCCAACAGGAGGGATAGTGATGGAAACAATGGAGGACAGCAATGACATCAAGTGCAGGGACCGGGAACTAATGAGCAGGGAACATGAATAGATAAGGGAGAAGAAATGGAAGAGATCTCAGAGGGGAGAAGGAAAGCAAAAAAAAAGATATGAGATACCTAGACCTCAGGGATTTCCTCCCTCCCTCTGGTGAGGATTAGGAGTTCTCAGTTACTGGCATTGCCTGAGCAAGCTAAAATGTGTCCTAGAGAAGGGGAGAGGCAGGAGGAGGGAGCAGACGGGGGCTGGAAGTGGGAGGAGGTGCAGGTTGACGTTGGGACCGTGCCGTGTGTTGGGCAGCACGTGTGGGCACGTCTCACATGCCGTGGAGCTGCACACAGGGTCTGTGAGTATGCCATGATGTCAGGGAACATACACCACCATATGCAACTTGTGAGCACGTTTCTGGTGTCACAGCACTAGCACACGCTTCTCTGCTTGCATGAAGGAGCAAGGGGAGAAAAAACGCTTAAATGAGAGGTGGTGAAGCTCCCCAGGGGTTTAACAGATCCCTGCTTACCCAGGAAAGCCTCCTGGTCCCCGCACCCCTTCCCACCTCAGCTGCTGGAAGTGCTTTCAGGGACAGTGAGCTCATTTAAAGGGGCAGCCCTGAAAAATGGCAGCCCTGCCTCCAGCCCAGGCTCTCCTGGACACGGAGGCAGCCTGTGAAGGAGACTGCTTTGCATCTGCAACCTCCAGCCAAATCTACCCAGAGCCCAACATCTCCTGGCCTCCCAGAGCCAAGTGGACCTGCTTGCCTGGGCAGAAGCCATGCCTAGATGTTTCCATGTCACCACCTTTTGTCCCTCTGCCCACCACTGGGCTGGGTAGAACATGGATTCCTCGGGGCTCAGGCAGTTTGCACCCTTGGATCAGGAGGAGAGCGCTGCCGAGGCATTTGCTGCAAAGCTTTACTCACGGCGTACATTTATTTGCTCCACACCAGGGAGCTGCTGCCTGCTCTGATACAGGCAGTGCACATACCACACACGTCATATTCTGCATGCAGACCCTGCTATGCTCACACAGCCTCAAACACTGGCATCCTCTGTAGCTCGCAATGCCGCGAGGAGCTTTTGATTTTCCTTTTTTTTTTCTCTTTTTCTTTTTTTTTTCCTCACGTTCAGAAAGGCAAAGGCAGGGCAGAGATTCCCAACGCTGACTTTCCGAGCAGCCCAAGCTCCATGGCAGCACCACAAAGAGACAATGATTTCTCTTCCACCATTGCAAAAACATGAAAGGCTCCCCTGCCCAGCCTGCCACGGCAGCAATGCAGCTGGCATCACTTCCTTCTCACACTGCTTGCAATCGTCTTACCAGGAATACTGGGCCGGACCTTTCATGCAAGCAGGAGTGGAAAGGAAGGAGCAAACATGCTTTGATTTTCTGCCCCCCTGAGCTCTCTGCTTTGGATGGAGGGAAGGAAAGAGATAGTGGAGGAAAGATGGAAGAATGCTGGCCAGGAATCAGCAGGCGAGAGAGAGCTGAGGCTGATTTTGATGCGAAGAGTGGCAGAGAAAGAGAGAGAAAGCAGGAGCAGGCTCATAGGAAGGTGGCTAGGGTTTTTGGTGCCTTCTGTAAATATCATCTGAGCTATCAGCTATGAATCTAATTATTTCAACCAGAGCTACAGACCGAGACAGTAATGAAGAAAAAATAGAGGAAGAGAAGAAGAGGGTTGTGTTTGCCGAGAGCAGAGGAGGAGAGAATTCCCATTGATTCCCGTGTGTCTGCCTGCTACAGCATCTTGAAATAATAATTAGAAGGATCAATAAGAAATCATGTGAGGTTTGAAGATAATGAATGAAAGAAGCAGACTGAAATGCCTTTCTCTCAAGCAGGGTAAATTGTTTTTCAGGCAGGGTCTAGCCTCCATTTTAATGCTTTGCAAACAGATCCAACCATTTTCTCAGCCGGCTTGTGGGTTCAAAATAAGACTGGTCTCTCCATTTAGGGGAGAGAGACACAGCCCGAGAACGGGTCTTGGAGAACACTAATAAAACGAATGTGTGTGGGAAGAAATGGAGGCAGTGAAACGGGGCAGAATGCACACAGCACGCCAGCGACCAGAGCAGGGTTACGTAATAATCTCGGGGAGCAGGGACGTAGCAGCAGAGCGAGGAAACCACAACTCAATGGAGAGTGGGTGACAGTTTGGGAGCGCTGGCAAGCAACACCGCGAACCCACGAGGCTGCCCAGCGGGCAGCACGCACCGTGCCTGCTAAACACAGGATGATGGGATGCCCTTGATGCTGCCAGGGCTTCGGGCAGCGGCACCGCAAGCAGCGAGGCACCTCAGGTGGGGCGTCCAAAATACGTCGCGCCCGACGACCACCTCGCGCCGAGCAAGATCCATTTGGCCCCGTTCGGCCCCGGGAAGGCTGCTCCAAATGCCGGGCTCCCACGCTGGGCAGGACCGCAGCAGCCAGCCCGAACAACGGCAGCGCCGAACCCCACCGGCTCCGACGGCCAACCCGAGCGACGACGACGGCCATCCGCAACGACGCCGGCATCCAGCCCCGGCATCCCCGCCGGCTGCTCGCGACGCCCCCGGGGTGATGCTGCGGGGTGTGCCAGAAACCCGCCGCGAACCCCGCGTTACCCCGACAGCCGCCCGCCCCGTCGCGTTCCGCACCGGGGAGCCGCTGCCCGGGGCTGGCCCGTACCTGCTCGTACCAGTCGCGGCTCGAACACGTGCACTCGGGCCACCAGCCCGGGCCGCTCCCGTTCACCTTGGCCGCGCTCTTCCCCGGCGCCGGCGGCGGCGGCTTCAGCGCGGCGGGGTCGCGGGCGGGGGGCCCCAGCTTGGCCTTGCCGCGGGCGGCGGGCGCGGCCCCGCCGGGTGCGGGCAGGGTCTGCGAGCCGTAGCCGCCGTAGCCGTACTGCTCGTGCTGCCACTCGCCGTAGGAGGGGGGGTCCATGCGCCGCAGGGCCGCCATCCGCGTTACCTCGTAGCACTCGGGGCACTTGCAGCAGTGGTGGTGCTTGTGCATCGCTGCCCTCACACCATAGAGCCGGCAGGGAGGGAGGGAGGCGGCGCGGAGGGGCGGAGGGATGGAGGGAGGGAGGGATGCTCAGGGGGCGGCAGCGGCCCCCGCCCCGCGCAAGGCGCGCCTGCCGCCTCTTCGCCCGCTCGGCGCCCCCGGCCCCGTGGGAGGAGAAGGAGGAGGAGGAGGAGGAAGAGGAAGGGAGGGGGATGGTGTTACAGCGCGGTGATCTCCGCGGGGGCGCGCCGCGGCATCGTCCGCAACGCCACTCAGTCCCGGGGCCGCTCCCGGCGCGGGGCGCGGGGCAGCAGCTCCGAGCCGCTCCGCTGCATGGGGCGGCTCAGCCCGGTCCGGCTCAACCCGGTCCGGCTCGGCTCGGTGCGGGACCGCGGCACCTGCGGCGGCGCGGAGCATCCCTCGCCCCCCCCTCCCCCGCAGCGGCCAATCCGCGCCGGCTGAACCTCCGCGCCCCGCCCCGGCGGCGCCGCTCATCCCCGCGCTCCTCATCCTCGCCCTCCTCATCCCCTCGCTCCTCATCCCCGCGCTCCTCATCCTCGCCGCTCATCCTCGCCCTCCTCATCCCCTCGCTCCTCATCCCCGCGTTCCTCATCCCCGCGCTCCTCATCCTCGCCGCTCATCCCCGCGCTCCTCATCCCCGCACTGCTCATCCCCGCGTTCATCCCCGCGTTTCTCATCCCCGCACTCCTAATTCTCGCCGCTCATCCCCGCAGGCATCCCCGTATTCATCCCTGCGCTCCTCATCCTCGCCCCCTATCCCCGGCGCTCATCCCCGCGCTCATCCCCGCACTCCTCATCCCCGCCGCTCCGGGCAGACCCCGGCCGCGCCGCCCCCGCTGCCCCCCGCGCAGGCGGCATCCAGAAGGAGCCGAATCCTGCGCTGCCTCAGGCATCACCTTGCGGCTGCCCTCAGCCCGTCTCCCGGCCCTTGTGCGGTGCCGTTCGTCCAGCCCCGCGCGGCCGGGGCAGCCCTGACAGCTTTGTGCTTGACCCCAAGAGGGTTTCACTTCGCTTCGGCTGTGGTCAGCACTGGAGTATGAAATAATTTTTCAAGATCTGAACTGGTCGCTAGGCTGGCAGCAGCACCCCTGTTGCATCTCTGTATCAGTTGTCACCTTGCTTTTTTGGAAGTGTTACCACATGTGCTCCATCAAGAACAGCACCCTGGGGATGCTGCCACTGCCCCATGAGCCACAGGTGCACTGGGGGTGCAGGAACCCCAAGAGCCTTTGCTGGGCCTTCCTACTGCCATCAGGGGATGGTAAAAGCAGAGCAGAAATGCCTGCTGCTGCAGCAGGGTAGGGGTGCTGCTCCCAGTGCAGCTCAGGCAGTCAGTCCTTCACCTCTTGCATAGAAGTGCAGGACTGGAAGAAGTTCCTAAGAGTCATTCAGAGAAATTGATGGGGAGAGAGAGAAAAGCAGTTACAAAACCCCACATCTGATCATTTAGAATCTGAACCTGGCCTTTTAATGCTTAAAGGTTGTAAAAAACACCAGGGTGGGTGAAAAAGCTATTTAAAGAAATGGTACATAAATACGTAGAAGAGCAATGAAATGTGCACAGGGCACCCACAGGATATGGCTAAAACACAGAAGCAGGAGGAGGCCACAAGCTGAGCCACAAGATATAGTGGTGCAACACCTCAGTTCAGGTTCCAAGGTCTGCAAGGCTCCTCCTGGCCTCCTGCAGCTGGTGTAATATGGCCCTGGGCACGAGCAGGGCTGTGGGAGGAGGAAGTGCATGATGGCTGGTCAGATAAATGCCCCTGCCCACTCCTTGCTCTTTTAGCTCTTCAAACTGCAGTGCGAAATTACTTCTGCACTTCACCTCTGCACACAGAGGTGCTCCTGTAGGGTTTGCTCCCAAGTGAAGTGGTTGCTTCTGGGTGAAGGGGAGGGGACAGAAGACACCCCATAATCAGGATTGGCATCATCCCCAAGCACCATGTTCCCCACTGCACGCTGCAGCACCTGTCCTCTCCAGCACTGCCTGCACTTCACTGTCTCTAGGCTGCTCAGGTCACCTCAATCACAAGGTGGCTTGATGCCACAGAATGGTGGAGTGGCTCAGACCTTGAGAGATTTCCCAGCTGCAGGCTTAGGACAGCCATAATTTTCCTGGACAAGCAAGTCTAGAGCATCTGTCCTCACCATGGTGACCTCAAGCAGCCGAGCACAGCAGTGCTGCTGAGCCCTGAGAAACAGCCCCACAGGTGAGGCTCAGCCTGCTGCTCCCCTGGGCTCTCTCTGGACAGTTTTGAGTCCCAGGGGCACTGTGGCACTGACCCAAAGAGATGCACCAAGATGAAGCCAGTGGCTGCACACGAGAAAGTGTTTCCACCCTGCAGAGCTCAGTGCCACAGACTCAGACCCCAGGAGCTCAGTGGGGCAGGACAGGATGGGATGCCTGCATGCAAAGCAAGCTTATTCAGAATTAATCAGTGGAAAGCTGTGGCTGTGTGCATGGCAGGAAAGCGTGCGGTGTTAGCTTTAAGAGAGGACTTTACACTTCAGGCTTTTAAGAAATAAGGATCATCTCCACGTCTTCTACTGCTCCTTGTGCCATCAGATGGGAATGACAGGAGGGACTGGGGCCAGATACAGCTGAGATACACCGAGGTAGAGCAAAAAGCCTTGTTAAAAAGGGCAGGTGGCCGGTGTCTCCCCCATGAGAGCAAAAGGACATGAATTCCTTGTTGGCTACCCACCCATCAGCACCTCTGAGATAATTTCATCAATGAGATGCACTCAGTATTGGGGCATAAGTAATTACTGCTCCATCCCAGCTGCAAACCTCCTTCCCACTTCAGTTCCCACCCTGGGATGGCACAGTTAGCTTGCAGGGATCCTCCCCACTGCCATGGGCTTTTTCCAAAGATATCTTTGGGCCAAGGTCAGTCAGGAGTCCCATGTCTGGAAGAGACTGACTCGGGTGAGAGGAAAGCACCAGGGAACTGTACAAGCAGAGTTTGTCACTCCAACTCTCACACCTGCCCTGCTCCAGAAACATCTCCTGTCCTGGGATGGGGGCAGGCAGGGACATGGGCATTCACTCAGGGAGGAAGCGCAGAAGCAAAGGACAAGAGCTGTTAGGGGAAAAATGTTTTAATAAGGAGCTGCGTGAACAAAAAAGAAAAGCATTTAATTTAATTTTTTTTTCTTTTTTCGGTGCATTCTCCACAAGGAAAGTGTCTGGTTCTTTCTGTGCTTGGTCTCTGGCTGCCTTCACAGCCATTCATGCAATGGGGATCCCCACATGGGAAACACCCTCACTGCCAGCCCTGGAGTGCCAGTATTGTGCCTCCACCCCACGCCACTTCCCCCAGCTCTCTTATCTGTTAGTGCCTCATTGCCAGTTGCAAACAGAGGGGTCTTGAGCCTCAGCTGCTGCAGCTCTTTACAGTCTTTCCTTACCTGCTTGCATCTCCCCTCCCCAAACCCCACATTTCCCATTTTAGCTGCCACGAGAGTTGTTTAATTCGTGTGCATTTGTAATGAACTGCATGTGCCACCTGCTAGCCCCAATTAAAAGGGAAAAAAGTAATCCATGGTTACTTGCAACGTTCCCTACTGCTGCACAGGATTTGGGATAACTAATCAAGCCTAAGAGGAGGCCAGGGCTGATTGGCCAGGGGCATCCACATTCTGTACTTCTTCAGCTTGTTTTAGTGAGTAGTGGCATTTTGGCAACTGCGAGTGGCTTTGCTGGGAGACCAAGTGATGTGGGCACCTGCACTGGGGCGCCCAGGTCTGTGTCTGGGAGGGCAGGCACAGTGCCCAGCACATTGAGGCAGCTGTGGGCATCTTGCTGCAGTAATGTGAGCTTTGAGCAGGGCTAAAGAAGATGGGAACTGATTTCCAGGCAGGTGCCTTCACGGAGGGAAGTGACTCAAGAGCTCCCTCATTCTCTACCCTCTTCCTACCGGCACTCTCCCCGTCTTATTTAAATTCAGCTTTGGCAGCTGCTCTTTTTACAGGTGCTAATTTCAGCAAAGTGTCAAGAAATCCCCGGAGATGCTGCTATTTACAAGGCACGAAGATGGCACAGAGCTAGGTTTTATCTGGTGTCACCGGCATTTCAGCCCCTGCTGCCGCTCCCCTCCTCTCGCATGAAGCCCTGCGGGAAGAGGAAGGCAAGTGTGAGGTGCCACTGTGGGTTTGTTGTACCTACAGCCTTTCTAGGAGCAGGGGATGGAGATGGGGCAGGCTGAAGGCAGCCAGCTCCTCACAGGAACAGCAGTCACATGAGTGCTTGACTATCACCCAACAGGAGCTGGATCCCGCCAGGGGAAGCGAAGCCACGCGTTTGCTCTGAGCTCTGAGCAGACAGGGAATCCTTATCATGCTCAGCAGGAAGGGGAGGACAGTTTTGCATGGGGGAGGTACCCTTTTCCATCACAATCACCTGCAAAAAGACACCCAACACATGCAGCCCAGGGAGGCAGCAGGGAAATTTATCTAGGCAGGCTAGGAGGAGATGAGCAGCAAGGAGAGGCACCAGCTGAACTTGGCTCAGTCTGTCAGTCAGTTCCTCAGCACTAACACACACCCCATCCAGCAGGAATTTGCCATTTGCTGGGTCTGGGGCTTCTCAATTGGATCTTGAAGAGGTGCTCTGCAGAGCTGGCTGCACAGCTACTGTGGGCAAATGGGGCTGGAGGTTCCTGTGAGCACTGGAGGGTTTGTGCAGTCACAGCTGAGTGGGAAGGGGAAGAGTAAGAAACATCTCACTCCATGGCTGCTCTTTCCTGCCACCAGCAGCGATTCACGCCAGGAAATGTGCAGCTGGGATAATAACAACCAGGCATACCAAGGGACCAATAGCTCTCAGCACTCTCAGGGCAGATGCCCAACAAATTATTCTCCTCCGGGGCAAAACCATTTTTATTCTATTAATGATCCCTGATACATTGCCCAGTCGCTGCACCCTCGCTTGTGGCAGCAACGGCACGAGAGTCTTTAATAGACACCATTGGCTGCTTTCTGCAACTCACATCATGGACAACGAAATGTCTTCCATGGCTGTGCTAAGGGAAGGGGAGTGACGGACACCTGAGGCAGGTCCTTACAGCAGGGCTCAGGCTCCCTGCCTGTAAAGTAGAGCCTGGAGGCGTTATTTAATAACAACCAAATGCAGCAGGCTTTATGGAACTCCTGACAGCCTCACAATGCCCACAGCTGCTCTCCCCATCACCTGGCAGGGATGCTCCTTGTGTTGGAGCACTTGAAGCATGGGCTGGCTGTGGGCTGCCTTAATGCACTTCCCTCCACAGTGGGGGGGAGCCTTGCTGCTGCAAGGGCACGGCAATTACAGCACTGACGTGTCCCACGGTCTGCGGAGCCCACTCCTTGTGTGTGCCTCATTTCCTTTAGAAAATGACGGAGCAGAGGGAAGCTTTGACAGTGTGACCAGGGCACGACTTCACCACTCCACATCAGGGTCACAGCAAGGTGTTTTGAAATCTTGCTATCTTTAAAAGAATCGGTCGTTATTTTTTTGGTTCTGTACCTTGATGTACTTGTGCCGAGTGTGACAGCATCAGAAATCCTGTTTCCTTGCATCCTTCACTAGTGCCCAGCTGTGTGCTCACATACTTCAGCCTTAGTGGGAGCCACACACACCCTGCCTGGGCTGTACAAGCCTGTGGAGATCTCCTGGATGGCTCTGCCCAAACTGAAATGACCTTGGGGACACAAAGCTCCACAGGCGGACTCTCAGGGGCTCCTCCCCCGGACCCATCCCTGCGGGAACAGGAGCTCTCCTTCTGAAAGGGAGGCAAGGGCTCAGCACCACTCAGCACAGACCAGCCCAGAGGGACCTTCCCCCACATCCAGGGCCCAGAGATGTCCCTTCCTCGATTATTCCCACCCTGCTTGGGGAACAGGAAGGGGAACTCTGTGGGGAGCTCCGCATTCTCTTTCCCCTGGGCAGCCCTGCTTCAATCTGCCCCTTCCAGACGGAGCAAAGCCCTTTCTGCAGCTCCCACCGCCCACGGCCAGTGACTCACAGGGATGCTGGTGCCTCACCAGTGCTGCCCCAGAATACACTTTCCGGCAGGGAAACCCGCCCAGCCACGGGGAGAAAAACCTCACAGTTTTTCTGGTGTGCCTCAGAGCCACGGGCACCCGCGGTGAAGGGTAGTTGCGCGCCCCGCTGGCCCGGCCCTGCTTCTTTAAGGGAGGAAGGGCCGCTCGGAAATTTGTGAATGGCTGGCCCCGCCCCCGCCGCGAGCTCCGCCCGCCCGGCCAATCAGCGCGCGCGCCGCCGGGCCGCAGCCCGCGCACGGGGCCCTCTTAAAGGCGCTGAGCCGCCACCCGCCCGCCCCCTCACGGCCCTGTGGGAAGCCCCGAGGTGACCTTCACAGCGGGTCCCAGCCGCGGGATGAGAAGCCGCTCCTGAGGCACGGGCACAGCCCTGCCGCCCTCAGGAGTGACATGCTAGCGACACAAGGCCTCGGGGGGGGACGGTGCTGAGGGGCCATGTGCCAGTTTGCCTCACCCGGTCTTGAGGGCTTGGCCATGGGACGGTCAGGTGGCAGGGGCTGGACAGCCACACTGGCCAGAGCACACAGCTGGGCTGAGATTCCCCCAAAGGCCGTGAGCTGCCCAGCCATGGTGTGAGGGAGAGCTGGGAGAGCTGCTCCATCACCCCACTCTTCTAGGCCAGAGCAGGAAGGCAGGAGGGCTCCCACAGCAGCGGAGCACTAAAACTTACGAAATCTTCCTGCAGAAACACCCCATGAGACTCAGCTGCGCAAAACCTACCACTGCACAGAGGGGAAATCGCTGTGCCAAGTGGGAGGGGATGAACAGTGCAACAATGGGGTTGCAATAAACCCAGCTCCAGGTCCAGCCTGGTCTCCCACTGCACTGCAGTGCAGTGCCCCCTCCTTGCTCTGCCACAGCTCCTCCCTCAGCCTGCTGTAGCCCAGCCTGTGAAATGATCCGGTCTAAAAATACCCCTTAAAAGGGGGGGACGGCCTGGCAGGACATTGCCGTGTTTCCTGGACACGTGTAAGTGGGAAGCTGGGTGTGAGGCTGGGGAAGTGATGTTGGCCAGGCAGAATGGTCTCCATGCCAGTGCTCTGGGCACAGGCATTGGTGTACCTGAGCAGTGCCAGCCCCTGCAGCTAGCCAGGCCACAGACTGCAGGAGGCCTTTGCCTGAGCCTCAATACTTGGAATAATTTTTAGGTGAGATGGCAGCGAGACTCCTACAAGGTGCTTTGTACCTGCAGGCTGCAGGGCTCTGACAGGTTCTGCCCTGGGGCAAATCCTTGCTTCCTGCAACAGGGCAGAGATTGGCTTGAAATGCTGCCACTGCTGCAGCCTCACACGGTTTAACCCTCCCAGAGCAGGCTGAGCAAGGCAAGAGGAGCCAGCACAGAGCACCTTTCCAAGGGCTCACGCTTGGATTCACAAGAGGGATGATTTCCAAACCCACGCTCAGTTACTGTCCTCCCCCTGCACTTCCCTTAGATCCTACCAATGCCGAGGATAATACATCTCTCAGCGTAGCTTGATACTGATCCTCCAAATCCTAAAGACCATAAACCTTCATGAGCAGTTATCGTGGCTGCTCTATTTATAACAGTGCCAGTACTGCCTCTGCCACCAGAATCCTGATCTCTGTCCAGCCTGATGCCATTAAGATGCAGTGATGTTCCCCCAGCTCCAGCACTCCAGAATGAAAGCAGCTGGCCTGCCAGGCTCTGCCTTCAAGCTTGGTTTGTTTCTTTAAAAATGGTGAAGAGAGCTTGTTTGTTTTGCAGAAATGCACCTGGGGGATTTGTCCTCACCCTCCAGAGATGCTGGGGTGGCTGTGAGGTGGAGTGGACTGTGGATAGGTGGAGGAGAGGGTGGCACATCCCATGGTCTGGCTCCACATTTCCTGACCCTGGTGGGTCTGTGCTGCAGGAGACAGGCTCCAGCGCTTCACTTTGGTTGCAGCAGGAATATGGTCCATCACCTGAGAAGGCAAAGCAGGAAAGCAGGAACCTGGGTGCTGCTGTGTGGACCCTGCCTCAGCACATTTGGGAAACTCGAGCAGAGCAGAGACCCAGCAGAGGCAGTGCAGTGGCTCACTGAGCTCCTGGCCAAGGCACTGATGGGCCTGGCCCCTGATCTGTCCCCATCCTGCTGGAGATGCCTGTGGATGGTCTTGGTTTTTGATTTCAGAGCTACACATGAAACCCATCAGTGTGAATGTCAGTGTGCACGTTGCTCCAGCAGCTGTGCTCCCTTGGGGACAGGCAGATGCAGACTCTACATGGAGGCAAAGCTGAAGCATTGATCTGGAGGGAGGATGGATGGACACCAAGCCTGTCTGGATGGCTCTGGAGCATGGCTCTCTGTTGGACACTTCCCAGAGCCTCCCCATCACTGTTCCCTTTCTGCCATTGCATGGGGAGAGCTGCATGCACTCACACCATCAAAATACCTTCAAAACAGTGACAATGACTTGGGTGAATGGAGACACCATATCCATTGAGATTGTCCTATGCTGCACAGCCAGAAACACCTTGTGTCTTCAAGGATCTTCCATTTGCTGCTGGTTTTAGACAAGAAGTCCCCAAGCAGAGTAGGAATAGGTGACCATGCACGAGATTTTGGTTTGACAGCCTGGTGGCTCTACTGACTTCTTCATCCTTTGCTGAAGGTGGATATTGAGCTGGGAGGACTGAAGCCTGAGCATGTTCATCTCTGCAGCAGGAATAGCAAGAGCCTCTAGTAAAGCTGAGGCCATTCATCTGCAAAATGTCCACTGAAGTGACAGCTCTTACTGACACAGCCCTTGCTGACCCCCGCTTTGAGCAGCATCCCTGGGACACATTCCTGGGTGCCCAGCTGGGTGTCCCTGCTGTGCAGGGCTGATGTGTGGTTCAATCTGTGTGTGTTACTACAGGCAGACACCCTCTGGAGTTCAGCAGTTTGGCTTTTGAGCCTGTGTCTGCAATGTCACAACACAAAACTGCCGGAGAGCATCTGAATGCCCTGAAGAGACCTCTAGGCACAAAGTGCCACAAGTAACACTGGGCAGCAGCCTCTGGGCTAGGGGGTGCTGCTTTTCTTCTCCGCTTCTCCTAAAATAAACATGCTCTCCCTTTTGCATAGGGATGCAATGGGGAGGGGAGAGTTCCCCCAGGAGCTGGTTGCCTCTGTTCTGGTTGCCCATTGCTTGAGCATTAGCCACTTCCTGGGATTTTGGGGTTGCAGGGCAGATGCTGATGGGCTCAGGTCAAAGCAGTGCCCTGGTAAAGTCTGGCCTGCAGCAATGGCTTCAGCTGCCAGCAGTCAGCCCACAGAGAGGGCACGGGGCAGTGGGGACAGCAGGGCATGTGCAACCAAGCAACCTGACAGGGGCTTCTTGCTGGGGCTGCGTTCACTGTCAGACATTCTCCTGCATCAGAGATCTGCTTCGTTTCCCTGACGCTCCACACAAACAGCTCCTTGGTGCTTCCCCTCTCCTGTATCTCACGGAGGAAATGGAGAGCAGCGAGGCTGCAGCCAAGCCAGGGGAGCAGCGGGTTCACAGCCGGCACCTGCAGCTGCAGCGTCTGCCACACGCCCATCCCATCGTGACCCGCTGCTCCTGGCAGGCAAAGGTGCACAGCACGGGAACGCCCTTCGGTCTGGCCAAAGGCGCGCTGGGAAATAGGAAAAAACACTTGAGAGAAGGACGGGAGAAGGAGACAAGCAGTCGGCACGCTGGCGGCGCAGCTTGCCTCTCTCTGCCAAGTGCCCCAGAGAGCTCCATGGACCTGTTCGACCCTCGAGCCGTGGGCTGTGGGCAGACTGATGCATCTTCTTCCGCAGCAGGTGCAGCGGAGAGGGCTCCTAACACCCTGACAGGGCGTTTCTGCCGGAGCTGTGTCCTCCCTGGCACACAGGGATGGCGACTGGGACATTTCTGGTCTCAGCCCCGCAGGGCTAAAGCGCAGACTGCACCTCTCACGCTTGGAGACTTCCCACACACCCGGAGCCTGCCGGAGCAGCAGTGACCCCTGCCAGCGAGGTTTCTTATCCAGCGGTGATTCCAGAGCATGCACGGAATGCCTGACATCTGAAGCAGCCTTGCTGGCGCTCTCCATCATATCGGAGCCTGCTGTTGCTCCGTGTCAGCTGTCAGGCTGGGCGAGGGCAGAGCGCTGGCGCGGGGCAGCACAGCGAGGAACGCCCGGGCAGACGGGAGGGATGCACGGGCAGGAGGAGGAGGAGGCGGAGGGGCGGCCCCGCACTGGCGCGGTGACAGGGATGAAGTCAGAGTGGCTGCAGAGCCGCGCTGGGAAGCAGGAGAGAGGTGGCAGGGGAAGAGCAGCGCTTCCTCGCAGGCGCGCAGCTCCGCTCATCAGCGGCATTGTTCCTCTTTCATTTATCTTTACAGCTGGCTGCTCCCTGCGCCGAGGATGGAAACGGCGTTTTTACTGAGAGCAGCAGCCTCCTTGGGAGCACAGGCGAGTGACACCGGCCACAGGAGCATCCTCGGGAGTCTTCCCGCAGCACATGCACAGGAGCCCTGCTGAGGCAACCACAGGGCTCGGAAAAGGGTTGATGTGAAGGATTCAGCAAATAAAACCCCACGAGCCCCAGAACTCAGGCAGGGTTTTGCCTCTATTAGCCTCAACAGGGCGTTTTATCTGGCAAAGTCCCTTTGCTGTTGCCCCGTTGAGGGCTGAACATCCACTTTTCCACGGAGGGATGGTTTCAGCGCACTAAGCCTCAACAGGAAGCACATGTTGTTGCTGTGTTTACCGGCACCTCTTCCTTTGTAGCAGCCATTTGCACGCTGCAGGGCTATTCAGAGCACACCCGTGTCCTCGCCAGCAGGCAGAAATTTCCTGTTCTTGGAAGCATTTGAGTGGAGAGGCAATCTATTTGACATGCATCTTCCTGGCTGAAGCAGGTCATGGTAGCTTTTGCTCTGTTAACAATGCCCATGGAGAGCTGCAGGCAGGGGAGAGGACAAAGCCAGGGCAACAGAAAACTTATTTACATCGATGGATGCAGTAAGAGAATTGCACTTACTTCGTGCAGGAAAGTCAGTTCATGATGTTGCCTTTTATCAGTGGCAGGGTGTCCACTCTCAGTCCTGGGCTGATGGCACCAGGGTGGCAGCTGGTGCTCCCCTGCCCTAGCATTTACTATCATTATCTTATAAAAGCTTCCCTGGTTCTTCCAAATGCGATTTGCCATCTCAGGTATTTTTCTGAAACCTGCTTTGGAAGTGCCTGTGGCCAAAAAAGCACTCTGAAGGCTGGAAAGCAGGAAGTCTCCATGGAGCAGGGCAGGAGCTGGGTGTGTAGGTGTTGTCCAGCCTGTCCTGCCTGCTGTGGCTGTTGAGAACTGACAGGGAATGTGATGCTGGCAGGAGCTGAGGTGTCCTCAGTGCCTTCATGCAGGAGGGAAGGATGAGAAACAGGGCCTGTGCCGTGGGCCAGCAGCACAGCCTGCCCCAGCCACCTGATCCTGTCTCATGGGGGACTGCTGGAAATGCTTCCCTCTGTCACGGCAAGGCCTGTATTCAGCAGTGAAGGTGACATCCTGGGGAAAGGCTCCCCACTGTGACAAAGGACTCTGCATCCCAGCACAGGGGCTGCTGCAGAGGAGCCCTGCTCGAGCCTGCAGCTCTCCAGCACTGCTTGGCTTCAGTTTTCAGGAAAGCTGCTGGGTTTCTGCAGAAAGCCAAGTTTCAGGCAGGACTACAGGCATGGCAATACCTGGCACTGAACACTACCACCCTCACAGCTTTTCAACCTCCAGCTCCCTGCTCTGCCTGCAGCCATGCTGTGAAATGACCATCCTCTGGGATGAAGAAGGTTGCCAGAGCACAGTCCTCAGCAGTCCCAGTCTGCCCACCCAGGTCCCCATTGTTCCTCTTTCTCAGGGCAGTGACCCCCTGCTCAGGGCTGGCAGCTGCAGCCCCTGCAAATGGGTGACCCCTAAAGCTCCAGCACCTGGCACCAAGGACTGGCCCCATGCTGACACAGGCTAGCAAAGAAGGAGGCTGAAAAGAATGACAGGAATTATTTCAGGTCTGGAACAACCTGCCTCAACAGTGAGCGAGTAAAGAAGCCAATCTGTTTAGTTTATCTAAGGGAAAGTTAAGAGGGAACTTAGACGCATCTATAAATACCTACATGTTGGGAACATTTCTGATTGCCAAGGTCCTTCATCCTAACAAACAAAGGCAGCAAAATTTCCTGGTGCTGGGAGCTAAAGCAAGAGAAATGCAGGCTAACAGTAAAATACAGATTTTTAATGTGAAGGATAAATAATCATCAAGCCAGCCAGGCCACAGGCAGAGCAGATTCTCCATTGCATGAAGCCTTAAAATCAAAACTAGGTGTCTGCTACGAAAGGAGACATTGCAACTCAGCCAGACATGTGGGACTGGATTCAAGAGCTGCTGTACTTCATGGCCTGGGACAGTTAGGAAGAAAATCCCTTAAAATCACAACACAATCTATTCCCAGTTGCTCAGGCTGTCAGCCTGTCATGGGTTTTGCCCTGTGATTCCCCTGTGGTGGTGGTTCCCACCCACTGGCAAATGGAAATCAGCAGCCAAGCTCATCTTCTTGTCATATTCAGAAAACCACTGTCTCGCCCTTCCAAAACTGCTAAAGATATGGTGAATGATTGAAAATGTAGAGAGAAACAAGAGAAAAGGAGAAATTAAACAGTAAGAGAAAAAAAAATGGGGTGTTACCCATTTTATTGCAGTCCAGAAAAAGAAGGGAAACATTTAAAAAAGGACAGAAAAGAGGCAGTGCGATTTTTGTATTTAAAATACTTTGGAAGAAGACTTAGACTTAGCAAACAAGCATTATTTCAAACTTTGCCAAGAAAAACAACATTTTCATATAATTTTAAATCTGTGGTGAGCTCCATTCTTCCTGGCCACTTCATCTTTCCCAAAAGTGCATTTTGCCCTTCACTCATCCCTAAAACTCCCCTCAAACGCGCAGCCCAAACGATTCTCTTGCACCAGGTGGGGAGGCTGAGCTTTACGATGCACATCCAAATAAATGGCGTTTCCAAGTAAATAAGGCAGCAGAGAAAAGCTCCCGGGAAGCTGAGGAACGGACCTGCCATTTAAGAGCTCGGAGAGAAAGAAAGGAAAAAAAAAAAAGGAAATCTGCAATGTGGGAGCGTGCCAGCGCTGGGGGCGAGAGGGACGGGCCTGGGAGGATTTCCAGCTCCATGCAGCCTCGTTATTCCTGCACGGCATCCGCTAAGGAAGGGGATGGTTTCAGTGCTGTCCAGCCCCTGGCACAGGTGTCAGCTCGTTTTTCTGGTGTGAGCAGCAGCAGAACAGCCAGGAGGACACACTGCCAGCCCCAGGGGAGGGCAGTGCCATCCCCGCAGTGCTGAGAGCACACGGCCCCGGCGCTGTCCCCTCAGTGCCAGCCGCTGGCAGGGCTGGCAGGGCGGGAGGTGGCGAGGGGCGCACGGAGGCTCACCTGGGGCAGGGTGCTGTGAGAGCTGAGCACCAGGCTGCAGACACTGGCTGGTGCCTCTGTCCGCCGCGCTGTCACCCTCACCAGGCGTGGCGGTGTCCCTGGAGTGCTGTCCCCAGCTCCTGTGGTGAGCCTCTGCTCACGGTCCCAGGAGGAGTCCTGAAATCACAGAATGTGGAGGTTGGAAGAGACCTTCAAGATCATCGAGTCCAACCCAGCCCCAACACCTCAACTAAACCCTGGCACCGAGTGCCACATCCTGTCTTTAAACACATCCAGGGATGGTGACTCCACCACCTCCCCGGGCAGACCATTCCAATGCTTTATGTACTTTCTATGAAAAACTTTTTCCTAATATCCAACCTCTATTTCCCTTGGTGCAGCCTGAGACTGTGTCCTCTCGTTCTGTCAGTGCTGCCCAGAGAAAGAGACCAACCCCCAGCTGTCTACAACCACCCTTCAGGAAGTTGTAGAGAGTGATAAGGTCACCTCTGAGTCTCCTTTTCTCCAGGCTAAACAACCCCAGCTCCCTCGGTGGTTCTTCATATGGCTTGTTTTCCAAGACCTTCACCAGCCTCGTGGCCTCTTCTGGATGCGCTCAAGCATCTCAACATCCTTCCTAAACTGAGGGGCCAGAGCTGGTCACAGCACTCAAGGTGTGGCCTCACCAGTGCTGAGTACAGGGGAAGAATGACCTCCCTGCTCCTGAGACAAACTGGGGACATATGGGTAGGGCAGGCCAGCTGCCTCCAGGCTCTCCACTGCTTCTGCAAGGGCCCAAATGAGCTTTTCCCCATGCAAGGGTAATAGTGCCTTTGATGGGCATCCCACCTCTCATGTCAGCCTGCCTGGCACTGGCCCCAGGCCAGCAGGGTCACTGCAAGCCATGGTGGAGGTCTGCTGGCCTGAGACTCTGGGACTGTGCCATTGCTGGGTTGCACTTCACCTTTCAGCAACACAAGACACCTCAAACACATTTTTTTGGAGTAAAGAAGAGGGATTTGATGGTGTCAGTGGCTCGGGCTGTGTTCAGTGCAAGGCAGCCCTGCGACTGGATGCTTTATTCATCCCCCTTACAGACAGGGCACAGTGGAGGGAGCAGAGGCACTGCTCACACCAGCTGTGCAAGGCCCACAGTTGCTTCCCTGCTTGTTTCCACACTGACTTTTCAATGTCCTTATTGAATGTCACATCTCCTTGGGGATTCATAGACAGGCCTGGCCACAGAGACTGGTGACTATTGGCAGCAGAGTTCACTGTTGGGTAGATCAAGGCTACAGGACACCCAAAAAACCCCAAAGCAGGATCCCACTGCCTATGGCAAAACAGCACTAAAAATTTGTTCTGAAACACATACTAGAGATGCAGGTTTGACTTTAACTAGAGGGACTGGCAATGTGCAGGGGGTCAAGAAGAAATGGGACTAAAGTGTTCCTGAGTCAGAGGAACACAAATATCTCCTGCAGTGATTGTGGGCTGTTTTGTCCTCCTTGCTCTTGATCCCCAAACTCCTTTAAAGTGTTCTTCCTTAGATGATATCATTCAGCTCCATCCTCCCTGGGTGACACTTAAATTTGAATTTCCCCAGGTATATGATGGGAAGCCAGTTCAATCTGTGGGGCAGAAAATGGTGTTTATCTGATAGGGTTATTTCACTGGAAGGAGGAATCCCTGAATTTTGGTATTTCTGCACGAGTGTATCCCTAGATTAGGGGGATCCTGCAGCATCCCACGGCAGGGCAGTGAGTGGGGGACGGAGGCAGTAAGTGGGGGATGGAAAGAAGGCCTGCAAAGACACAAGGCAGTTTTATTTACCTTGGTGCCTTTGAGACAACTGAGACCCTACTGCTCAATTCCTGCCTCTCTACCTGGTATCTTTTAGAAGGCTGTCGAAAATTGAAGAGAATGCAAATAAGAGACACACAAGTTATCTGAGAGCTGGGAAAAAAAAAATCCTGAAAAGGGAAACTTGAAAGACTCAACCTACTTCACTTATCAAAAGTGGCTGGATCAGAGAGCTGAAATGCCTCCATGGGAGACAGTGTCAGACGGGAGCAACTAATCCAGCTGCAACTGCAGAGCAGGAGCCAGAGCTGGAGCTGCTTGCATTACGAGTAATTCAATTAACACTTGTGAACCAGAGAGGTTGCCTCATTAATGAGACAAGCTATCACAGAGAATGTGTGGGAACAGCCTGGATGTGAGCTGGGCAGGCTGCAGTGCCCCTTGAATCTCTCTCAGCCCAGGAGAGTGCAGGGTCTGCCCCTGCAGCACCATGAGGGTGGCTCTTACCTCAGGCAGGTTTTGGGGCTCTCTGGGTGTGACTGTGGAGCTGGGCTGGCTGGCCCCAAGCTGCTGCCTGGCTGTGCCATGATGTGCATCCAGGCTCGGAGACTGCACGGGTGCAGAGCGCAGAGTGAAATCATAGAATTCATGGATATCTGCAAAACAGCAGGAGAAACGTCCTCAGGAGGCAGCCTGATGCCTGATAGCAGCCCTGGGGGGTGCAGCACCTGTCACCTTCCACTCTGTCCCCAGGGTCTGAGCCCTCTGTGAGAGGCTGGCACGCTGGGAGAGGGCTCTGCTGGCTCCCTGTGCTGGCTGTGTTGCCCACCACACCCCCTCTGGAAGGCAGGAGGTGTAGTGGGATGCCTGACTCACCGTGCAGTGCCCATGGCTCTGGAAGGCATGGGAGTGTCCGTGGAGCAATGACCACACACTCCACAGGGACTAAGAGCAGACTCTGCTCAGCAGCATCAACCCAAACTCCACCCCACCCTGCTCTCCTCCAGGCTGTGCCAGCCCCAGCCATGGTTCCCTGTCCTTTCTGGTCTGAAAAGCCTCCTGCATCAGGCAGCCCCTGCCTGCCCTGATGCTGATGGGCTGTTCCCTCCCCATCACTGCTCCCCAGCACCCCTGGCCTGTGCAGGGCTCCCTTCCCAGGGGCAGAGAAGCCACAGGGCACTCAGTGTACAAGCTCTGAAGCTGATGACTACAGCTCTGTTAACCCCAGCTCCCTCCCTGATATCTCCCCTCTTCCCACCTGCACACTGCCACAACAGATATCAAGCACCCTCATTCTGGGCTCCAAGGACCTGAGCCTGCTGCTGTAAACCACAGTGGCTCTAGAGAGAGGCAGGAAAATGGGATAGCCCAGCCCTCACTGCTCCAGAGACACTTCTGGGGTGAGAGTGGGACCTGAGAGCAGTTGGCCAGGTATAATTCCAGAGGGGCTCTGGGAGCCCAGACCCTTTCCTAGCCAAGCCAGGAGGATTTTACCCTCTCCAGGTCACCCACAGAGGATTCCAGGGAGCAGAAGGGCTGCACTGGGCTCTGCTCCTTCCTAAGGAAGCTCCCACTGCTGCACACTCAGGCATCTGCTGGCCCCTGGCAGCTCCCAGTTATCTCCAGAGCCAGCGCCTCCAGAGTGGTCAATACAGCCACTGCAGAAGTGTTTAATTCCAAAAAGGAAAGTACATCAAAAGTGGGAACCTGTTTTCATGAAGAAACTGAAAGGGGTAACAAAATCTTGTGGGAAGCTCTGAGCCTATTTAGAGACACCCACTGGGAGACCAGGACAGACATGAAGTGTCTGGCTGGAGAATACTGTAAAGGCAAAAGGGAGGAAAGCAAGGCTTGACTGCAGAGGAAAAGAGGCTAGTGAAAATGAGAAGACATTCATCTAAACTGCTGAAGCTGCATCTAAATGAGAAAACCAGAATGGATGGTAAATGCTGACAGGTTAAAGGTAAAGCTCCAAGAGGTCGGCCAAGAGAGTTTGGTAAACGCCTTCCAAAAGCCATAAAAAAAGTAATAAATCCCTTCAGGCACTTGGGAAACAGGAAGCCTGGCAGAGCCTGCAGGGCCAAAAAGTCAAGGCAGCATAAATGAGCACTTGAAGCAGGAAAAGACACAGCAGGAATCTGAGATGATTTTCTGTACCTGTGTCTGCTGTGGAGGAAGCTCCTCTCCTGTGAGCAAGAGGGGCAAGCTGTGGGGTTTGAGGGGGATGTGGCCATTCCATGGCACTCCCTGGGAGCTCATGGGTGAAGCACCTGCATTTATTTGCTCTCCAGTCTGTGATTTCTCACCTGAAACTCTGCCACGCCATGGCACCACGGGGTATTAAAAGCCCAGGTCACAGAGATTTCAAGAGGAAATCTGGTGAGCAGTGGCAGTGTAAGCAGGGACACGCTGAGCACTGCCTGAGGCTGTTCCCCAGGTGCAGCAGGATGCTCTGCCTCAGCAGGGATACAGCAGCTGGAAGTCTGTCTTACAGGTTCATCAGTGAAGAGTTGAGTGAGCAGGGTCTGCTGAGCAGTGATAAGATCAAGTGAGGAGGGTCTGCTGTTCTCACTGCTGGAGAATACTGAGACCAGCTTGACCAAGATCTCAGACCCCCCCACCAGGACATGCAAGACAAGCTCCCTGACTGGAGCTGGGAGCAGCAAGAATGTGCACGCTCTGATATGGAAGTGAGAGTCAGGAGTGGTGAGAAGAAGAAACTAAAGAGCTGCTCGCATCTTTTCCAGCACAAAGCATATTTTGCTGATTAGGTCTGATAACACACAATCTAAAAAATGCAAATGACTGACAGTAAATCACTTTATACTATAAAAGGCAGGCACACTTTTGCACAGTGAGGACTTGCAAGGGGTGTGAAGATTCTTCCCCTGAGTGGGGACACCCCTCAAGGTCACTCCTGGAGGCTGAGTCAGAGATTTGCCCTTGTTCAGTAGTATGGGTGAGTAACATCAATCTCTACTTAACAGTTGTTTAGTTAGCATTAATATAATTGCTTTAATATTGCTTCAAAAACAGTGCACTACATTAGCAGTTACAGCTATCCATACTGTTTTGTAAATAATTCTGATTAAGCTTTTTTTCCTCTAATCTTTATCATTATTGTATTAAATGTACACAAATAATTTAATATATTTATATAAATACACTAGGTTTATCATCCTTAATCCTATGGAACAAAGTTGCATAAAGGTTATATTATACCTATATAATCCTTTAAACATATACCATTGGCAAAGTCTGGGGCTAACACTGGATCCAGCTGCATCCAGGCTCCTCTCTGAGGATGAGTTTAGAGAGGAAGGGTGTCCTTTCTTCACCTTGTGACTCAACAGGAGGGTTTTTAAAATAAACTTTGTCTGAAGCTCCCACTCTGCCCATGACACCAGAGATGCTTTCACAGAGCAGGGCTGCACAGCCAGGCACAATTCCCCATCCTCTCTCCCAGCGCCTCACCACGTGCCCATGCACTGCAGCAGCACATCCCTGATGCAGATGGGATGAGAGCAGCTTCAACCCCCATCTTCCAGCCCCCAGGGGCTGCCTGCTCTGCTGCCCTCCCAGCTGTAGGGGCAAAGCTGATGGAAATCTCAGCTGCTGACAGCCCAGCTGGGTGCCCAAGGGCAGCCCAGCCAGGCTCTGTGGCTGCCTGGGTGCAGGGAGCACCGTGCCACTGCCTGGCATCAGTGCCACTTTTGGAGCTGCTGTTTTGTGCTTTTTGTTCCCTGTGAGATGTGTGGCAGCTGGCAGTGATAGGAGGAGTGGGAGTCCCCAGATGTACCCACTGCACCTGGGGTACCCCTTCTACAGCACCCTGGCTGCCAAAGTGGCTGCTGGCAGCCCCTGAAACCCTCCCAAATCAGACACGAGGTCGCAGCAAGCACTCACTTCACAGCCAGAGAAACTGGACTTTGTTTTCGTGCTAAAACATCTCTGCCTCTGGTTATAAAAATAATAATTGCGTAACAGGATAGCAGCAGCTTCTGGCTGCATGGATTACGTTGGGAACACACAAAACTTTGCAAGAATGAAAACAGGATTTGAACAGCCCCATTGTGGGGGTGTGCTGCTGCTGACATCCCCGTTTGTCACCCATCTGCTGCAGAAACACAGCCTTGGGCAGCCAAGCTGGCAAGGTGCCTGAGGGGCAGGAAACTTGTCCCCTGAAGCAGCCACTCTCCACCTCCAAAACCCTCAGCCCAGTTTAGGTGCTTGCCAAAACAGAGAATTGTTGCTGGCACCAGGGATTAGAGGAGTTTCAGGATTGGTGGACAGGGTTCAGGCAGCAAAGGACAGAAGTACATTTTAGGACACATGCAGATGGCATTGATGTAATTTAAATATATGCTGGTTTCCCCTCATTTCTTATGAGCACCACAAATTGCACACAAGTCTGCCTCACCTGTGCACTTTAAGAGCAGCACTACCTGAAAAGCCTCCATAAGAGAATGTTGTGGTAGCAAAAGATGAAGCTGCATGTTCTGTCTTACAGCCCAGTTTCTGTGTGATGACATGTAAATCCGTTCTGGATCTAATAAGGAAAAGTAACTCAAGATTTACAGAGATTAGAATTTTTGGAACAAATTTTTTCCTGGTGTTAACTCATCAAATAAATGTCATTAAATATTTCTATAGCACCAGCCTCTGTGTGCTAACGCAGTGCCCTTGTGCCAGCCAGCACAAGCACTTCCAGGAAATGACATTTCTTCCCCAATGCGTGCACTGTCACCAGCTGCAGCACCACAGATTTACCCCAAGCAGAAACCCCAGCCTCGGCCCCACTGCCATTCACACCCCTGGCTGCCACAGCAGATCTGTTTCAAGCCAGCTGCAAGTTTCCATCCTTGCTATGGGCAAATCTGCAAGAGGAGGAGTCCTCAGGGTTGGGAAGCCTCCAGATTCCTCCAGTTTTCCACGCTGGCTCCTGCAGCCACCCAGTGAAGCCATTACCACACATCCCCAGCTGTGTTGTTAGCAAGCAGGTCTTGCTGGGGTTTTGCACCCAAGAAAACACTACCTGCCCCTCCTTCTGCCTTCACCACATCAGGATGCTCATGAGGAATCTTTTGTGGGGTAAAAGGAGCTGCAGGGGAGGACTGGAGGCACGAGCAGCTGGCAGGAGCTACAGAGGTCTGCACTGTCCACTGCTCAGGCACAAGAGAGAAGCTGAGTCACAGAGGATTTTTGGGAGGAGCTCGGCCCCTTGGGCTGCTGGACACACACAGACCCTGCCTGTCCACCAGCTTGTCCCGCTGCAAAGGGCACAACGGCCCCTTTCAGCCCCGGCTCTGGGAAGGAAAGGTCAGGGAGCTGCTTTTGTGTGCAAGCCCCATCCTCCCCAGCAGCACAAGAGACCAAGCACCTCCCCGAGGGGCTGCACCGAGCAAAGGGAAAGCGGGGCCACCACCACCCCAACCCAGGCTCCGGGAGCACCCCTTTCCTGGGCTGTTTCCTTGCAAGTCACGCACTTTGGCTGCACAGCCTCAGACACAGGGAGAGAGGGGCCAGCGGGAGGGAGCCAGCACAGCCTGTTTTCCCTCTGCACAGCCAAGGAATTTCTTTTATGCGGAGCGGAGTTTGGCACATTCCAGCGCAGAGCAGCTCCCGCACCGCCGTGCCGTGCCGAGCCAGCCGCCGGGACAGGAGCAGTCCTGGCACAGGCAGCGTGCTGCCGGCACAGGGACAGGGACAGGGAGGGGGTCACAAGGATTTAAAGGGCTGGGCCTTGCCCAGAGGAGTCTGGCACAACACGGTGCATGTGCAGAGCAACCCTGGGCATGATCGCAGTGACTGATCCAACCAGCACAACACTGGTGCACTCTGCACACAACAGAGGTTGGGGTTTGGAGACCCCAAAACCAGCTTATTCTTTAAAAAAGAAAAAAGCATATGGAAAGTCACATCCCTAGCATTTTTCATGTGGATGAACTTGGCAAACTCCATGATGTTTGGCACTGCTGGTAGCTCTACTATGGCCTATTTTGATACTCAAAACTCCAGTGTGTGCTCTAGGAGAGCATTACCTGCAGGAGCAGGTGGCCTGAGGACAGGGATGGACCGTGATCACACATTCACCTTCCCCAGGGGCTGAGAAAAAGCAGGGCTGTGTTGCTGAAAGGCTGCAAGAGGAGGGATCTCTGCAGGCTAAAGTCTCTCCAGAGCCAGAAGCATCTGGCGTGGTGTGGGGCAGTGAGACAGGAGCTCTGCAATGAGCAGTGTCTGTGCTCTCCTGCAAATCCACCTCCCACACTGAGCCAGCCCTGTGACTCAGAGCAGACTTCAGACACACTGGCCCACTGGGAAAAGGAGGGGTGAAAATAAAAATGAAAACAGAAATGTTCTGTCACCCTTGCAGTGCTGTTACCGTGCTCCAGTGGGTTTGGACCGTGGACATGAGGCATCCCAGTGTGTGCCAGCCGTGTGTGGCCACAGCGAGCACACAGCCAGACACAATGCCCATGCCGGGACAGAGGAATTCACAAACCTACACTCCAAGGGGAAGCAGGGGGAGGGAGTCGAGGAGGGGGGTGCGGAAGTAATTAATGCAAATTCCTAGTTTAGGTAAACACATCTAGAGAAAGGCTCTGCTCTGGCACCGGGAGTTAATATCCTGTTAAACCAGTTGAAAAGGTCACCAGTAAACAAGTGACACTCCCAACACTCCCTCGTGCCAGGGCTGATAGGACAGCAAGACAAACGGCTGTGAGCAGGAGCTGGGGACGCTGCAGCAGCCGCCTGCCAGCCTGCAGCTGCAGCCAGCTCGGTGCAGTGTTCTCTGCAGCCACACTCTCTCCACAGCACTTCTGCACTAATAGCAACAGCCCTGGGCCTTGGGAAAGCTTCACACAGCCCCAGGGAGGACTGGCCAGCACACAAAAGCAGCCAGGGGTGTTGGGCTAATGTCAGGTTGGCCAAGGTCACAGCCCTGTTCGGGATTCCTGCCTCCAGGCTGGGGATCATTTAGAGAGTGGGTTGTATAAATTAAGAGATAAGAAAGGAGATGTACACTGGCTCCTTGAGTGTGGGGGCCCACCTTCCCTGGGGAGTCCAGCCTTGGCACGTGTCTCTGCTGCTGCTGGCATAGACAGTCCATAACAAGACTTTTAAAAGGACATGCTGGGACTAAAAGTCTCCAGGTGATGCTCCAACAGCAAGAGAGAAAAAAGGATAGAATAAAATTGCTCAGGACACAGAACTCAACTTCATTTTCAATGGAAAACCTGAAGCACAGAAGAGCTGTTGGCAACTCATCTCTGCAGGCACAGAAGTGGAACTCTGGCTGCAGAGGTGTGAAGAAAAGGTGAGAGCTGCCAAGAAAACAGAGAAGGGGAGCACCAGGGCTGAGACAGCCTTGGGTCAAAATGCACTGAGAGTGAGCCACAGATCACACGTGGAGCTCGCACCCTGGGCCCTGGGTCTTCCTCTAAGAGGGCAGAGCCTCTGGGGTGCTTTCCCTTCCCTCCCACCAGGGAAACTCAGCTTCTCTCCCAGGAGATCCAGGAACAGAAACCACCAGGGCTGCATGCATTTCCCACAGTGAACTGAACTTAAGGAGAATAGCAAGATAGCTGTGTGTCTTGCACAGAGGAGCTGCATAGTCCAGAAAGACTTCAGCTGCATTTGTCTCAATCCACATGGAGAATTTTATACAGTGCTCAAAATGCCATTTTCTGCTGTCCAGCCCCAAGATAAGCTTTGCTGTTAAGTCTTGCGTGGAACGGAGCTGCTGGAATAGTGTGTTTCTCACAAGTGCTGGTGGCTCTAAGCCAGAATACCCCAAATGAGCTTGGTGTTGCCCTGATTTTCAGCCTTCTGATTGTTTCTCATTCTACTGGAGCTTTCTCACAATTTAAACATAAACAAAGACTGATGTTTTTTGTAAACAACATTATTTCCAGGGGGAAGGACAAAGTGATGAACTTCTGAGTTGACCACCGGGGTCAGAGAGGTGGTCCTTTCATCCCCCAATCCTTGATCAAATTCCAAACCCTATTTAGACCCCAAATCATAATAAACTTTCTCTTTCTCTGCTCACTTCTCAACCTGACGGTGAGTGTCGTTCTTTCGTGTCGTAATTGCGACAGCTTGGGTACATGTGGATTCTCTCTTAAAGACAGAAAAATTTACTTTTCCTTCCTGGACACACAGAGAGTGCTCACACAGGGCAGGATCCCTCAGCAAGTGCTGGATAGATCAGGCAAGGCCTGATCAAGAAGGTGTTACCCCTTGTCCTCAATCAGACTGAGGAATGCTGTTCACTACAAACCCACAGTGATTGCAGCCCTGGTATCTCCTGCCTAAGTCCTGGAGGGGAAAGACAGCCCAGCTCCCTGGCATCACATGTGTGTCCACAGAATGCACTGGTCAGTGCCAGGCACCCGTGTGGGATCAGGCTCCCGGGAGACTCCACTAAACACAAGGCTGCAAGGGGCTGCAAGGGACTGCAAAGGACTGCAAGGGACTGCAAGGCAGGGGCTTACCCAGCAGAGCCTGGAAGAGTTCACTTTGGAAGATGTGCGAGACTTTTCCAATGGAAGCTTTTAACTCCTGCTCCTCCGGGGACCGCAGGGTGCTTTGGTATCTGGTCAGAATTTCCACTGCCCGTTCAGTGTCTGCAGAGATGACACAGGAGTAACAAGGCATTAACATTGTAGGATATTAAGGGAAGGCTCGAGTGCAGCCTGGGATAATGCCTCAAGCTGCCTTCCAGTCTGGATTTTTAAAAGTCAGACAGCCACAAAAGCAGCCTCCTTACACACAGATAACCCTGCTGAAAGGCACTGAGGGCCCACAGCAGAGACCTAGGCGGGGACTGGAGGAGAGGCAGTTCTGCCACCAACCCTGAAAATCAGGGGCTAAAATCAGATTGGCTCAACTCTGAACCCTGTGGCACTGGGCAGCCTGAGCACCTTGCCACCTCCCAGGCACAGAAGCCAGCTCGTTCAGGAGCTGGACACATTCTGGCTGCACAGGGCTATGAATACTACTGCAGGAGCTGCAGCCTCCCACATAGGGCCAGATGGCTGCAGCAAAGCTGAGCGTAGGCCCATTCACGTACTGCAAACAGCTCAGCTACAGGAGTGGCAAAACTTGGGTCTCTACAGGGTGAAGCATAAGAATTGCTCAAAGCAGCAAGCAGCCGTGGGTCAGCAGGAGACAAGTGGGAAAGGAACACGATGCCTTGGGGTCAGACAAGATGCTGGTGAGGAGGGTGTGGAGGATGCTGGGGTGGAGGCTGCCATGAAGCAGAATTTTGGTTAATGAGTGGGCTAGACACGGCTATGAGAAAGCCCTGGACCTAAAATAGTGGAGCTGTGATCTCTCTGCCTGGACACCTCCACATTTCCCTGGGCAGACAGCCAGAGCTGCCAGTGCAGCCCCAACCTCAGATGTGACCCATATCTCAGGAAGGTGGTGAGCTCCTGTAGACCTTGAGACCATCCCTGCCCCATCAGTGGGTATTTCCCTTTGTCACCCAGGCAGACTGCAGACAAAGAGTGTCTGTGTGAGGAGGCAGGGAAGCTGTCCCGCCACTGCTGGAGACTCATCTTTTAAGCCAGGAACTCATGCAGAAAGGATGACCCTGCTCATCACAGGGCTCTCGAGAATTCAGGTCATCAAACAAGGGGGCCTGTGTCTGTTGGGTACGTGCCACCTGGTGCCCCAGCTCGCCCAGCCTCCCAGCTTCTCCTAGGCCAGCAGGGACAGGGGTCCTCCTGCCAGTGTCATGAGCCCACACTGACTCATCGTGGGAGCAGAACAGGGAAAGGAGTCTGGGGAAGCGTTCAGTGGTCTGACTTGGAGCTGGGCTCCACACTTGCTCCAGGAAGAAAAAGGACTTCCCCGAGCTTTATGACAATCCTATGGCAATCCCTGTGCTGTTACTAAGAGCTTCCTTTTCTTTTTCTGCAAGATAAAACAGTGGCCTCAGACACTGCCCAGCATACCATGAGCAGGGCTGAGATGTCATTGCCTGGTCATTCCTGACCTTATCAGCAGAAGTAAAGAAGCAGATGGAGCGCTGGGGCCCACCACACCAGGACACAAAGACGGGGAACCTGGTGTAAACTTCCCACCACAGTCCAGGCTGTGCAGCAAGAGCAGCATGCACGGTGCTGACTTCTCGTGCTGCTGGCCACTCGTACCGAGTGACAGCCAGCTGGAGCAGGGGACTGCCGGCTCCCCATCTGGGGAAGCGCTGTGCACCCAGCGTGGCAGGGAGACTGACCACAGGACCCTTCCTACAGCTCCCAAGAAACAGCACACAGTGTCCAGGGCCCACCTCCACGTGCCTCAAGGTGCGTGCAAGTCCCACTTACAGGAAATCCCTCCTCCCAGAGTCCAAACCCCCTTGCCCGCTCTCCTCCCCGCAGCACGCAAGGGAGCTGCAAGCAGAGCATCCCACGGCCACCCACTCTGAGCCACGGCAGCACACCGTGTCCACAGCCCGAGGACGGCGTGGAGCGCCAGTCCTCGGCTCTTAACGCCGGGGCCGCCCGCGGTGGGGAGCGAGGGCGGGAGATGCCCGGCAGGAGCTCGGAGCACCGGGCGCGGTCCCAGCGCCGGTCCCGGCGGGGTACACACACTTGTTGAGTGCGGTGCCCGGGCGGTGCGGGCAGAGCAGGGCCGGGCAAGGCCGGGCGGTGCGCTCCTTACCTTCCCGGCGGATCATCGCTCCGCCGTGGCCGCCGACGGCCGCTCCCGCTCCGTGCCAGCCCCGCGAGCGGCCGAGCCGCCGCCCGCCCCGCCTCGCCCCGCCCGAACCGGCCCGGAGCCGCCCCTCGGGCTGCCGGCACCGCCTCCGGGAGCGCCCCGCCACCGCCACCGCCACCGCCAGCGCCGCTCTGCCCCGCGGCGCGGCCGCTCCGAGCCCGCCGGGCTGCGGGGAGGCTCGGCCTGAGCCCCGGGAGCCGCGCCCGGCTGGGCCTCCCCTCCGTGCCCGCTGCGGAGGGCCCGCCCGGTTCCCCCCGCCGTCGGTAGGTGGCACGGAGGCGCCGCGGAGCGAGCCCGCCCCGGGCCGGTGCCGTCCGGGCTGCGCCGGCTCCTTCTCCGGGCCGGCAGCGCCGCCGGCAGGGAAAGGTGCGGAAGGGAGGACGCAGGCGTGGCCGCCGCACCCCTGCGGGCTCTGTCTGCCGCTCCTCTGCTTTATTGACATAAATAGACAGCAACAGGTCAAACTGACACGGTGCCCCTCTCCCTTTTCCAAGGCCCTGCTGCAACGGGACCGATGCCGAGTCCCACCGCTCCCTCTGCTGCCCTGGAGCAGCAGCAGGAGCGTGAGCGCGGTCCTGCCAGCCCCTGCCACCCACCACCCCCAGCCCTGCGCCTCTTCTCTCCCGAGCAACAGGCATTAACTGCTGCATGGAGTGCCAGGACCTTGTCCCGTGAATATGAAGCCCGCAGCAGTAGGGACAGCATTTCAGTCCAGGATGGGATGGTGAAGAGGCTTCCTCTTTGTTCCGTGAAAAGCCACTCCACACCCCGCTTCCTATTCCTCAAGCCACGCGACAGGGCAGCCCCCAGGGGAACAGCCCTTACACCAGGTGTCCCATCACTGGCTGCAGAGCTGCTGACAACAGGCAGAGACAGCACCTCCCCTGCACCAAACAGCGACCCAAATCCCTGCTCCTGTCCAAACCCCAAGGGAGAGGTCTCAGCTCCAGCACTGCTGGATAAATATCCTGCCCCTAGGCCACCCCTGCAAAGCTTTAGTTCCTCGCTGCCAGTGGGAAATGACAACTCAGTTCCAAGTCTTTTCAGCGGAGGGCAGCTGAGCACCATGAAAGGAGCCAGGAAGGCCACGGTAGAAGGCAGGCTCAGGAAGGCGTCTGAAAAGGAAAGGAGCCTCGAAGCTGGCCTGAGGAGTGGTCCCCGCTGTGCAGGGCTCTGGTTGCCCCTCCCCACGGCTGACAGGCGAGAGGGGTCACTCCTGCATCAAGCTGTTGATCTTTGTGAGCAGCACATCCGTATCAGACTCTGAGGAGGCAGAGAAAAAACCAGTCATTGTGGGCAGCCACCATCCCGCAGCGACAGGCGGAGCAGCCTGAAAAGCAGGTTTGAGGATATTCTGGGAATGTGGGATTCCCTAGTGCTGTCCCACAGGGCTGCTTGTTAAGGGCAGGACGGGAGGAACTCCCTGGGCTGGGATTCCCTTCCCTTCCCCCCCACCAGCCATCCCAAACCACTCTGTCACGTTTGGCTGGAGAAAGCTGCCTGCCTGTCAGGGAGAGTCCCACAGGCAGAGCCTGGCTCCGAGGCAGGGAAGCTCCCGTTCCTTGTGCACTCACCCGCCGGCCGCCTTCCGTGGGAACATTTCCTAGGAGATGGAACAGGATCGATGTTAGCATGCAAGTCTGGTCTCACCATTCCCTCCCCTGAGCTGCCAGCTGGAGGCTGTGGGGCCCCGCAGTCCGTGATGAACTGCTCTCAGTGCCTGCAGCACTGATAAAAAGGAGCAGGACCAGGACCCCCCCAGCGTCAGCCCAGGTTAGGAAGTGTGAACTAGGGCACCCAGCAGCTCGAGGTAGGACAGACTTTTAGCTGCAGCTTGGAGATAAAAGTTGCCACCAAACAGTTCTGTCATATTTAGGCAGACAGGAAAGGACACCCCCACACCCCGCTCAGGATCTGAGTCCAGAGAGGGGTGGCAACAGGTTTGGGTCTGCACCAACCACCCAGGGCACACTACAGCCTCCCCCAGCAGGTTTGGATCTACTCCAACCACCCTGGGCATGCCACAGCCTCCCCCAGCAGACCTGCCTCGGGAGGGGGAAAGGGATCAAACCTACTTCATCAAGACAAAGGCCCAGATGATGATAAGAAAGGAAACGCAGTCTACAACGATCCAGATCATGAAGTATGTGCTGCTGGGCTGCAAGGCAACGAGACAAGCCACTGAACACCAGCTAGGGGTGATGTGCTGTGGCACAGCCCTGCCTGCTGGGCCACCTGTCCTTTCTACAGGGTCACACATTCCCATGCCAGTACAGCAGTGAGCCGAAGTCACCCTCCAAGCAGCTGCACAGGGCTGCTGCAGAAAGGGACCCGCAGGTGCCTGGGACACAGGGCTGTGGGGCAGGGTGAAGGATGGGGGGGTCACTTACAAGCAGCCAGATGGGGTGTTTCATCTCCTTCAGCACCTGGCAGGCGTTGGTGGTGACAGAGCTCACCCCTGAGCACCAGAGCACGGAGAAGAGCCAGGGCTCGTTCACCACGTACAAGTTGACAGAGATGTTGTCCTGGCGGTACTGCCTGGTGGGGACAGCTGTGGTCAGAGTGGCAGACAGCAGGGGGGCCACCACACTGCACAGCCAGAGGGGGATGCACATCTGGGATATGATCCAGCATTTGCAGCCACATGGAGCCTGGAGATCCAGACTGAGGGCCGATTTGCTGGCAGGGCAGAGGACTGCAGCCGGCTCCATCCTCTGCACCAGCCCTACCTGTCAGGGACACTTTTTTGCAAGGCACACACCCAGCTCTTCCCAGCTCACCAGAACTCAGCAGCCTCACCTTTGCTGGCCCCTGGGACAGTGCCCAGACCCCCCCCCAGCTCCCAGGTACTTGGACAAAGCGCTCTCACCTGATCTCCTCAGAGCTCATGTCCTGGTAGGGCAGATTGACGTGCAGTCCTGGCTCGTCATTCTCCAGTCTCTTCCGGCCATAGACGTGTTGGACACCTGGGGCTTGCTGTTTGACATCTTCCCTGAACCCATCTGGAAGCCAGAGGACCTAGGCAAGAGCCAGAGAACACGTGCAGAGGAGAGGTGCTCCAGAGAGTTTGCTCTCTTCCAATATTCCCTCGCAGGTCCAGCCCCACATGGCCTGCTTAGACAGCTGCTTCCTGCTCCCCATCTCAACACTCAGCTCTTCCATGAGGATCTCAGCCAGGACAGTCTCCTAAGAGCTTGTCTCAGCCAAGAAATAAGCACAGGTCCCACTGAAGGGAGAAAGCAGTTCCAGCCTAGGAAATTTGCAACAGTTAAGCCTTTTCTGGGTCCTTGAATGGCTCAAGAAGTGAATCCATTTATCCCCAGTTCTGCAGCAAGAATGCACCTTGGATCCACACTATAGCAGAAGTCTTTTCCATGTCCCCTCCTGCTCTGCATTCCCAGCAGGCCAAGGAAGGTGATTTGAGTGCTGATTTGTCCCCTGAGGGCAGCACATATCCTGTGCTGCAGGGGTTGGATGAGGCACAAAGGGAACACAGGAGGGTGCAGCAGGAGTCCAAGAGCTGCAGGGAGAGGTGTGGTGGAGTGTGGGGAGCTGGAAGCCTCAGCATTGTATTCCTGCTCATGCTGGTAGTGTTGATCTCCTCCCTCCACTGAGTCATTGTTTACACACCAGGGTGGCCAGTGCTGGGAAACCAAAGTATTTCGAGGGGTCTGACATATTTGGAGGGGTCTGAAGCTGTAGGCATTAAACCCCAGTTATTGGCAACTTCTCCTAGCTAGCAAAGCCCACACCTGGGCAGGGCTGCCCAGAAGGGATCATGTATGGGGATGTGGTGTTTGGAGTGTCAGGGATGGTCAGTGTGGCTGGCAGGGCACCTCCCACCACGGCAGGGGTGTGACAGCAGGGCCTGGCAGGAGCGGGGTGGTGACCAGCTCACCTGCTGCAGCGGGATGCCCGACTGTAAAATCACTCCCAGGGTAACATTTACAAAGTTCTGGTAGTCACTGTGGTTCTCAGGCCGAAGGTCAAACATGATGGAGATGTTGCTCTGCTTGGCTGCCTCTAGAGCCTGTTCCAGGGACGGGATCCTCTGTTCAGCTGCCTCCTTGCGATCATCAGGAGAGAGGCTCTGCACAGTGGGAAATGGTCTCCGCTGCAAGGGTGAGAGAGAGGCAGTCATCACAGGCAGACAACCTGTGAGCTTCCACATCCCAAACTGGTGCCTGTCTCTGACTCTGTTTCCTACACTGGCCCCTCCACGTGGTCTCCGGTGCAGACAAGCACAGGGAACCTCCCTATGCACATCCATGGGCACCTCCACCCTTCTTCCCACTAACAACAGAATTCAACCTGTGGGCATTCAAAGCTGCTCAGCAGTAGTTAGTCACCTTTTGGGAAGAGCCTGACCACAGCTGCCTTCAAGCCCAGGCAGGCTGTGCAGCTCAGAGCAAACACTAGACATCCCCTCTCAAAGCAGCCTCCTCCATGACTCAGCTGAGGAGTCAGAACAAACCCCAGCTTGGGGCATAACCGCACCCAAGGGATTTGTGCAGGCTTCTGCACCCTGTCCAGGTGTCTGCTAAGACCAGTGCTCCACAGGGAAAAGTTCTGGAGCCCCAGGGCAGGGCTAATGCTTCACCCCAAAATTCACCCAATTCCTCACCAGCCACCCTAAGGACATTCCTGACCTCTAGAAACCAGCTGCCAGCATCCAGCTGCTGGAGGTCTGTCCAGTTGAAGGCAGTGCTGTTCAGGGCAGCCCTCTCAGGGAACACAGCCTGCACATTGGTGGTCCTGGTGAGATCCTCGTCATGCATGAGGAATGGGACCCCGTCAGCACTGGCAAAGGAGCACAGAGGAAAGCCATATGTTGTAAGCTGTTTGTCTCCTGGCATTTCTACCCCCTCCCAGCCACCTGCCAGAGTAATCCCCACCCTTATTCTACTTGTGGCCCTTTACACAGAAATGTGCACCTAGACACCAAGCAGTTCCTTGCTCTCTCAAACAGCTGTCCCAATAACAGGATTACATGAGATGAACCGGAGCCAGGGTCTGTTTTCCAAGCAGTACCCCTCCCCTGATGGAGCCTCCCTCCCTGCAAGGCAATCTGCATGGGGGAGGACAGAAACTCAGTACCTCTCCCAAACCATTGGGACACCAAGCTGGAGCCAGTCCCATCCTGGAATGATGGGAGTGGCAGAGCCCTTTGAACAGGGCTGCCTCCAAATGCAGTTTGTATCAATCCTCCAGGTGTCTTCCAGAATGCCCCCTGTGGGAGGTGATATCCCAGGATACACAGACCCCTTCCTCCCTCTGAGCCCCTGTACCTCACCATGACGTCTGTCTCAAAGACTTGCACATCACATTCCACCGCCTTGCGCAGTGACATGAGGGTGTTCTCGGGGGCCAGCTGGAAAAAGGAGTGATGTTAGTGCAGAGAGCATGGGCAGGATGGGGCAGGAGGCAGGCACTCATCCTGCCTGGATGCACCCAGCAGCTTGGCTGTGCTCCAGGGCAACCACAATGAGACTGGGGTGACCTGGGCATGGTAGGGGATGGAAAAGGACTGGGAATAGACAGCCAGAGCCTGCTTCATCCCTGCTCCCCAGCCCACACTACAGTGCTTTCTGCTGGGGGTTGCATGCTCCTGGTTCAGTAGTGCTCAGGAAGCAGCTCTGTCCTGCAGCTGCTGCATCCCCTCCTCACCCTGTGCTCACCCATCCTCCAAGCCTGAGCTGCCCTGGCTGCTGTGGGGATACCACTGTTCTGGGCTGGCTAGAGCTTGTCCAGGCCTGTGGCCACGAGGGTCTGTGCCCCACAGCCAGGCACAGCCCGGCTCTTCCTAGTGGAGCAGCCTACCCCATCCACCCTGACCACTGCCAGGGTGCTGGTCACTCACCATGGGTGCTCCTCGATGGCCAACTAGGGCTGGCTTGGGGGGCAGCTGGTTCTGCTCCATGATGCAAGGGGAGGTGATTCCCAGGGGAGCCAGGTATAGTGCAATCATCGCTGCCCAGAACACAAGCAGCACAAACACCCTGAGACCTGCAGGCACAGACAGAAGTTAGAGGGGATGAGGTACAGAGGAATTATTTTGCAGGCCACTAGGAATAAGCCAAGGCTGCTTCACCTGGCATTAACCTGTCACTGCCCTAGGTCAAACATTGCATCCCCAGCCTTGGGAACACTGGATTTATTCTTGGCCCACCACATGCCCTTGCACAACTCAGCACTTCTGCAGCACTCTGCCACCTGTATCCCTCCTTCAGCTGCAAAGCAGGGAGGGATGACGCTGCAACAAGGGCTGGTCATGAGAAGCAACCAAGAGCAGGCATTACTACCACACTGCAGACCTCTTCCCACTGCACTGATGCTCCCTGAGCACCACTCTGCCAACAGTGCTGCTCAGGGAGGTGGCAGGAAGCATGGCACCAGCCAAGGGGACAAGTGGAGACCTTGGAGGGGCATTACCTGTGCTGTGGGTGTGGTAGATGAAGCTGGCCAGGGGCCAGGCAAGGAGTGTCATTCCCCCCACAGCTCCAATGTGCAGGAAGGGGCCTGTTGCCTGGGGAGACAAAAAAAAACAGGGTGTCAGCCAGCACCAGTCCCTGTCCCCAAAATACACATGCTCCAGTGCCAGGGATCTGCCCCTGCAGCCAGTACTGCTGGAAGATGCACAGTGCCAGGGAGGGAGGGATAGGATCCTGTGGGACAGAACAGACTCCCTGCTCTGGTCCAGCCACCATTCATCAGTCTGGTGGCAGCTGCTCCAGGCAGAACTGCAGGGGCAGGAGGAGCACCTTGCCTGGCCAGGCAGCAGAAGTCAAGGTCAGGGATTAAACACCCAGTGCACACAGGGTGTCAAGGCTTCAGTCAGCACTTTTCAGCCCAACCCCACAGGCCAGGCACTGGGTACAGCTGGGGAGTCCCTGCTATGGAGGTGACTCACCTGCAGGGAGATACGTGCACTCTTCCACTCCTCCGCCCACTTTATTCCCAGCCCTGTGAAGGCTGCAGCCACCACCAGGGCAGTTAGGATCAGCAGGACCTGTGGGGCACGCACAGGGCAGTTAGGGGAGCCCACAGCATCTTGCAGGCCAGGCAGAGTCCTCATCCCTCTCCCTGCAAGCCCTGATACCCCACTTCCCCCATCTGAGTTTGCAGCTGAGCTCTGTGCTCCATGCTTTGAGCACTGGGGATATTCCCATCCCAGAGACATGTTGCTGAGGAGCTGACAGCTGCAGCCCAGCTCAGCGGGGACACACAGCCCTTTAGTGGGGTCACAGCAGCCATACACAGCCCCACTAGGCTGGTCCCAGCTTCTGTAGGGGTAAGGGCAGCCAGGGCAGACACCGTCTCCCTGCAGTCCCAGTCTCTCACCTTGTGCACCCAGTGTAGCTTCAAGGGCTGGCCACAGAGCTGCAGGCACAAAGCAAGGAGCTGCAAGAGCAAAGAGCTGTCAGAGCTGGGCTGTACCCCACAGCTCACCCCTCACAGGGCACGGGACTCAGCCACAGAAGCTCGGGCCCCTTGGCAGGCAGGGGCTCTGGCTGTGCTCAGGCTGACCCAGCTCCTCCCAGCTCAGGGCAGCCTGTGCTCAGCACAGATCCATTCCCCCCAGCCCAGCAGGGTCGGGAGGGCTCACCAGCAGCACAGAGGAGTAGCTGATCAGCACAGCCGTAGCTATGAGCAGGACCAGGGACCAGTCTAGCCACAGCTTCCTCTCCCTGAAGATGAACCTGCCAGCAAAGAGGAGGGTCAGAGGGGCAGGGGTGAGGTAGGGAACAAGGCTGCATGTGGGATCCTACTCACTCGTTGAAGTTGTGGAAATCATTGAGGATGATGATAGCGAAGTAGAGCCACACCAGCGTGAAGAGGAAGACCAAGAAGAGGAAAAGGAACCAGCTGCAGTCATACTAAAAGCCAGAGATGAGAGTTATGCACACACTCTCAGGGCACCTACCCCCAGCCAGGTTTCTGAGACCCCTGGGTATCACCCAGCCAGCAGCAGGGAGCACTGGCCCAGGGGTCCAGGCACTGAGCTGCCCCATGGAGAGGGACCAGAGCTACCCTGGCTGGCTCTTTTGGCTGGACCCACGCTACAGAAAGATGGATCAGCATGTCCTACAGCAAACTAAAAATCTGCCTATGCCAGGCTGGGAGGATAGCCCCTGTGGCAAGGCTGCCTCCTTTCCCATGCAGCATCCATGGGAACAGGCTGGGACTTTGGACATAAGGAGGGGCAGGGAGCCAGGTCCCATTCCCTTCTAGCTGGATGATCTGTGGGCTGGGCAGAGAGGGGTGCAGGGCCCCAGAACTCCCTTGGAGTGGCGAGTCTGCAGACTGGGTCCAGCTACACTGTCCCCAGCCACTAGACCCACGTGTGTGGGGGTGGTGAGGGGTGCCACAGGTGCCAGAGGGACACCTAGCAACCCAGACTTATTTGTACATTCCAGGCAAGACGGGACAAGCAGCAGCAGAGCCACTCCCATGGGAGTCAGAGACCTCAGAGAATCCCAGGGCCTCACCACTCCCAGGTTACAAATTGCTGGGGACACCCTCCTGGTGGGGCCACATCCAGCCCAGGAACTGTGTCTCCCACGTGCCTGGCCAGGTGCCCCGGGACCTGCTGCCAGCTCAGCCCTTGGGCTCTGCTCTGCTCCAGGCACGTGGAAGAGCTGCAGATGCACACTAATGCTGCTTTACCCTTCTTGTCACCCAGCAGGAACACAGCTCACCCTCTCACCTCTCCAGGCTGGGGCAGTTCCTGGACAGTGAGGGTGCCAGGTAGCACCCCAGCTTTCCTGGGGCTTGGCCCTGGGAAGCAGGAGCAGCAGCAAGAGGTCAGCAGCTCAGTGTCTGGGCTGAGCATCCCAGGCAGAGCCCTTCCCCACCCCAGCCACTGCTCTGGGACTCCCACAAACGGGCTGGCAAGCTCCAGCTGGGCATCACTCAGGTATCACCTTGGTGGTTCTCAGGCCCTTCTGCTTCTCCTTCTTGGCAGTGATCCACTGGCAGCTGTAGGGGCACAGCAGGCAGGTGGCACAGGCAGAGCAGCAGCCAGGGGGGTCTGCCATAGCAGCAGGCTGTCCCAGAGCAAAGGTCAGGTGTCCTGTGGGGGATACACACAGGGTGTTGGCACAGACCTCCCAACACACCGGCCCCACCCTGTGGGGATGGAGCACCGAAGCATTTTGTGCCCAGGTACCCGGGCGGGTGGCCCAGACTGCTGGGACACAGTGGGGCTGCTGGTTGTGTCCCCAGGGAAGGCATGGTGCCAGGGGAAGAAGGAGCACAGGGTGCAGCCCAACCTGTTCAGCAGGCTGTGCTGGGACCCTTCACTCAACAAGCTGGAGCAAGCCTGGAGCTGGCAGGGAGCAGAGCCTGCTCCCCAGCCCAGGGTTCTGCACTCTGCTGGGAGCCAGGACCGCTGTGCAGGCTCCAGGGACAGAGTGCCAGCTTGACAGCAACACTGCACCCACCCTTCCCACCTGAAAGGACTGCCCAGTGCTGTGCCATGGCCTGGGACTCCTGCTTGCAGCTGGGGGTACATGCAACAGCCTGGGAAGTTCCCTTTCTGATCCCTAAGTCCAGGTTCTTGCTGATGCAGCACCATCCTGGCAGCCCCTTAGCTCAACCTGCACTCCAAGGAATCCCAAGTGTGGCTGGAGGAGCTGCAGCTGAGCAGGCACTGGATGGCTTTGGTCCAAGAGCTTGTGGGGGAACCCATTTCTACAGTCACAGAGATCCAGGCTGGGGGCAGGACTACCTCTGAGTTCCCCAAGAACTGGCAAGGGGAGAGAGCCAGGATACTTTGCTGTGAGCCCCAGGTTCCTGGTATTTGGCTGGAAGAAGCACAGAGCCCAAACCAAGGTCTTCCTCGATCCATGCAAAGAAATCCCCTCTTTACTATTGCTTGTCCTGCAGTGGAGCTGCTCCTCCTCCTCACCCTAGCCTCCCCAACAGGCCAGGCACACTGCGCAACAGCATCACCCTGCACATTAAACCTGTCTCTAATTTCTCTGTGACCACTGAGCCAGGCATGAGAGCCATCTGACCACATCCTGCCAGCCACATCCTCTCCAATGTCGGAGGCAATGCAGTGCCTCACGGAACTGTGTCCCATTCCAACCTGGGCTGGAGACAGGGAGCAGAGCTAGCCCAGGTCCTCCCTGGCCCAGCCAGCCAGACCTGAGAGCTCTGCCATGCCCTGGATGTGGCCAAGGTCAGCCTGGTCTCCTCCTGTAACAGGGCAGCACCCCAGCCTGTCATCCTGCTCCTAAATGCCACCACTATGGGGGTCTCCATGGCCGGGGTGCAGAGCCTGCCCCAGCACCCACACAGAGCACAGGGCCACAGGTACCACCTCGAGAGCAGGACCCCATCCCTGCCCAGACAGCTTCTGCAGGCTGGGGGACATCCAGGGGCTGCCATCAGGAGGTCCAGCTGGCCAAGGCACAGAGGATGATGAGCAGCAAAACAGAGCCCTACATCTGCTGGCTCCTCCACCTTCTAGGCACCAGACCAGCAGCTGTGACCTGCTCAGTGATGGCACTGAAGGAGTCAGCCTTAACACAAGTACAGGAGGCCATGGGTCCAGATATTTCCCTTCCTGATGCCCAGGGGCTCTGGCTGCGGGCTTATACCCCTGCTGTCACCAGAAGCAGCGTCACCACTTCCACCAGGGACCAGTGGGCTCAGCCAGCCTTCACTTGGAGTCACCCTGTCCCCTGTCACCACTCACACGGGCAGAGCACTGGTGTCAGCAGCTCCTGGCAGGCTCCCACGCAGGGTACACAGTACAAGGAGGAGTGGCTGTGGGCACCAGCTGCAATTCAGCACTCAGCTGCTCCAAGGGACTGTTGCTGCCAAGACTGGAGCTTGGCAGAGAGTGGCACAGGACTGGTCACAAATCTGCCCCAATGGTGCTGTCTGGAGGGGAAATGCCAACCTGTTCCCCAGCTCAGAGAGCAGCAGTAGCATCAGTGGTGATGGCACAACACCCCTGTGCCGGGCACATCCCAGACAGAGCAGGGACAGGCACACACCAGACCCTGCTCAGCTCCAGCTTCAGTGGGAGAGCAGCCGAGTGGGAGCTGGGGATCCAGCACGGCTGGAAGGGTCCCTCCTTTAGCTCCCACCAAACAACCCCCACGGCACACTCACAGCCCTAGTGTGCGAGGCAGAGGGAATCTGAAGGGGTGACAAACCCATTGCCACAGTCACCGGCACGGCAGCGTGTGCTGGTAACCTCACAAGGACCTCTGAGCCCAGGAGTGCTGGCTTAGGACAACCAGGTGACCGTATGCAGATTAGGATCCCCTTGTCCTGGAGGAGCCGAGCTGAGCCAGCCCAGGCTGTGTGTCACCGGGCAGGTCAGCAGGAGCTGCTGCCTAACCCCGCTGTTCCCTTTCCTCGTAGGAAGGAGGACAGAACATGGGCTCAGCATGGGATAAGTTTGGGTGACCCCAAACCAGCAAGAGCAACACACAGCCAGGCCCCAAATCCCCCACCCTCACCCAGTCCTGGGCTCCCTGTCCCTGCCCTCCAGAGCGTGGGAACAACACGGGCAACCCCCTTCCTTCCCCCCTGAGCCTCCCGCAGAGCCGGGACGATCACCCCCGTCCCCGTGCCGCCCTCCCGCCAGCTCTGGCAGGACAGCATCCCCACGGCCGGGGCAGCCACGCCGGCACAAAAATACCTGCTCCCCGCGGATGTCGGGCTCCCGCAGCTGGGCCAGGTGAGCTCGGGGCTGGGCTCTCCCCGGGCCCATGCGTGCCAGCACTCGGCTCCCGCTGAGCTCACACCCTGCTGGGTGTGCCCGTGGCCCGGCGGCAGGTCCGCACAGGCCGGCAGAGGCGGGCACACTGCGAGCCGAGCGGGGCTGAGCCGAGCCGAGCCGAGCGGGGGGCCGGGCTGGGGTCAGGGCGGGCCCCGAGGCAGCCGCGGGGAGAGGGGGAAGGGGCCCCGGGGCCGTCACGCGTCGCAGCGCAAAGGAGTTTGCAGGCAGCCCACGTCCAGGCAGACGGAGACTCCAGGGAGAGCTCCCGGGAGATGGAGGCAGAGCTTCGTGCATCGCCGCGCCTTTGAGCAAAGGGGGCTGTGGGAGCCCCTCGCACAAAAGGGGAATTTTCCCTTCCCGGCAGAGGAAGCCCGGACAGACCATCCCAGGTCACCGCGGCTGGCCCGGCAGACACACCGGGGCATGCTTTGAAGGCAGAAGCACAGAAGTAAAAGTGCTTTTCTTGCCTTGAGCGGGGAGAAATCCTTTCGAACCAGTGCATGTGAAGTTTGCTAAAGCAGCAGATGAAAGGAGGTTCCAGAGAGACACGATGCCACCTGAAGATGGATGGGCTGATGCCTTCCATCTCCCTGCTCCCTCCCTGTGGCACAGCACCGCTGTGTCCCCCCCACCCTCTGCTCCAGGTCCCCGATCCTGGCGAGACAGGATGCACGATGGGCACTTAGACTTCTCTTTGTCACTGAATTGATCCATCATTGCCTGTGATCTCTGGGGGCCCCTCTGATGTTGTGCCACTTGCAAAAGACCTGAGAAAGCTGATTTACTGGGCGGTGATGGCATTCTGCAGTGACATAGCAACTGCCAATTTTGGCAGAAGCCTCAGCCCTCAGCCCTCAACCGATCCTGTTCCACACTACTGTTAACAGCTCCGGCACAACTCCTTGAACAGCTCCATGAAATGTGCTGATTAAGGCCTTATCAGTGGAGGGTCTGGAGCACTACAGGACAGTTTGTGCAGGAACACCCATTGCTCTCTGCACACAAAGGAGTAAGCTGAAAGCATTGTAATGGCCAGGAATATCCCTCAGACAAGCAGGCAGCCCTGCACCCCAAATTTTGTCAGATGTATGAGCAGTTTGGCAGTGAGGTTCACCTCCCGCATCGGTGTGTTCTTGCTGACTGACACAGAGCAGCTGCGCTGCTACACGGAACAGCAAAGCTGTGGGCACGAGCGCCCCAGGAAAGTCCCTGGGATGCAGAGAGCCCATTTTATACGGTAGAAGATTGACTGTTGGGGATTTGGTTTCTCCTGCAGGTTTTAAGGAGATGAAGAAGTGAGCACTGAAGTGAGGTGAAGGATCACTTAAGCCAAAAAAACATAGGCAGTGCAGAAAACCAAGCACGAATAAAGAGACCAAGGAGATACTGGAGGAGGGGAAGTTGCAGCGGACCTCCGGGAGATCCGAAAGCTGTGCATTTTAGTGGTGTGATGCAAAGCTTATGAGCTAGGCACCCCGGGCAGACAGAGCAGCGGGGCAGACAGAGCAGCGGGACAGACGGCTCCCGGAGGGGCTGGCCACCGTCTGACGGTGCCGGGAGGGAGCGCATTTCTTGGGGAAGCCGAGCTGTTCCCGCCCGGCGCTACGGAGCGAGCCCCATCCCCGGGGAGAACCCCGAGACCTGCAGCGGCGCCTCTGCCCGGGCGAGGGCGGCAGCGCTGTACGGGGGGCTGTGCGGCCGGCAGCAGCGGTGGGGCCGAGCGGAGCCATCTCCTAACCCCCCGAACACGTGAGGCAGCCCTGTTGAGGCCGGGCGGGCTCGCAGTGGGCGCTGCGAGGGGCGGCAGCCATGCTGCGAATGGCACTGGGGAGAGCCGCGGGGCACTGCCGCGGTGCGGCCACCAGGCGGCGACATCGGCCCGCGCTGCTGCTGCTGCTGCGGGAGAGCCTGAGGGTCGGGCCTGTCCCAAAGGACGGGGCTGACCACAGGGGTGTGACCCAAAGGACAGGGCTAAACCCGGGGGTGTGACCCAAAGAACAGGGCTAAACCCGGGGGTGTGACCCAAAGGACAGGGTTGACCACAGGGGTGTGACCCAAAGGACAGGGCTAAACCCGGGGGTGTGACCCAAAGGACAGGGCTGACCACAGGGGTGCGACCCAAAGGACAGGGCTGAGACCGGGGTGTGACCCAAAGGACTGAGCTAAACCCAGAGATGACACCCAAAGGACAGGGCTGTGCCCAGGGATGTGACCCCAAAGGACAGGGCTAAACTCGAGGGTGTGACCCAAAGGACAGGGCTGAGACCAGGGATGACACCCAGAGCACAGAGCTGAGCTCAGATTCGATACCCAGAGGACAGAGCTGAGCTCAGGGGTGCGACCAAGCCTAGCAGACTGATAGAAACACAGGCATCATTGACATCCAGTTCCCTGCCAGCTAAGACTGATCTCCAGGAGCCAAGTCCCAGATGAACAGCTAGGGGTAACAAGCAGAGGGTATAATCAAGCTGGCTTAGCTCTACCTGTCTCACCGTGAAGTCAGAGGCACCAGAATTAGTTGGGAAAAAGACAGAAAATAATGATCCTGTCAACACAGTTGAATGAGCTCATGTACAACATCAAGTGTTCCATTGATGTAAATAGAGTTTGTGTCCTGCCTTCATTTGTAAAGGTGCATCTGAGTGTTCTTTTAGATTATATCAAAGTGATAACACGGAGAGGAATGGTCTAATTAAGCAAAGTTATGTCGGTGTATTACAGTGCAGATGAAGTTATCTCTCTAGACTCTGAACTTGGTATTTTCAGCACATGCAAGTGACTTAATAACTTCCTGTTAGGTTCTTGTTTGTCCACTGAACTGGTGACAAATTCGTTTTTCCAGGAAAAAATAAATGCAAGCCATTGCTTCAGCTACTTCTAGTTTTTCACTATATTGCACACAGTCTACAAGAAGTACTGCTTTTAAACATGGACTGTTTTAGGGAATGTTTTCCCTTCATGTAATCTCCTGTAGGACCCAGGACCAGGAATAAATGGAGAAGGCAATACAGGTTTGTGTAACACTCTTTCACACTCTTTCAGCTTGTAATAAGCAACAAAACGTCAGTTTCACCATTTCTCTGCTGTTAACACTTTAAAAGCCAGGGGCACAGACTGTGCTTCCACCTCAGCTAGTAGCAGACCTACATAAGCTGATAGACCAAGGCAATGATCTCCGTCATGAATCTAAAATCACTGCTTCCAGGTAATCTGCAGTAATATAGATTTTGCTACATTTTGAAGCTGTCCTGCATAAGCACATTAAGAAAATAAGTTGTTTGAAAGAACTAATCAGACAGTAAACTTCCTGCTTGAGGGGAGGGTATATGATCATGGCACTAATCTCAATAATTTTTTTTCCTAAAGGCCAGAAGCTTATAAAGAATTAAAGTCTGTGGTGGACAAGCTTTGAATCAGATTTTTTTTTCCCTCCAGAAGTGGGCTTAGTTAAGGAGATCAGGAATGCAGATTGCAAAAGTATTATTCATCTTGAGGAAAAACCTCTGTGGATGACTGTACTTATTTCAGCTCTTATCATGGAGCTTATATGATACAAGGCAAACCACTTGACCCAGACTTCTCATGGGTGGCCCTTAGAGGTTTAATTTCCTGTGTACTTGAAGACAGCACGGAGCAGATTTTCAGGAGTGCTAATCATTAACTGTTGTAATGAGATGAGTGATAGGTGCCTGAGGATCAAATGCTAGGGAGTGTTAAGAGTTCAAGCCCTGCAGGAACAGCAGATCTCAGCTTGGCCTCTGTACCGGTGCAGTGTTTGCCCCCCCTGTTTTTGTAGGAATCCAACACTCCTTAAGGTTTATGGGGATTATTAAGGTACAGAGAACACAGGACCACAGTAGATCATAGAATAGCCTGAGTTGGAAGGGACCTTAAAGACCATCCAGTTCCAACTTCCAACCCTCCTGCCAGGGCAGGGATGCCTTCCACTAGACCAGGTTGCTCAGAGCCCCAGCCAACCTAACAAGTTCTTCCAGGGATGGGGCAGCCACAGCCTCTCTGGGCAACCTGCCAGTGCCCCACCACCCTCACAGGGAAGAAATTCTTCCTGATATATAATCTAAACCTGCTGCCTTTCAGTCTGAAAAGCCATTCACCCTGGCCCAGTCACTCCAGGATCTTGTGAAAAGTCCCTTTCCATGTTTCTTGTGGGCTCCATTCAGGTACTGGAAAGCTACAATAAGGTCACCCAGATGGCTTCTTTCCTCTAGGTTGAACAATCCCAATTCTCTCAGCCTTTCCTCCTCGGAGGGGTGTTCCATCCCTCAATCACCTTGGTGGCCTCCTCTGCACTCACTCCAACAGGTCCCTGGGGACCCCAGAGCTGGAGGCAGCACTGCAGGTGGGGTCTGACCTGGAGCAGAGGGGCAGAATTCCCTCCCTCCCCTGCTGCCCACAGGGCTTTTGCTGCAGCCCAGGACACACTTGGCTTTCTGGGCTGTGGGTGCACATGTTTGGGTCCTGTCCAGCCTCTCATCCCCCCAGCATCCCCAAATCCTTCTTGTCAGGATAAGCAACAGTTAATCTGTTCAGTGAGTTTCATACTACAAAATATAGTTCAGAAAGAATTGTTTAGGCACAGTGTCATGGCATATCTAAAGAGAAAAACAAACCAAAAATAACTCAAACAGGTAACTCCTGCTTTCATTAAAAGAAAAACTTAGTTATCCGATTCTGATAGCAATGTCTGAGACCAGTCTTGTAAGACATGCCATGCTTCATTCATGATTTCAAGGACCAAAATATTTGGTTTGGGTCACATGCAGCTCTTTCTTTTTGGAACTTGAACTAGTTTAGAAATTGAAGATGTTTATCATTTGTCATTTTCTAATTGCCTTATTGCATACTTAACTGAAGTCACACAATAACAAACTGAAGGCAAATCTTAAGTATTAAATTTCGGACGCAGCAGAAGGTATGCTCACAGGGTGTACTCGCATGCAATTTTGCATCTTAACTGCATATCTTTGTGTTTTGTGTTATCTATACAAAGGAAGTCAACTAATTTAATTAGAGCAAAACTGTTTCTTCTAGTAAGTCCATTTCCTTTATAAGGATAATTTACTGGAAGTTAAATTGTAGGCATAAATTACTGAATGTGGCAATGCTGATATTCTGTAGATCTGGTTTCATCTGCTCTGCATGGAAAAGCACTTGACCAGTGGTCTATGTTATTTTCTGATCAATATTTGTGGGTTTTTTTCCCAGGGAAAAAAGAGGAGATTTACTTTGTCAATAAAACAGCTTATGCGCCACTTACTGCTATTGCTCTACTACAAAAACATTTGTAGTTAGGTTTTGTAATGCTTATTTACTAGCTTTGAAGACATACTGTTATTTTTGCACTGGGATAAGCCTTTACTGTGGAGTCTTTGCTCCTGCCACACATCTAATTTCTGCTCAGAGTTATAGTTACTGTAGAACAGCATTTCCCCCCCTTTCAGCATGTAAAAGCAGCTGCAAGATCACTCCGTTAGGTCATGCTGTGGAACACAAAATTGATTTGTTGCTTGAGCTGCCTTTTTCTCCTCATGGTTTCAGGAGCCTCCCGTGAAGTCATTACCACTCGCTGATGGTACCGTGAAGCCACAAACTTTGTTACAGCATTAGTGGGGAGCTAGCAGCTGTCTAGATAGAATAAGACCCTGCAGCAGCATTCCTGTCAAAAATGAGCTGAAGTGCTTGGCAAGGAGAAGCTCAACCCTCAAACTATAACAAGGATCTGTTAGGACACAACCCAAGCTGCAGAGCATCTTGCTTACTTGCTTTGTATTATACTGACACAGACCCTGGCTGAGGTCAGTCCTTGCTCCAAGAGTGTTCCTTCAATTCCCTATGAGCCTTCCCACTCATGGGATTCCATCCTCTCTGTAAATCCAGGCAGAGAGAGCAAACCCCTCCTGCACACCTATTTTATTATCACTTTCTTGTTCTCAGCAAGCTCGTTTGAGGGTAAGTAACAGCTCTGTGAGTCACAATGTGCTGCAGTCATTAATACTCCCACTGTACTTGCAGTGCTACTGTGTTTTTTCTCTTAATACCTACAAGCTGTTGTTATTAGACAGCTTTGCAGAGCTATTAGAGCCTGTCCTGTAGCCTTTAGAGAAACAATTAATTATATTAAATGCTTCTATGAAAGCCACTTCCCCCTGCATATAAGTACATTCTGCGCTTTATAGTAACTGTAAACTACTAAATTAAATACGAAAACTGAAAAAAACAACCCCAGTAAAGAAGCCCCTGAGCTCAAGAAAAGGCCCAAACCAGCCTCACTTACCAGACAGAAGCAACTCCGTGTTTCGCCCTCTCTACTGTATGGGAGCAACAGCTGTTGGCCATTGCCAAATTTATAGGAGCAGCCTCCAGAACTGTGCAAAGGGTGGATTTATATAAGGCCCTGGCTAGGGAGTGGTCAGCAGTGTGGTGGAGTTGTGGGGTTTGTATATCCTTTGGTGGCCGGTGGTGTAGCTGTGTTGTAGTGAAGTCAGTGTGTAGTGTTGCTAAAAGAGAAATAGTTTTTATTTATGCAGATAACATTTTGGGTCTAGAATTATTAGTTCAACTTTATTTATTTAAGCTATAATTCCCTTGCTATTTTAATTTATGACTTATTGTCTTGTACATATTTAAGATCTTTCCTAGCCATGAATATCTTTGGGTACAGACTTTTCTGAATTATTTAATATAGGTAAAATATTACGGCTTTTAAAGAAGAGAGGCTTTAGTACTGTCGAGCAGCTATTTTCTTACTTAATTGTTAGAGATGCCCACTGTGATTTTCTGTAATGGCTCTGCTTTAGTTGCTGCTGTGTGAATTTTCTTCTGACCCTTTAACTAGTACAAAGGGATGTAGGGGATTTCTAGATGATGGTCTGCATTTGTATTATTTTCTTCTGTATTTTCTCAGAGCTACTGTGTAATCAGTATCTCTGGGGCTTTGTTTTTGGCTGCCTGTGGCTTCCAGTATTCAGTATTTATAGACAAAATACTTATTTTGGAGGGCAAAGGTGTCTGCCTCCGGCAGCTGAAGGTGTCTGTGCAGTTTTGAGGATAGCATTTTCAAGTTTAACCTTTTATGGTTTGTATCCTCTGAAAACTTCACACTGCAAGAGATCCTTGCTGCCTTTTCAGGTGGAATGGTTGGTATCAGGGAGAGGCTTGACATTGTGTCTGAGCTGTTCTGACGAAGAGTTACCACTAGAATATACAGTAGAAAGCTATTTTTTTTTTTTGGTAGTTGATATTCTGGAAGCCCACCAGCTTGTTCCTACTAAGATTTAATTAATGATTTGAAATAACGATACAATAATAAAATCATGCTTCTAGGTGTTTTGCTTTTGAGTCAGTAAAAGCTTGACAGATTCAGAAGTTTTTAAGACCAGTTAAATAGTAACTTTGGAGGTAGTGTACTTAAAACAGCATGTGTGTGTCTTTAGTCCTTTTTTCCCCAGCTTCATTATATTTCAAATTCAAGTTCATGCAGTTATTGCTTGTGCAGTTAAAAAATGTGCCAATTGTTTTCCCCCACGATGCAGCCTGTAGGATAAAATTCCCTTTTATGCTTTTTTCCAAGTTGTTTTTGGGTTTTGCTGTTAATTTAAGTATTTGATCCCGTATCCAGAACAGAACTCATTTTGCACTGGGAAATAAAACCTAACTCGTAGTTCCTGTCTCCTGTGTTGCAGCACACATGCACCAATACTCACTGAGAACTTACAGGCACCCCAGTGTAGTGCTTATTAATGAGATACTTACACAGAGCTCTGAGGGCTGTTTCCAGAGCTTACCTTATCTGAAGAAGGTGCTTGAGTGCCCAGAAGAAGTTCTGTTCTTCTTTGGCAGAACTGGGCTGGTCTGTGGCTTACAAGTGGGGTTTAGAATTTGTGCAGCTGATGCAGAGGGTGATCTCCCTTCTTGGTCACTGCAGGGTGATGGTGAAATGGGAGGGCTTGTTGCCTGAAATGCTGAACTCCAGCACTGTGAGGAAGAAAAAAAAAAAGCACACCTGGGAAAAAAAGTTTACACAGCAAGCCCTGAGAGGACCTTGAATGGCAGAAATGGTTGTTGAGATGAAAAATGCCACTTATAAGCTTGCAGGTCTCATTGAAGGTACCCCCACAGCTTGTACCTCATTGCATTGGAGCTGTAGGATACGTACAGCTACAGGAGGAGGGTGATTGCTGCCTCAGGTACTTGCACTTGCTTGCCTTGTCAGGTGCAGTTACTGACAGATGGCTGTGAGGAGCTGAGAATATGCCTGGCTCAGCATGGAGGGCTTGTCTTGGCACTTGGGCTGGTTTGTCACTGTCAGGCTTTGTTTCTGGCTTCTGCTGGATTATAGAGAAGTAAAACAAGTACTGCACGTATTTGAGACAGCCTTTACGTGTGAAGTCTGGCATGGAAGAGAGCAACATGGCAAAACAAATAAAAAAAATGGCAGGGAGAATATAGGGGAATGCATTCAGGGTGAATCTGAAATGAACAAACCCCAACAGGGGTGCAGCAGTGACTGAAGGATTGCTGGGAGGTTTAGTTGTGTGATAAGAGATCAGGAATAAAACTGCAAAGCCTGGATGGATGTTGCAGGGGCCTCGTGTCTGGGTGGAGTTGTGTGGCACTGCTGTGTTGGGGGATTTGCCAAGGATGTTTTAACTTCTCTGATCAAGGATGTTGGCTAATGAACATATAGTCAGCAGTTTAGAAGGATTTTCTTTAGTAATAATGTATGTTTCACTACTTTGTGGGCATTATGTAGGTGTTTTATATGATGTTAAATTCTGAATGAGCTTCCCTGGGTGTTAGTCACTTGGTTAACAGAGCTAGTAATGTGACCATTAATATTTCTGTGAAATATTCTAATTACTTTTTTCTGTTGTGTGAAGCCTAGATAAGTGCTTTCTGTTTGTATTAAACACATGTAAACACATGACAAAACAAACACCCCCACCAAATACCAAAACACAAACACACAAAACCCAAACTTGCTGTAAATCTGTTGTGACTTAGGCAGAGGTGGCAGATATCAGCCTGACTGCAAATGCTAAATTAGGTGATATTGTCACTTCAGGGAGGTGGCTGCATTCAGTCACGGAGGGATGAAGCATTTGGAGTAGCTCCCTAAATGGCAGGGGACTGGCAACCCAGATGGTTCTTTCTGGCTCTTCAGTTTCCTACCCCAGGGTCTTGTGTTAATGAAGTTCCAGGGCTGTCCTTTCCTGTTCCCTTTAGATCAGTGCCTGCTTATCCCTTTTATAGACCATGGGGAATCCTTGAGGAGTGCAGGTGGGATTGTTGAAAACAAAAGTATTTTGTTGGTTTGGGTTTTTTTTTTTTTGGTACAAGAGCACAGGCCGTTCCTGGTGGTGTTCTAAGTCAAGGGACTGTTTTTGCCAACCTGTGGTGGCAGTGAATGCAATAAACTTCCCTTGGTGCCTCTTGAAGTGTGTGGTGTGGATCCTGCTTGAACAGCAGGCCCCTCGCATCTGTCAGGTAGTTGTTTTCACCTCTGTGAATGAAGCTGTGAGCCTGCTTGAAAGCCAGGGCCCTAAAAACCCCTGACATCTGCATCCGAAATTGTATTCTGAGTGTACAGGAAGAAACTCATCTGAGATTAAATGGAATGTGAAATGATATTTAGCTGGGAATAATATGGATTTACTGCTGGCAATCAGAAGGAAAACAGTGTCTGATAATAAAAATAAAGCATTGTGTTGAGGAAACTTGAACAGATATTTAATGGTGCTTCTATATTCAATGTGAAACTTGCAAATGATGCTGCCAGATGGCACAAGAGAAACTCTCATAGATTCAAGCAAAACAAATAACACTTCTTGCAGTGAAAGTCAACAATGAGCAGAAATACTTATAATGCATTCTTTTGCAGTAATAGGATATTTATAAATGAATAATAGATTCCAGGCCAATCTATCACTACCAGAGGGAGGTGCCAACATCTCAAGTATTGACAAAACTTTTGCTCTTGGGTTATTTAATTTTTCAATTCATCATTAAGCAATAAAATTAATGACTCAAGCCCCTATTTGAAGGAAGTTGTAACCTGAGTCCACTCTACTTGAATAGAAGCCCTCAAAACAAACAAGAACAGAAAATTTCAGACGTATGTAACTAGAGAGAAGTGTAAGTAATCTTGGAAAGGCACCATGGTCTTAAAAAACCAGACTGAGATACTTACTCTGCATCAAAAGGCAGATCATACTGATGACTTTGAGAAAGCATTTGCTCTTAATGGTGAAATGAATTTTTTTTAAAAATCCAGAACTTCTATACTTCAAGGAACAGCTCGCATTATTTGCTTCCATTATTACTTGATTGCACTTGCCTGGAAATTGCCAGGATGAAACCATTTAAATTCCTACGTGCTAAGCAGTATATTTGCTCAGCTCAGTCTTTGATCTGTTAAGAAATGCAGCGTTTAAAATTAAAACCAATCCTATATATAGTTGGTTTTTTTCCCACACAGTCTGTGATAGGCTGGTGTAGGTTTTTTTAAAAGAAATACATCTGAGTAATTGCAGAGGTATTTGGTAGTTTTCTCACACGAGTTTAAAAGTATTCATTTACCTTCCTGTGTCATCCCTGTGTGTGGATGTGTTGTGCCACTGGAGGCAGCAGGCTGGGTCTGGGGGAAGGCACTGCTAAACACTCATAAATGTGTGTCCCAGCTGATGCTGCTGCAGGAACAGAAGACTGAAACTGGCGTCCAAAAGGCTGGAGTGACCTTCATGCAGGAAAGAGAAGGCTCCTGGGGAAAAGTGTAAGAATGAGATAGTCTGACTGGCACCCCAGGGCTGGGGAAACAGGGGAAAGAGCTCTGAGCCAAACTCAGAACACAGGACAGCGCTTGCTGCAGGCTCAGATGGATTCTTGTGCAGTCCAACTCTAGCTGATCATGTGCTCCTGTGTAGTCTGGGCATTTGTTAGCACCTTTGAGAGAGGCAATCTCTTTGGATTCATGGAGCATCATCACACTGGGGATCTAACTCTCATAATTCTTGAAAATAACCACAGTGCCTTAGATGGAAGAGTTTCAGTGAAAGGATTCCTGAACTGGAAATAGGTTTTGTGGTAGGGAGCTGCTGTGTTGAAGACCTTATTAAGCATTTTTTTTCTGTTCTGGAGTCTGGTGTCTTAACAGCAATTCAGTGCATGGTTCTTCCTGAGAGTTGGAGCAAGGTGATCCTTAAGGTGTCCTGGAACCCAAAGCATTCTATGATAAAGAATTTGGGTGAGATAAGGCTCAGCAACATACAAGGGTGCAGGCAGTCTCTGGGGACTGCAGGGATCTGCCTGGGAGTACAATCTACTGCTGGTGGTGTGTCCACATGGGATCTGCAGTGCCAGGGGGTGGCTTTTTGGGAAGAATGATGCTGGCAGGTGCAGCCAAGGGCAGTGGGCAGATGGTCGTGATTCACTTCAGCACTTGAAGTAACCGTTCAGGATGCAGGCATTATCTGGGATTTATGTGCCAGCAAATGACCAAGCATCTGATCTTTAAATCTGCTTAAACACCTAAAGATCAGAGAAAAGGCACTTAAGAACAGTCTGAATTTCTTAGTCACCGAAACCAATGAGATCAGTACCTTTTGGTATCTTAGTCAAATCACCAGGCTCTGCTTGTCACACAGTTCTGTGTTCCTTTCCCATGATCACTCTTTTATCGTGGTTCTTCTTGATACTGTTCTCCTTGTCAAGCACTGTCATTCTTTATTTTTCTCCTCATGACACTGATGTGAGCATGAAAACCCAGATGAGCCAGAAGCAGGTGTCAGCTGAATGTTGCAGGGTGCCAGTCTAGCTAAGCACCGCAGCACTCTGGAAGTGCTGTGCACTGAGCAGTGTGCACCCTGCTCTTCTGCACGTGCTGTGGCAGGAACCTGTGGAACTGGCTGGGCGACTGGACACTCAGACACAGCAGTGTCACGTCTGTGAGTGTCACACTCAGAACCAGACCAGCTGGGAGAGGCAAAATGAAATAGGGACAGGAATGATGGAGTAGCCCAGAAAAGTAAACTTTAATAATGAGCAGTTCAACAAAGGGTAGAAGCTGTGCATACAGGACAATCTCCAAAGGCCTGGCAGCAGGGTAAACCCAGCAATATACAGGGTTACAGCTGAGGGTAGGGAACCAATCATCAGCCTGAACTCAAAACATAACCTTATATAGCAAATGTTACAAGCCAATTGTAGGCCAGAACTAAACACATTGCCTAATATGGAATCACCTGATTAGCATAACTACTCCCATAATCCTGTTCTTCTCACCATTACCTACCTAGATGTTTTTCCTCTCAAGGTCCTGTTTCCCACAATCTTAAATTGATGTCTTCTGTGTGACCAGTCAAGGCCAGCCCACCAAACCTCCACAGGCGGGAGCTGATGGTTTAGCAGGAGGACCCCAGATTATCTGGGCACAAAGATTGTGAGAAGCCAGGGGGTTCCTTTGTTCAGGCTTCCTCCCTGGAGGCATCATCTTGAGCTGGATTTGTGACTGTGCCATGAGCCAGTGAGGAATCCTGTGTGAGTGTGGGGTGTGCAGGGAGCCAGGTGGGAGCCCAGTGGGTGACTGGAGCTGCCACTGCAAAGAGGCTTCAGTTCCAGCAGGGACAGTGTGGGGTGATGCCACTGGGGTGACCCCAGGAGGGGCATCTGAAGGGTCAGAGAGGGAAGTTTCCTTAACATCTGGGAAATGTGAGGACACAGGCCCAGAAATGGAAGCTGACAGGTGTGCTGTCCTGAGGGTGGCTGAGATTTCCTGTTTTGCTCTATTTCTCTCCTTAGCTGTCTCTTCCATTTCCTGGTTCCTGTAGGTAGCACATCCCTAGGAATGGGGCTTTGTACCTGGGCTGTTTGCTTTTGGGTGAGCACAGGTCCTTAAGATCATTCTTGTTTTCCCCTGAAGTGCAGATAGCTGCCAGCACTGCTTTCATACTAAAAATTCATTTTCCCTATGCATATGTTATGCGACAAGTATCGTTGTTTTTTGTATAAATATGACTGTGTTGAGGCTAAGAATACCTCTCATGTCCTTAAGTTCCCTGTATATTCCTATATTCCTTGAGCCTACATAGTAGGCAAACCACCCATGCATAAGTTTTCCTGCAACATGAGCCCCATTCCTGGAATGTGTTGTCTACCTGCTGCTCACAGAATGATGTAAGTGAATTATTAATGATGTAAATTACTTTGAAATCAGCTGAGCCATGGACCCAGGGCAACAGTTCCTGTGTCACTCCAGGCTCAGGACCTAGGGGTGAAACACACTGTGTGTTAATGTGGTGATAGTGTAAAGATTAAAAGGACCTGCAGTATCCTGGAGTTCATAAAGAGGCAGCAGCAGACATGTAATAAACAGTAAAAGGAGCAGCCCTTACTTGTTTCTCTCCTTGGATTTGCTGTCAGGTTTGTGATGAAGCACCAGGGCTGGAATGGTTTTGCCAGAGATATCAGGTCTGTCTGAGATCCCCACTGTTTTTTTTTTTTTTTTTTTTTTTT
>VZDJ01000058.1:345636-366606 GCA_008694505.1 Cyanoderma ruficeps | reverse complement strand
TTTTTTTTTTTTTTTTTTTTTTGTCTTTTACTTGATTTGCCTCTTAACCTTGCACATTGCACCTGCCATTATGCACAGTTGCTAAACTCCTGTTCAATTTACCCCAAGTGCAGGATGTTTTATGTTGAAATTGTTCAGCTGAACTCCTGTGTTGTTTCTTAGCTTTCATCAGGGCAAGTTGCTCTCTGGCTTGCAGTGAGGAGCCAGATTCAGAGGAGTATTGATGTGTTTTTCCTTGTTCACAAGGAAGGAGAGACACAGCCAGGCATTTTAACCTCTCTGCTGTGAAGACATTGTAAAATATAAATAGACAATCTTCAAACACCACTGCTGAGCTTATCTCGGGAGTTTCTGAATATATTATTCTTTCAGGAGTCTCTTGAGGAAATTGTTGAATAAATTGCATTCTTACACTGTGGTATTGGGCTGCTGAATAAAACAACATGAGTACGTGCTGCGTTGATATTTTTATTAGTATTAGCTGGAGATTTGGGAGCATTTACTTATTTGTACTTTATTGTATGTTTGTGCTGCACCATGCTGTGCCGATTCAAAAATCCCAAAGTGAGTAAAAACATAATGTACAACTTTTTGCTAGAAGTGTCATTGCATTAGGCACTGGACTAATCCCACCTGAGATGCTGAGTGGCTCTGAGTCATGAAATTAAAATGGAAATTTGATGAGAGGTGCTGAATTTACAGAACTCGTTACAGTGTTTGCAGGCCATTATTTATAAGCCAGCCTTTTTTTCCTCTTGAAACATATGGATGACAAATGGAGAGGTTTTCTTCAGCTCTTCCAACAACCAGTGATTAAATTTACAGAACTGCTTTTACATTTCTCAGCTCTAGCTGATATAATAAAACATTTTATCACTGACTGGGTGGTCCCCATGGTACTGAGCTGTATGACAGTTTTCAGCATCAGGCCAGCTGTTGTTTTTATTTCGGATTAAATCTTCAGAAGATGAGGAGCATGTAAAATTAACAGTTTCTTGCCAGGGAAGTTTGGAAAGTTGTGTAGGTTTTTGTTTTAGACCTAGGGCAAATCTGTAACTTGGGGTAGCTAGTCTGAGAACACGGTGATGGATTCTCATGTTAGATCATAGCTTCTGCATTAAGAAGCCTGACATGATAGGGAATGTGCCTTCCTTGAAAGAGATGCTGCCCTGGATGAGGAGGGATTTCAAGTGTGCATTTTATTTGTATTTGAAATGTTGCTCTTCAGAGTTTGTTGTTACGAGGAGGCGTCTTCCGGTGGTTCAAGATACATCTCAGGATAAACAAATTCTGTCCTGTTAATATTTTTCTTTTTTTTTTTTCTCCCTCTAAATAAATTCTTGCTAATGAAAACTTTCCCCACCTCATTTTCACGTGCAAGGATGGAGCTTCTGAAGTGAGTGTCTAGAGACTGGGGAGAGTGGAGTGTGGCCAGGCATAGCGTGCAGCGTGGTGCGTTCCCATGCCACAAACCCAGAGGTCCTTCAGGGAATAGCTGAGTCAGGAGCTGCTCACACGACACAGCAGGGAACTGGAGCTTCCTGGGGAGTGCAGGGGAGATGGACATGCTTACCCTTGTTTATTCTGGTCTTTCTACTTGTATAAATTCTGCTTAATGAAAAAACTGGAGTGGAGAGTGGCTGTGTAAGGAGGTCAGAGCAAGGGCAGCTGTGGCCTGTGTAGCATCTCCTGTAAGCTGCTGGCCTGTGCTCTGCTGCTTCCAACTGCTTTGCCCTAATGGGTGTGATGCCTGTGGAAGGCTGACTTGAAACAGAGACTGGAGAGAGCTAGAGAGTAAAGTAGGTATTTATTGAAAGGCCTCTAGGATCCACCTTGGGCAGGACAAGAGCCTGGCCAGGGCTACACCCAAGGTGGACCCAAAATGGTCACAAAATGGACAAACGGTTGTGAGATCTTACATTGTTATAAGTTTTGGTCCATTTGCATATTGGGGTTTAATTGTCCAATTCCAGCTTCAGGTTGTGAGGTCCCATCCTTCTTGTTCCTCCCTTCAGTCCACCCTTGTTTGTGCTTTTGGGCCTGAAAGTTGTCCTTGGTCTCCAGCAGGAAAAGGATTTGATTTGTCTCCCTGCTCTGTGAAGAGAAACTTACCAGCACTTAATAAGAGGCTCAGAACTACACCCCTGGGCAGCGCAGAACCTGAAAAACGTGAAAGCTGAAGCTGAAGGCATCAGGTGAGCAGCCAGGTTCCTGGGCTGACACCTGAGATCCCGTGTGCCTTGTCATGCTGCACAGTCACACTTCGGGGACAGTCGTGCTGGAGGCTAGAGCTGCTCCTTCTTAAAGCCCTGCAGGAACTACTGAACAAGCTCTGCTTCTTGCACTACCAACGATTGGCTATTGAGCAATTCCCTGCCTCGGGCTTAGAGCTCCACCTGGATGTGAACTCGTCGGAAATTTTGTGTCTCGGAGGATCTGGTCTCATGAGAAGTAGCAGCTCCTTGCTGTATCTGCTTGTTTCCCTGCCTAGAGAAGCTAAGAAGGACAAGACTCTTGACTCTTTATTCAAGGACAGAGCTGGTGTAAATTTTAATTTTTTAATTAAAGCATGCTTGCTCAGTTCTTAAGTTAATAGTAGCAACCATGTGACCTCACAATGAGACATTAGCAGTCAGATCTTTTTTCTTGCTGAAACCTGTTGTAAAACTGGGGACATCGATTATTCCTCAAATCAAGGAATTCCTCAAACTGAGCCTGTGCTTTGGGCTGACCATGTGCATAACTCCATTTCTATTTAGCATGGTATGTGCCTGAGGGAGACATTTGAAAGCTGAGAGCACAGGATGCTTAACAGCTGCTTACACCTATGGAAATTCCCTGAGTGATGTCCTGGACAGGATAGTGAGGTCTGGGTCCATTTATCAATAACAAGGTTTCTTTGTTTAATGTGAAGTGGCTGCAGCTGCAGTCCTTCAAGTAAGGTATTTCCTCTACACTGTACACAAGGGTAATGAACTCTAAACTTGAACAGGTACAGAGAAAGTTGACCAAGGGAATGAATTGCCTGTTTCATGAGCAACTGGAAAAGCCTGGCCTGCAAAACTTGCCAAAAAAGGTGAGGAGTATAGTTGGTTTCTTTGGTACAGCAAGGAGTTAAGCGCCAGAAAGGAAAAAGTCACATTGGAAGACAGCATTTCCACAAGTACAGGTGAGTAAAAATAAATCAGGCATAATTAAATCAGTTAATAATCAGCCTAAAAATAGATCACCCCAGGAAGGTCTGTAAAAGTCTTCTACTAAAGGCAAAAGAGACACAAGTGTTAACTACCTTTGAGATGGTGTTTGGACAGTTCATGAAAAGGAGGGTATGATATGGTGCCTGTAGTGCTGGGGGCTCATTCTCAAGGGCTGGGGAATTCTGCAGGTCTTTATTGTGACAGTCAGTATCTGGTGGAGATATTTAAGCTAAAATGTTCTCTCTTGATCTTTGAATCAGAACTGAATTAAACTCCTCAGTGGGGGCTGGGAGAAAAAAAAAGCGAAAATATAAATGCCTTGCAAATGCTTCAGTTACTATTAAAACAGGCAGCAAAAGATTGTCAGCCACATCTGGCAACAGCAGCTGTGGGGGATGCTAATATCTGTCCCATTCCCAGTAATTTTTTTGAAATACCAACACAGAATAACGCTACTTAATAAAACTGTATGATTCGTCTCCCTTAAAACACAGCTGAAAACAGCTGAAGAGCTGCTTTGGGAACAGATCCTGGGATGCTCCCCAGGCTCTCATCAGTACCACAGGAGTTGTGAGTGAAGGGGACTGCAGTGGCCTGGCCAAGTGTGTTTGTTGCAGCCTGGGGACAGCCATGCTGCCATTGATTGTGGGCTCTGATATTGGAGTTGGCCTCTGAGAGAGATGCTGTCCCCCAGATTTAAAGGTTGGGTGTTGAGATGATGGCACAAAAGCATTGGCTCTAGTGCATGCAGGAAAGGGAGGCCTGGAGTCTTCATGGATGCTGGATAGAAATCAGCCCAACGTGCACAGAAACAAAAGGAAATTCACAGAATTCGCAGAATCACCAGGTTGGAAGAGACCTCCAAGGTCATTGAGTCCAACCCAGCCCCAACACCTCAACTAAACCATGGCACCAAGTGCCACATCCAGTCTTTCTTTAAACACATCCAGGGATGGTGACTCCACCACCTCCCCAGGCAGACCATTCCAGTACTTTATTTTTCTTTCCATGAAAAACTTTCTGCTAATATCCAACCTGTATTTCCCTTGGCACAGATTGAGGTTGTGTCCTCTGGTTCTGTCAGTTGCTGCCTGGAGAAAGAGACCAACCCCACCTGAGCACAGCCACCCTTCAGGGAGTTGTAGAGTGATAAGGTCACTTATAATGGCCCAGGTGTCGAAAGTTCTGGATTGAAATGGCTGATTCTGGACTGGCTGTGGCTGATAATGTTTTCTTGGGGCAGTATGTTGAGGGTGAAAGCTCCAGTGGCTTCTGACCAGTGTGGTTGTGCTTTCCAGGAACATGGCTTTCTGCAGGGAGAGAAGAAATGTTGGAAATTTTAGTTTGCATCAGCCAAGGCGAGGACACTGCACTTCCTTAAGAGGGGTTTTTGGGTGCTCCCTACCCACCCATCTGTGTGTGGCATTTAGACAAATAAACACTTGCAGGGAGCATCCTTTGCTGGGGATTTCCAGGTTGGTTCTACAGGAGTCACCTTTCAGCCATGTTTGCTGCTAACTTATTCTTCAGAAGACAAAGACGCTCAGTCCTACCTTAGATCTCTGAATTTCCTTATACAACAAAAGTCAAGCAGGGACAGAGGTGCTTAAAGATGTCAACCAGGAAGTAATTTAAAAGTGAAGAGGAAGCATTACTCTATGAGCTAGCAAACCTTATACAGGATTCTACTTGCTGATGACAAAAAACATCTGGCCTGATCCCATGGTCTCAAGTGGAGGAGCAGCTTCATCCTGAAGCGAGTTGCTGTGCTAAAGTTCAGTTTAGTCTGTGGGCGTGCTGGCAGGAATGCAGGAGCTTTGGAAGCTTGCTGTGGGATGCAGCACAGGACCTTGGTTACCCAGCAGAAGCTGGCTAGGACATGGTGCTTAAAATGCCTCCTAGTTACTCTGTGATAAAAAGACAAATACAAAGACCTTGGCTGGCTTTGGTTCCTAATTAAAAAGTGGGGGTTTTGCAGTGGGAAGAGGTATAACCAGTGTGAAAAGTTAAAAAGCATTCCTATGGTTGAAGCAGTGACATCTGCAGAGTGTGGACACCAGGAACGTGCCCACACAGAATGTGCTGCATGGTCTTAGCAGAGAGCACCTTTCATCTTTTGGTCATGCTGATTTTGGGAGATGAGTTATTTATTTTTGAATGAAAGACTTAGTTATGTTTTAAATCTACTTATGGAGGTATTTTTAATTCAATGACTTAATTCTATAAAATTAGTAATCAAGGGCATGTGTGTAAGGACATTTCTGGGTTTCATAGCTCAAGTGCAGCTCAGCCATTGGTTGCTTTTAAAACTGCAGGTCCTACTTTCTTAATGAACTGGGTTTGATGTCTGCAAACATGCAGGTCCTCTGATTACAGTCTTATCTTCAAGACTGCTGTTTAAAAAATTAAATAAATTCAAATACATACGTATCTTCATACACCTCATCCATTTCACAGCCCAGGCACCATCATGAAACCTGTTTAAACAAACACAGAGTGAATAGGGATATTGTCTTGGTAAATAAAATTTTGCTGCCAGAGAACAGTGGGAAGACTTCAGTCTAAATATCACCTTGGAATAGGCACACAGACTGTGGGAGTCTAATGTTATAACTCTTGAGATGTTGTGTAAAACAAGTTTACATATCTGGTAGAAAAAAATAGTGAAATAACAAGGAGCAAAAATTATGCACCACAATTGCAGGATTGGTGAACAGAGCTGTAGGTAGAAATGGATGGATTCTTTTGGTTTGTTGCCACCCGTGTAAATGAAAATCTGAAAAACCTATTAATGAAAACTATGTGATTTTTGGCCCAAAAGTTGTGACAGACTAATGTAATAGCTTAAACGTGAGTGAAAAGAGTATTTTCCTGGGGTTTGTGTGAGACAGGATGTTTTAGAAGCTTTGAGCTTCTGGACAAAGGGCTGGATTCATTTGGTTAAATAGATCCTGATGCTTTGAGCTGCCAGGTGTGAGCTGTAGAAGGTCCTGCTGTTACATGGTGCTCTGTCATAGCTCCCAGTAATGATACATCCCATGGGCAGTGGATGGGGGGATTTTCCAACTGTTATTGGATATCTTCTGGTTTAATCAAACAGCTTCAGTAGCAGCTTAATATGGTGGTTTTTGATCAGTGTACTGGAGGGTTTTTTTTGCTTAAACAAATTAAGATACTGTACTACAGGGCTACTAAAAGCAGCCATTCTGCCTTAACTCTGAGCTTGCACAAATTGCAGATCTCTGGTCCTCTGTCTCCATGGGAGTACTGTTTCAACATAGCTGGTGGTGGTTAAAACCATTGCATGTGTCAAAGGAAATGGGATCAACAAATGAAGTGAAAAGCATGACTTTCCTTCTAGTTCATTTGGATTGTGCCATGTGGGACCATATGTCACTTGACCTTTATTTCCTTCAGTTAAATAGGATCAGTTCTAATGAAAACAAGTTCAGAAAATAGATCAGATTGCAACACAGCTTTGGTAAAAAAAAAAATCAACAAACTTCTTGTTTCATCTCTGAAACATTTCTGTAATTGCATCTGTGCATTTTGGAATACCTTCTTTTCTATGGCTTCATTTTTCTGCTTCATATGTATGGAAATTTGAGGTTATAGGTGCATAAAGAAATACCCTGTTAAGTAACTTGAATTTTATGTAGGCAAAGCGGTTGAGCAGCACCCCATGGTTAAAAGCTATGTATTTAGATTATTAAAGATATTTCTATTATGGCATTCTGTAGTTCAAACATAAGTTCTAGAGCTCCCAACAGTTCTGTAATTGAGTATACAAATTGCTGACTGCCTAAAGCTACAAGTGTGAAATATGGGGGAGCTGTGGCTTGTCTCCTGAACTGTAAGAATAGTAGAAAAATAGGCTCACCTTCCTGGGTTTAGAAATTGCATGTTTTTTTGAAACTAAAATGCTTCTTTTCTGTCTGTTTTTAGCCTATTTCATTCCATTTTTCCATCAAAGTGATCCTTGTCATAAAAAAACCCCACAAACCCTGATGCTGTGTTAATGACTTAAGCCTCCAAAAGAAACTGCCTAGCTCTGAACTCCTAAATAGCTGGGTAAGTTCTGCCAATCAGTTTTGCCTAGTAGGAAAAAGTCTTTTCCAGAAGAGAAATCTTGTTGTTTTCAGTTAGGAGGGAAGTACTGTATAAGACAAAATGGTATAATCCCACAGACACATCTGCAGAGGCTGCACTGCCTCTGGATATGCTCTTTCCTGCCCATAAAAAGCTGCTGTGGAATTTTTCACCTGTTCTTTGGAGTGCTGCTGAGTCCAGAACAATGGTAGTGTTTCTAGCAGGGGGGCAGAATCCATCTTTTAAATGCTGCATGTGAGTGTCATTATCTGTCTTTAATATCCCGCTGAACTGCTGTGTTGTAGATGATTATGTTCATGGGATGGAAGCTGTCACCAGTCATAAATACCTGCTGTTTTGGTGAAATGGATAATGCAAGTTTTAACGCACAACAAAGATCTCAAAGGTGTGTGTGATGCTTATGGGTTGCTCCTAAACTGATGGGAAGCAATCGAAATGTCAACGGAACTGTAATTAGTGGCATTGCCTTGACTCAGCAGTTGTCAGGTTAGAGTACAAAAAAGGTGAAACTCACTTGTCATCTGCTTTGCTGGCAACGTAGTGGCTTTCAAAAAGCAGAATGATTCACAGCATGGTCTGATCTGGTCTGGGGGAGCCGTGGTGTACAGCAGGAAGCCCAGCTGGAGGCCAGTTACTCGTGGGGTGCCCAGGGGTCAGTGATGGGGCCAGCTGTGCTCTGCTTTCCTGACCTGGCTAACAAGACACAGTGACCTCTTGCCAATTTTGCAAAGGATACAAAGTTGAGAGGAGTGACTTTATATCTTCTGAATTTTAGTATTTTGCTGGAGTACTGCCCCTGTCATTTCTCTATTCAGATTAAGGCCAGTCTGGGTGGTGTTTTGAATAACCCAGTCTGGTGGAAGGTGCCCCGTCCAAGGCAGGGGAGTTGGAACTGGATGATTTTTCAGGTCCCTTCCAACCCAGGCCATTCTGTGATTCTGTGACTTACTCAGCAGAGTGAAGTAAATTAAAATTCAGGTCTCACTGTTCATCTGTTGACTTCTGATCTTTATTTTAAATGACTCAAGAGCACAACCCCCAAAAATCTTCTTGCTCTTAAATGTCAGGGTTGAATACAGTAATTCAGAGTTAGTTTTTGAATGTGTTGGAGGCTTAGGTATTTGTTCTCTGCATTATCTAGAAGACACATGGAAGTAAAACATCTGACTCTCTATTCTCTGTTCAGGCATTCATAGTCATCTGTGAGTTATTAATTTCATCTAGAAATTGCCTTCTCAATAGAACTTTTTAAATAATGCTAATGAGATTGGTTTTACTGTGTGCTAAATAACACAGATATGAGAATTGGGCCAGAACTTTCTTTTTATTTTCCCCCTTTAAAAAGAACCCGTCCATTTCTCTCAAATGAGGTATATTGCCACTATCTAAATTACACTGGCTTTTAATAATTATTTTTAATATAGTGGCTAGATGAAAGGGGCCTTCTAGTGCAGAAAAGAAATAGTCAGGAAATGCATCAGGTGTACATTTTTAATGTGCTCAGAAGTTTTTAGGGAGTCTGTAAGGTTACCTAGTTTTTATAGCGTAACCAAATACATAGACTTACCTTTTTTTGGCAGAATTGATTTTAACTGAACTTAGCAAAGAAAAGGCTCAAATAACTAGAAAGTCAGTGAACTTTAGTAGCTTTCCACTTAGCTGAGTTGTTCTGGGAGCCAAGTCTCTCCCTGTTTTTTACAGCTGGGTGGCAGCATTTCTGCAGCAATTCATTTGTATCTAAATTAACTGCTCAAAGATTTTTTTTTTTTTGATGGATCAGATGTTACATGCTTTCTTGCTTTCTTCCTCTCAGCTGCAATTATCCTTTTTAGAGCAATATAAAACTCACCAAATATTAGTTACTTGTCTGTGATAGTGAGTCCTAATGGTGCTGCTCTGAATATCAGTGGGTGCAAGATTTTACAATGTGAGCAGGACTTTAAATGCAGCACTGCAGGGACTGGTCTGCTGACCATTCTGTCTCCTGCTGCTTGGTGTCCTCCCTTACATTCACAGTCTGCGTTCAGGATTCCAGCTCAAACACCAGTTTGCTTCATTAATTCCCACCTCTAAAGATGAATTCAAACAGGCTGCCTCAATGGTCTAAACAAACCACTCTGGGGCACCCTATACCAGCTCTTGCTAAAACTCCATTGGGAATTCTCCTTTGGGTTGAGCCTAAACCACCTCAGCCCTAAGGACTGCAAAGACAAACCCAAATGAACAAGTCCCTCCCCTACCAAGAAAAGCAGGACAAAGGGACAGGAGAGCACTGATGCAAACAGCTCTGGGAACACCTGCTGCAGAAAGGCAGGAAAACTCCTATACCTTCCCAAACAACACCCCCAGAAAGTACATGTCCTCCCCCACCTACAAAAAAACCCAAGGCTCAGCATAACTTGGACTTAGAGAGGAATTTTTCAACACAGTTTTCCAGCACGGAGCAAAACTCCCCACATTTGTTCTACCTGAGCCACGAGAAGCCACAAGCAAGAGAAAAAATTTACAAATAACACACAAAACCCCCCTAAGTCAGGGCCAAAAAAAGGCCAGAAAAAAAAGCTAAATATGCTCTAATCGCACTAAAACAGCCCGGAGACGCCGCGCACCCAAAGAGACCGACCGCAGAGACCCACACTAAGCCACCATCGCCTTCCGGGACCCTTTTGAACACCCGCCCGGCTCGCGATTGGCGGGCGCGCTGAGACACCGGCAGCGCTGATCGGACAGCGGGCACCGGACCCGCCCGGTTCCGATCCCCCGGCACCGGCCCCGATCCCCTGGCCCCGATCCCCCGGCACCGGCCCCGATCCCCTGGCCCCGATCCCCCGGCATCGGTCCAGATCCTCCCCTGGCCCCGGCACCGGCCCGATCCCCGGGTCCTGGCCCCGATCCCCCGGCACCGGCCCGATCCCTGGGTCCTGGACCCGATCCCTGGGTCCCGGCTCTGATCGCCCCCGGCCCGCGCTCCGCCCCGGCCCCGACACCGGCCCCGCCCTGCCTCCCCCGTGGTAGATTTCTGTTTTGTTTTATGTCTGACAAGCAGGATCTGTGCTGGAGCGGTGCTGTTGGGAAGAAAGTAAATCTGCTCCGGGGATCTGCAATAAAGGACTAAGTTGCAAGGAAGGGGAGTGTTTATAAACGGTCTCCGTACTTCCCCGTAATTCTGGGTGTTTGGATTCAGCCTGGGATTGTCAGCTAAGTCATCAACAAGCCAACTCAGCTCCCGATCTCTCAATGAATGTTTGAAACACTTTCACAGGAAGACAAGTTAGTGCTGATTCCAAAGGAAAAATTTGTAGATGAAGGGTAAGGATTTTTGGAAGGGGATTTTTGGCCGCGTCCTCTTTTTGCCTCCGCTCTGTGCAGGTGCTGCCACCGTGTGGGCGCAGAGCGGTACTGCAGCTCTCCCCCGTGCCAGCCCCAAGGCAGTATTCACAGGCAGAGTAATTGTGTGAGTATATAACTAAAGGATGCAGTGGAACCTTCACACAAATGTTATTTCCTGTTTCCTTTTCCGCAGCAAATGGCTTGTTGCCTTCAGGAATGTGTGAGAGTTACAAGAGGCAGGCAGTGGTGATAGTGCAATTAATTTGCCTTAGAGCTCTCAATCCAAGGCTGGTTTATGTTTATAATTCGCCATCAGAGCTGCCATCCTGCTGTTAAAATGAGATCTGGGTTCTGAGCATGTGCTGGATTAACCTTTCCTGGCTGCCAGGTGCTCACCCAGCCCCTTTCTCACTCACCCTCCTCAACTGGGCAGGGGGAGAAAGAAGATGAAGCAGCTCCTGGGTAAAGACAGGGAGGTCACTCACCAGTTACTGCAGCACCAATTATTATTTCTACTTCTTTGCTGAGGGAAGTGATGGAGTAGATATAGAATATTTTACTGAAGAATTGGAGGCTGAAACTATCAGTATTCTCAACGGTTTGCTAATGTTTTAAATTAACTGCATCACATAATCCTAACTCAAATATGGAAAATCCAAAATCCTTTATTGAGTAAAGGACTCTTTATTCATAAATTAAAGGACTGAGTTAAAGTCCAAAAAAGGACTTTTTATCCATAAATAACAGGGCAGATGACTGGTGCTTCCTGCATCTTTATGCAAGGGAGAATCTTCCTGAGGACAGGGCTCTAAATCAGTGAGGCTGTTTCTGCTTTTCAGAGTTGCTCAGTCATGGGTATTCGAAAAATTTTTACAGATTCACATTTTTCTTGTTTAAAATTTCTGTCCTGTTTTTGATGACATAGCTTTCACTGTTGTCACAGGCTCTCTCTGCACTGACTTCTGTTATGAAATATCTCCTAGGGAAGTCTTGGAGCTACCACTGGGTAATCCCAGTTCTCAGACTGAGCTTTTCACTTTAATGGCAGAGGCACTTTATCTCATCAGCTTTCCAAACTTGTCTCAAGTTTCAGGCTACCTTTGCATCTCTATATTAGTAACTTCAGAGAAGTAAAAAGTAAGTAGGAGTTCCTCTTGCTGACAATTTAAAAATCAGGGCGGTGAATTTTATTTTAGTGAAGTGGTTATAAAACTAGAATAAATTTACAGGCGGGGAAAAAAAAGCATCAAACAAAAGCAGCTGTTCTGCAGAGGATGTGCCTGTCATTAAGCTGTTACCTCACATTGTGTTTCTCCGCAGTGCCTTCTCAGCATCTCAGTCCTCTGCTTTTGGGGCTCTGTCTTTTAAAATGTATTCTGCTCTGGTACCCCTCTCTAATTGCACTTGAACGTTATCAGGATGCTGTCGAGCACTAATGAGTCTTCAAAGAAGTATGTAGGGACTTTCACTTCCCTTTTGTTCATGCTAATTAAGTTAGGGAAATTTTATATTGTGCCTTGATTAATTCTGGGAATTTGTAAGAATGCAAATGAACATTGTTTATCTGGGGCTGAGTTATCTTTTGATATGCAAACACACTTTGATATGCTGATTTTCATTAACACTATTACCTTCCTCTTTGGGAAGGACTTTGAATTACAATTACAATTCCATCCAGCTCCTCTCTGCACAGAAGCTGTGACTTCTGCTGCTCATGTCTTATAATTTGGTACAAATTCCATAGTGTAGAAGTTATCTGAACGGATTTCTTGTTAGTCTAGGACTATCAGGAATTTCATCTTACTTTCTCTAAGTCAAGCTGTGGTCTGTATTAATTAAGCAGATGACCAATGTGGTTCTGAATTCTTCCACAGCTGTCGTGGTCCCAGGGTATACAGAGATGACCTGCATTCTGCAGGCCTTGATTGTGGCTGGTTTTACTCAATTGTACCTAAATATAAACCTTTTTTTTTTTTTAGGGGAATCCTTGAGTAAGATAGTCGGTATACCAATATAAATGAATAAACAGTTTTATAAATTCTATATTTAGTATAGATTTTTTTTTTTTGCATGAATTGTCGGGAGCTCCTAAGAGATCTGTTAACTGTTTTTTTCTGAACAGATAAGACAGAATTTAGATATGAAAAATATGCAGTCACTTTCTTTGTAGCTTCTTTGCATTTACATGGTGCTTCTCCCTGAAAACACATATGGAGGGCTGTTCGTGATGTTATTTTCATTCTTGGTTTGTCTCTTAGTATATGTTGAGTGTTCTATTATAGAGCACAGAGCTGGATAATGTGTTCAAGTGTTGTGGATATAATAAAGAGGGATCCCTTAAAGCTTTTGCTTTCTAATTATATTCTGGTTTAGCCCACAATGTGTCCAGACATCTATTCCTTATTCTGAAAGACACCCTAAACACTACAAAGTGCCAAGCAAATTAAAGCACCCATCTAGATAAACAACCACATGGCAGGGTCCATATGTTCTAAAATTAAGCATATCTATATTTAAAACAATATATTGATTCTGCTGCTAGAAAGGGGAATCAAACCAATTCCCTTGTGTGGAAAGAATCATGTGGCATTTTGAATGACTATTAAAATAATAATCACTTCTTGTGGTATTTTTCGATTTAGTCGTTTGAAGCAAACTCCGGGAGAGTATTTGCTCTAAAATAATTGTATCGCAGTTTATTGTCTGTGAGTATTTGCTCTGAAATAATTGCATCACAGACTTTAAATGAGAGCTGCTTTTAGTGATGCTGATGTACCTTTTAAGCTCCCTCGAGTTAATGCCCTGCCCCCAGATGAACTCAGCATTTTGTGTGAGAAAGTGAAATCCAAGCTCTGTGTGCTTTAGGGAGGTGACCTGGTGCAGATTATGCTTCAGGACATGTGTGATTCCCCAGACATCCCTCTCTGCTGCCCTTCAGTCCTGCTGTTCTGTGTCCTTGCTGGCCCCAGGCAGGCTTTCCTGCATTTACAGGGAGCAAAACTGCTGACCCAGGGACCCAAGGCGGAGGCTGAGTCACCTTGTGTTTCTGGGGCTTTGTGACAAGGCTCATGAAATGTCACTGTGTGTTCCAAGGAAGATGCTGCATCTTTTAAGAATTTGGGCTTAGTTACATCTGAGACGTGGAGATTTCCCAAACCTCAATTATTGTAACTCAAGGCAGTGAGAATTATCATTTTGCATAATTATTTTGGCCAATTCTGGGGTCAGGAAGGATGCTACATTTGAATTAATTTGTTCTCATTGTTTAGGAAAGCAATTTTCTGGCTGTGGGACAGATGAATCCAGTGAAGAGCAAGGCAAGTTTGGTCAGAGCAGCTGATGCCAGGGAGCAAGTTGTGTGTTCTGGGTTTAGTAAAAACCTGCCCAGTACTCTTAAAAAAATAAGTACCTGCCTGTAAGCCTTCTCAAAATGCATGGAGAAATATTTTGTGAGGTTTTGTTTTTACAAGTTCTATTGTTGTGACTTCAGTGAACAGAGTCTGCCTTTCACAAGCAGGTGTTTTAGTGCCCTGCTGCCCCTTGTCCTGTCTTGTGTTAGTATTCAACTTTTAGGCTTCAGTTTTTCAAAACATGTATACCCTTGAAGTAAAATAACATATATATCAAGTTGGCTACTCGGTGCAAAGTGTTCTCATCCTGAATTGAGCCTCTCTTGTCACACTGCTGGCCAAAGTCAGGCAGCAGTGACTGCGGTGCCAAGGACTTTCCTCTGGCCTCTCTCAGCTGCAGCAGGAAATCTGATTTCCTGGGCAGATGCAGCTACTTGGCAGAAACCTCAGTAGCAGAGCAGTGGTTTATTCTGGAATGCTGGGACTCAGAGAAGTGGTTAACTAAAATCTCATGGAAATGGGGAAATAAGGATCTTGTGGTTTGTCCTCTGGCGGCGCTTAACACCCCAAACTGAGAGCTCTGCTCCTTGTCCTGAGCTGCTGATGTATTTGTATATTGTGTCTTTGTGGCAAGGGTTTTTGGTAGTAGGGAGGTTACAGGGGTGGCCTCTGTGAGAACCTGCTGGAAGCTTCCCCTGTGTCCCATTCTCCCATTTTTCTGTGCTGTGCTCTGTGTATGAATTCAGGGCAAGTGAGGAATAACCCACTGGTGGGTTGCTGAGTCTTACTTTTGTGAGTAACTCCTGCCTTCCCAAGACTTTGGAAGGGAGTTGAGGGTTCTGTGCTTGGCAGGGGGCAAACAAGAAAACATCTGCTCTGCTCTCTCAGATAGGTGATGCTGTCATGAAAAATGCCATCACAGAAATATTGGTCACACTGACACATCTCCCTTCAGAGCTGTCTTAAGCTTCTGAGATAATGACTCACAAAGAGCGCTAGATTGCTACGTTTGCACTTCGAGTACACCTTCTAAGATGAAATTGTTTCTGCAAACAAAGTCCTTCTTAAAATGTTGAGGCGTCATCTGTGAATTGACAGATCCACTGAGGTGGCAGAGCACTCCCAGAGAGCAGCACAGAGGCACCCCAGCGTTCAGCCTGCACCCAGTCACTTCAATCACGCTGCTGTAAGCCACAAGAATTGCTTGAAATAATGTGGAGCTGTTCTTCAAAAAGCAATTCATCCTACAAGCAAATACCTCTCAAAATATTCTTTTGCAAAGCAATAGAATAAAATGAAGCAAGAAATACTCGCTGGAAAGCAATGAACTTTTTGATGTCAGTTTTTTTCGAGCAAGTGTTCCAGCTTCTGCCTGAGTATGTATAAAATGACAGATTGTTTACTTCTATTTGACATACTGTACTTTTCATTTTAAGTTTGCTTTGTAGCACAATGTTGTAAATGCAATGAATGACTCAGTCAACCTATGCTTGCTAAAAGCTTTTTAGCATATTTAATCATTGTCTGTTTGGAGGTAGCACAATTTATGTGTTAAAATGCTTGCGTTGTGATATAAAATATGCCGAGAGGAAAAGTACAGTGGTTGAAGCAATCAGACTAAAAGTTGATCTATGTAGTGAGTGCTCCCCAGAAAGTAAAAAAACCCCATTTGTTTGTTGAATATTTATGTGGTCATATCAAAATGATCCTTCCCCTTCTTGCTGAGAGCAGCCAGCAGTACACTTGACTTCATTACTCATGAGGTGATTTTCCAAGTGCCCAAGAGAGATGATCAGCACTGAAGTCCAGCTCCGTTTTCACCACCTCTTTCTTCCTGTGTATTTTGTTTCTTAGTTAAAAGAAAGGCACATTCAATGTGAGAATTGGGATTAACACTTGAAGCCAGCCAGGCAGAGCTGAGTTTGAGCTGAGTTTGGGGTGAGAAAAGCATGCAGAGATGCTCCTGCTCTGGTGAGAGAGAGTGACTCCAACTACTCTTTTTCTTCCCCATGTTTTAAGCTGCTGCAGCAAAGTGAGCACACACTTACTGTGTGAGTAAAATCCTCTGAGGGCTGGGTTCTTTTGCCTTGTGTCCCTGTTATCTCCTGTAAAATGTGCCAGCAATCAGAATTTAATCTAAGGTATCTCTTGTGTCTCCATCTACTTATTCCTTAATTTGTCTAGCCTGCCAACTGGATGCTCAGCCACCCTGGCAGCTTTTTTGACAAGCATGATTATCCACCAAGGACTAGATAGAAATCGCCAAATAATTTAATAGAATTTGCTGATTAGCCACCTGCTTATCATGGCTTTCCTCACGATTGAAATTACTGTGCTGCTGGTGGTAATACACAAACTTTTGTGGAATATTGAAGATCACTGCCAGAGCTGCTTAGATTTGATCTGCTGTGCTGTGGACAACAGCACTGAACTGAAAAATATTTGCTTGATGAATAGTATATGGTATTTTGCCACACAATGTTTACTACTTGTTTATCTTCAGCTGAATTATGCCAGTGAAGTTCGAAGTGAAGAGGAAGAAATATTTGAATTACGCCCCAATACTAAAGCCAGTGTAGGTGCTTCTGGGCTTGAGTGAGTAATCCCCCTTGGTCATCAAGAATTTATGTAGTTATGGAGGAAAAAAACCCTCTGTGGTCGTGGTGTTATAGTAAGCAGTGTTCCAGCCTCATTTTCTTTTAGTTTATCCCAAAACAATCCTTAAGCATAATCATCCAAAAGTGTTTGTACGCTTGTAAAAGCATTTTGTAGACTCTACAGTGAGTAAAGAAACAGATTTTCTTGTCTATTACGTGCAAGAAGGTTAAGCATTTATGGAAATACTTGGTTATGATAGTGAGTATACCAAATGGGGTTATTTAAAAAAAATATTGGGATGATTGAGAAGCAGATAAGTGATGCCACTTACACATTTCTATCAGGGAATTCAGGTGAGATGATGATTTGCTAGAACTGGCAGGCTGTAAAGGGTGCAAGGAAAATCACATTTGATTGCACTACATCCCACATTTATTGAGTAAAGTGCACCAGAGTAGTGTTTGTTCATTCCTTCTCTGCTGGGAGGCAGTAGAGGAGGGTGCACTGGCGTTTGCCTGGGTTGGGTTGGGTTTTTTGTTTACTTCTAAAACTCTTCCTAGAGCTTTTCTGTAGGTTTGTCAGAGCAGTCAATGGCTTTAAAAGTCTGTGGCGTCTCCCTGTGCCTTAGGGAGCCAAAGTGAGTTTTTTGTTGTTAATACCTCCTGTCTGCATTCAGGAAACAATGCTGTTATCTCCAAAACAAAAAGCAAGAGATTGCATTTACTTTCAAGGAAGCAGAATATGCTTCTGCTTTGTTGGGTTTTTAGTAATACACAATGAAGCTAAATGCACGTGAAGTATCTTAACATAGGCAAATGAGATTCAAATATAGATTGCATTGCAAACTGGCCAGCTTTGATTAGGAGATGAAATACAGGTAAATCTCTTTTGGCTTCCCCTGAAAACTGAGATTACTGTTCCCTACTTAAAAGGTGTCAGCTGAAGAGCAATTGGAACAAAAGAATTGTTATTCCTGTCTAAAATAGAGAATTATTGTCAAGCTCTTTTTATCATCATGAAAATCTGTTTTATAGAACAGTACAGCTGTCTAGATACATTTAGATCTCCTGCTGAGGTTTTTTTTTAAATAGAAAGAATGACTTCTTTTATTCATTATCAACTTTTTCTTTTTTACAGACGATATTTATTTTGCTTTTGCTTTTTGTCTGTCTTACAGATGTTAATAGTTTAATTCTTACCTCACTTAATCCATTTTACACAATACTGAGTAGATTTGGTCTCAGTTTACAGCTGAGATAAAAACTCATTGTTTCTTTGGGTAAGAATGAGCGTGTTGGGATCTGTGATAGGGCCTATTGAAAAAATCTGAATGCAGAACCAGCCATTAAAGCAGCTGCAAAATTCATTCACCCTAATGTGCAAGAAGACCCGTCAGAGGCTTCAGCTGTCACTGAACTTGTTTGAATCACATCAGAAAGTCAGGAGCCTTTCTGACTGAGTGCTGTGACAGACTGTGACAGAGCTGCTGCTGGTGCTGAGCCGGTTTCTGTAGCTTGGAAACAAAGCAGAGACATAACCAGTCCACTACTTTGTTTACTGAGCAAAGCTTATTTTTGATATTTTAACTGAATGCCTTGTTGCTGGGGTTTGGCTTAATTTAGTGAGTTGTAATTGGGCTCCTCAGGGGAATCTGATGTTCTACATGTTGAGTGATAAAAATGTTTTCCGAGCGCTTTTATGGCAGCACTGAAACTTTGATATTTTATTCAGTTGTGGCAACAGGAGGGAACTACTCACACATGCAGTCATGTTCTCTGGAGCAATATTTCACAGGCAAGCAAGAGCTTCTACTGACTTTCATATGTGAAGTAGTTTAAACGTTGAAGAACTACAGCAGTGCAAAACCCTCTTTTAACTTTATCCAGTTTCACAGAAGGGAGCATTGCCAACAGTCCCCACTTTGTGAAGTCTGGCTGAAAAGAAAATATTCTGTTGGTGTCCATAAGAGCCCAAAACAGTTTCTGAAAACCTGCCTGTCTTCCCTGTTCAGAGAGAGGATTCATCATTATTGACTCTGTTCCCAATGTGGCTAAAAATCAGTTCTCAAAGCCTTTGTGAGTTGCCTTCAGACTCTGGAACTGCTGTTTGAGGCCCAGTGTTGCAGACAAAACTACATTTTCCTCTGCTTTTTTTCTCTGTCTCAGTGTTTGCTCTCCAAGCTTAGTCCTTGTGCCTTTTTCCCTACAGATAAAATTTAAAAACTGGCATTAGTGCGAGCCAAGGACATTGATCACCTGCATTGTAGATTAGCCAAATCTTGCCTCCTCTGGTTATAAATCTTGAAAAGATTTTGACTAGTAGAGAATATCTGATCCTCTCAAAAGCCATAAATGCAAGATATTGTGGATTTTTCATTACCTTTTAATAATTATGAGGAACATATGATGATTTTGTTTCTGAAACCTTGCCTGATGATCACTTGCAAACTGAGGTTCTTAGATACTCACACTGCAATTCTGTGCCAGTTTCATCTTTTCTCATTTTGCTGCCAAATTTTTCTTGATCATAAAAAAGTCCTTTAAAATCTGNTGGCATCAATCTTTAAAAATTAATTGTTAAGGGCTGGTTTGACTTGAACCTGATTTTTTCCTCTTTTGCTTCTTCACATGGAACTCTGTTAAGGCAAATTTTTCTTATAACAAACATCCCATGGTGGAGGATGAGAGAGCACATACAGGAATCATTACAGAACCTACCTGAGCCTGTCAGTTATCTTAGTCCTGCTGTAGTGCAGTTTTTTGAAGGAAAAAAACTGTCTAGAACCTTAAAATGAATGACTTGTGATTTTTTTCCTTAAGTGCATCTGAGAGTTTCTCTGGTGTAATTTCAGGTCAGGTGTCAGCATAACACCATGAAATCTCTGTAATGCAGTGAGAGTTAAAATGATGTCTCGATCAGACCTGCAGGTAAATGAACAGGTACAGAGAAGTCTGAATGTCTGGGAAGGTTTCTTTGTATATCTTTTACTGGTTTTACTTCTGAGGTGGTAAGTTCAAGGTTTTTTTAATCAGTTCTGGAAAATTCAAGGATGGAAAATGGATTTTCCCAGGAACTTCACAGGAGTTAATGCATCATGCTATGAAAACAAGGTTGGAGCTCAAATCCTATGTTAAAGCAACACAATAAAGAGAATTTTGTTGTTACTGTAAAGTCTTGGTAGGTGGTTTTACCTTAGAGCAGAAAGTTAAAACCGGAGTGAGACTGCTGATCTTTGTTTACTACAAAGTGACTTCAACAAAAAATGCCCCAAACCAAAGGATGGCAAAGTTATTTTGTAGAATCAATGTTTTCATCCACTTACTGTAAAGCTGTTCTAGGCCCCTCGTGTGTTTTTTGGTGTTTTTGTGCCATCTGAAATTTTATGGACACATTTTTCCCCACTGACCAGTTTTACTCCATTCTTTGGACTTGCTGTTGGGCTCTGAGTGATTAAGGCTCCTGCAGAATTTTCTGTCTGATTTCCTTTTCAGTGAATTTACACATTTTTCTCAGCTGTGAATTTAATTTCCTCCCCATCATCATAACGTGCCTGTGGAGTATGACAATGTTCAACTGGACTTGAAAAGCAAAAGGAAACAAATCCTTTTACTGCCTGACAAGCTCGTATTACCCTGATGTCACTTGAAGTGTTCACATCTCTGAATAAAATTTTGATGGATATCTTTGTATCACCAACTTAACGACTTCATATTAGGTTATTAGTCTTCAGGTTTTGACAGGACTGTGAATATATTTTACACTTCTCATTTGTGCTGAGGTCTCTGGGGTCCCATGTAATGTCCACAGAAATCAATAGAAAGACTTTTGTTAATTCTTCCCCTTGCATTTGGATTCCTACACTCAAGGATACAAAGATTTTGTAGGCCCCAGGATTTCTTGTTTTTATGGGATTTTATAGTATAGGAGTTGTCACATGAGATAAAAGCAAAGTTCCCCTCTCTCTGCATTCTGTCTATAGTAATAGTCAGGACCAGTTTTTGGAGGGAGAACAGGAGAATCATTGTTGGAGCAATAAAAGAAGAGCTTTCCCCAGAGGATTTTGTTTTCCTCCTTCCATCTGTGAGAAGCTGAATAAAGACTTGAAGCAGGAGAATTTACACTCCTCAAAGTTTTAAATCTTATGACTAAAAATAATTTTTTCTCATCAAACTGGGGATGATTTGCCCTCCACCCTTCCCCTGCTGTTAATTAAATCCCCTTCATCTGTCAACAATATGTGAGGTTTTTCTTAGTATCCCATATAAATGGTTAAATCTATTTATTTTATACCATGTCCTAAATTCTGCAGCATCATTTGCATTTATATCTCACTTGTTTTGTTATGTGTACTTTTCTTCCTCTTCTTTTTTTTTTTTGGGGGGGGG
>VZDJ01000058.1:240709-345620 GCA_008694505.1 Cyanoderma ruficeps | reverse complement strand
GGCCTATGTATTTTTCATAAGCACATTTTTTATACCTTTTTTAGTTTATATTTACAGAGCTTAGCAAATCACAACGTGTTTCATGCAATCTGTCTCTGCTTCTGCTGAAGAACACTTACTGATTTGATGAGAAGCCAGCCCTTTTAAGGTGGGTGATAAAGCTGGGCTCTTAAATCTATATATAAATGGGGTTTATATATACTTTTTATAGGTTGTCTAGTTTCTAGGATACTTAAACTATTCTGTTGGTTTTAGTGGTGCCTCTTGATATATGGAAGTTGAAGTTCTTCCTGTGTCTTGTGGGGCTCCACGTAGAAGATCAGAACAAAAATGCCTGCCCTTGGTTTCCACATGTCTGTGCCTGAGAGCACAACGTGGGGAATTCTCACAAACAAGGGACGACTTGCAGCTCAGTCTGAACTGCAACAGCTCTTCTTCATGGCTGTATTGGTTTGGAAAGACAGGCGTCTGCCAGGGAAAGCTGGAGCTTCCCTTGGGATGGAGAATGTAAACCCCCTCCCTCCAAACGATTGTAATTTTGCAATTAAGGGGCTTTCAGGAGAAGATGTGGGAATAGGAATAACAATTCTTTACTAGGGATATTAAAAATACGAATGTAGTAGTATTAAAAAACCCCAAGCAAACAAAAAAATCCTAGAAATAGTGACAGTCAGAATAGAGGGTGTTGTTCAGGGTGTTGGTGTCAGTCCTCCTGCAGTGCCAGATGTGGTTCTGTTGGAGCAGAGATGATCCTGGAGAAGGGTCCAGTGGTGCTGGGCTGGGTCTGGTCTCCCTCTGGGAATCCAGTACAAACAGGCTGTGCTGGTGTTCTGAATCCCAGCTTTGATCCAGGTGGGAATGCTGGGCTCCTGCCCCTGGGTGGAGCCTCTCCCCATGGGAAGATGGAATTGTCTCAGCCCTGCAGTGAGCCTGGATGGCCCATGGACAGCAGATCTCCCCTGGAGGGAGGATGGGTCCTGGAAGAGATAAAGAACACTGCCCCAGCTCGTTTTAACAGCTGGGCCATTAACAGAGGACACCCACCCGCTCCCCCCTGGAGTTATGAGGAATGGGTTATACCAGAGATAAAGAAAACACCTCCCCAACTGGTTTCAACAGATGGCAAATGGAATAAACACTTTTGGTTACATATTTCAACAATGGGCATGTTTGATGAATTACTGTTCTGCAAGGAAAAGATAAGTGTGTGCTACTCTGTATTTCCAGTAACTGATCTGTGTGGGTGAACTGAACCCCCTGTGTGTGTGTAACAGCTCAGTTTTCACTGATAAACCCAATGACAGCTGGGCAAGGTGTGATTCAGACTTGTCATTTTTATACCTTGGAGGATGCTGATGGGAACCCAGTGGTGGGAGTGAGAAGTAAACGGTGCCTAGCTCACTGTTCTGGCCACTGTGGTGTTCAACAGGAGCTCCCTGCCCTCTGCCTGCCAGGGTGCTGCTCCTTTTTGCACAGACTATCTCCTGTGGGATGCTGGAGCCATCGGAATGTGCTGATCATCTCTGCTCTCCCTCTCTGCTGTCTCCAGACCCCTCCTGTGTGGCATTTGCTGCCTGTGCTAGCAAGTAGCTGCCTGGGCATGGGCCAGTCTTTACGTTGCTGCACAGGTTGTATATTCTGTGTGGATCCACTCTGTGCCTGCAGCGTCATGGAATCATGGAATAGTTTGGCTTGGAAGGGATCTTCAAATGTGTCTAATACACATCAAAGAGGTGCCCTTTTGGTTTCATGTAGATTAAATAGTGTGTGGATTAAGACTTAAAAATTAGGTCTTTTTTAACCACGTAAGGATTGACCCCACAATATTGGACTGAAGGTTGGTCTAGCCCAATATCCTGTGGGGTTTTTTTGATGGCAGACAAAAAAAGATGCTTGGGAAAGAGTCTAAAAACAGGGCAATGGTGTAGTGGGGCTTCCTCAAGGATGTCTTCCCTCTCCCTAGAGATTTGTGGCACCTCAGTGGGTGTCCTCTCTCTATTTAATTGGTGGAGAATTTGGTGAGGTGCCAGCCACAGGAGTCCAAGGACTGTGCTTAACAGGGAACCTCTTCACTGAGACCGATGGTGTGTACATCAGAATTCTGGCAGTGGTATTTCTTACTGTCAAAAGAAGACCCTGCCTGAGAAAACAAGGTGTGATTGCTTGATTTACAGAAAATTGATTTCTGTCTCAGAGAAACCTTGACTATGTTTTCCAGCTTGTTCAGAACACTTGCATAGTTACTTTCTTTTATCTTATATGCCATGCAATTAAAAAAAGTGTGGACTTTTCTAAACGAGGAAAAAGTTGATCAGAAGAGCCTGAGAGTGCTGTTGCAAGACAGGAAATGATGCTCTGATCATGTTTTGACTTTTTTTTCCACATTTGGACTCTGAATTTAACAACCTCTTGACTTTTTCTTCTTAATCAGGACCACACTTTTATTTTTGTTCAATTAAGATAATGTCTTGGAGCTACATGGCTTCAGAAAGGTCATGTTGTAGAGCCTTATGCAGAACAAGTCTCAGTTGTTTCTCCATTCATTAACTCTGCAGAAAGACATTTTTCTTTTAAGATAAGAAAGAAGTTGGTGGCACAAAGTTGTTTCTCTTGTCTTCTGATTCCAAATTGGTTTTTGACCATAGCATGCAGCTTGTAATATTTTCTACAGGCAATCTGTGTGCTGTGTTATTTTTTTTTCTGTTTTCTGCCGGAAAAACTTTTCAGGTGAGTCTTGATATCTCCATCACAGATGTTTCTCCTTCAGTTCAAACTCCTTCAGGGGTTCATGTGCACTTCTGGGTCAGCACTAGACAATGCATTTGTGGTTTCAGCAGCAGCAATCCCACCCCACATGTCTCCCCATGGCCAGATTTCCTGGAGAGTTTGGGTGGATGATTTATGCTCCTGCCCGAGATAGAATCCTGGTGGTGCAAGGGAGACTCAGGAATTTGTTGCCTCAGAGCTTCAGGAGCTGTTCTTTAACCAACTGTGTGTGGTATTTTATTTTAGGGCTCAGCCCCATTCAACATTTATCCTTCATTTGCTTTGAATATGTCTCCTCTTGATGTGCATTAGAGACATTTGAAGATCCTTTCCAAGCCAAACTATTCCACGATTCCTTTGAAAATTAGGATGTCCAATGTAAACCAATGGAAGCTTTTAGACTTGGATGGGTGAAAAAGGGACAAATATTTTGCCTACAGCCTTTTCACAAGCAGATTTTTTTAAAGAAATTGATTTACTAGGTTTTCTATGGGAATGTGAAACACAGCTTTTCCTTTTAACCTCTATTGGTCAGGATTTTTTCGTTATTAGATTAATTCACTTCTATAACATGGCAAAATAATGTATGACTAGAACATTCAGTTATCAAATTTAACTCTGACAGGGTATTAATGAGCGAAGACCTCAGCAGTGCTACAGATCTGTTTATTTTTGCAAGGTAGTAGGAAGAGCAGTCAATATTTTTGCTGTGCTTGTGCAATTTTGATTAGCAGCTTTCAGATGTGGATTACCTGGATTTGACAATAATAGTTTCTGCCTTTTGCCAAGTTTTTGCCAAGGTTAGCTTGGCTCTACTTCTGTCGTCCAAAGCAAATGGAAATTTTCAAATAAAAAACATGTCAAAGACCAAATCACTGGGAAAAGTGTAATTTTATGTGAGGGGAAAACCTGTTGTGACAAAAATCATCAGTAAAATGATATAATATGGATAAAATGGTGTCAATATGTAAAATAACAATATTTACTAAAATGTCATGGGTTGATATTCTTGGCTCGATCACAAACATTTTTCATAATATTTCCCTTGATTCATTGCAATGAGGGGACATTTCACTAGGCTGTACGTGTTTTCTAGCACATTTATTTACCACTTCTGGCAGCCAAAGATATCAATGACATTTAACTGACATGGGTAAATCAAAGAGAAATATATCCTCTTCCAAGCAAATGTACACTGTATTTAGCAGAGATAAAATTCTCTGAAGCAGGAGTTCTTAGTTCACTGTATTTGCCCCAGAGCTTTGATGCAGTTCCTGGTGAACTTACAGGTATGACGTGATGGACCCCTGCAGGGCAGCAGGTTTAATATTCTGATTTGTTCTGTTTTCTCACATTTCTCATTCTCTGGTGTGGGGTTGAGCAAGTGGCTGTGTGGGGCTGAGTTTCAGAGTGGGGTCAAACCACGACACCAGTGCACAGAGATCCAGGAATTCTTGTCCTCCAGGACAGGGAGGAACTGGAGCCAGAGAGAAACCTGCACTGCCTCCTGTGAGCCCTTTTTGCCCTGCAGCGAGGAGAGGGGCATGATCTCAACTTTGGGAAGGATCTCACCCCCTTTTCTAGCCACGGCCCCCGATGCTACAGAACAAATGGCCCTTTGAACATTTTGGTTTCATTGGATTGACATTGTCTTCCAAAGACCAGAACCTTTCTGACTCACTGTAGCCCCTGCCGCAAGCTCAGTTTTCTAACTTTGTGCAAAAGAAGGAGGAAACTTGACGTCTACTGCAAATTACTTACCCTGGAATGCAATACAGTGTGTAGTGACACGAATTCATCTCTTAATATGCTCTGCAGTGCTAAAAAACGCTTCAGATGCCTGAATATAGCATTGCAGCAAGTTCTGATGACAAAAACATATTGGTCTTCTCATATTTAATCTAATGCTTGCTCTGTGACAGAAGGTTGCTTTTTCAAGCTGTGAATCTTCCTGGTCTGGAAGATACAAAAATAACATTTTTACTGGTCTCCAGGACCTGCCAATAAATCAATAATAATTAGATTTTTTTTTTTGCTGATACATTTGATCAATGAAGTGTAAAAATTCACGAAGTTTCTGTTTAGACTAAATCATCTTTTCAAAACCCTGATAATTCACTGAGTTTCTGTTAAGAATAAACCATCTTTCCAAAAGCCTGACCTTTCTGATGAGAAGATATTTTATCCTATGAGATTTTTCTGTGTAAAGTGCTGTCTAAGTGTTCTCAATAAATTGCAGTAGTTTTCTAATTTAATATGATTGATTAAATTAGATGATTACTGGGTCAATGTCACATTTGTAACCATCGCCTGAAGATGTTTCTTCCTCTTGTCATCAGAGGAAGACATTAACTTCATAATATTTACACGGTTTAATATTTTAATTTTTTGTTGTAGTAACGCCGGACATTTTACTCCAGAAAAAACTGGGAACGTTATTTTCACTTCTGCTTGTGGAGGTCAGGACTAGAGCTGATGAAGTGTTGGAAAATTCTGTGCTAATTGCTACAATATGCCTCGGGGGTTTTTTTGTTTGTTCCAGCAGTCTCTTAGTTTTAATAAATTGGATAAGATCTTTCAGAGCAGGACTGGTAGAGCGGCTCCATCTGCAACGTGTCTTGAAATCTCCCTGCCCTGGGAATCCTGTGGCTCCTGAACAACTGCCCAGCAAGCACCCTGTGATGCAGCAGTGCCAGCTGGGTTTGCTCTCCTGATGACAGGTTTGGAACCCCACGGGTGCTCAGGGATACTCCAGGATCTGTGGATAGCAGTGGGAAAATTTCTAGCACTGCCTAGTACAGATCACTCCTGGCTCGCTGATACCAATGGATTTGTCCTCGGAAACAGAAACTTAATATCTATTTCTAGTGCTCATATCTATTTCTAGTGCCTGCTTGCATTACTCTTCCAAACCTTGTTTTTTTTCCTATTTATTTATTGTATTACTTTTATTTAAAAACAAAACAAACCTGTGATTGCAATGTGGATCTTTTGCACCCAATTACAGAAAACCATCCAAACCCATGAAGGAGAAGGAAGAAGAAGGTGAAGAAGAAGGACTTGGACAACACCCAAAATCCTCCATCTTGACTCACACACATTACTATATGCTAAAATCTTAAACATGAATTTCCAGCATTCCAACACAAACCCAAGCCCAGAATGTGTTTAACAATCCTTCTTAGTGTCTTGTGCTGTTAATTATCAGAAAAGCAATGTTTTTCCATAAGTCTCTGGAACTGATTGTATTTGTTTGGTTGTATTCTCTGGTTTTGCTGAGACGGTTCCAACAAAGCATGGCCTGAGATCCCCCTGGGCCTTCCTGGTGGCACAAAACCCTGTGAACCTGGTGTTCTGACACAGGAAATACTGTGGGTGTCACCAGGCAGGTTAGCTCGGGTTCCTGGGACAAATCATCATCTAGCAAGGGCAGGCTCTTGTCCTGCTGACTCAGAGGATGGATGTGGCCTCAAATAACTTCAGTCTCTGTTTGCTATCAAGAACTTTGATTGCAGATTTATTGTGGTCAGAAGATATGAGTGAACTTAAAAGCAGGTAAAGCCTGTAGGCAAATGGTGTCTGAACTGTTTCTACCCCAGGCAGGGCAAAGCTGTATTTTGGAGCATTTTAGGGTGTAGAAGAAAATCATGGCAACAAAAGCAGACACAATTTGGAATTTAAACCATTTTTCCCCTTTATTCACCAGCCATGCAAATGCCATTGTCAGACCGGGACGCCTCAGGGATGGAGATGGACAAATAAAACCAAACGGAGAGGAACAAATATTCCTGTAGCTGGAGGATGTGGAAGGTCCTGACATGTTGGAAGGAGGAGCTACAGTGTGAGATAAAGTGGGTTTTGATCAATTCTTGCAGACATAATCTGTTTAAGGCAGAGGAATCATCTGCAGCAAGCTGCCACCCAAGTAATTTGGTTTCTAAAAGCCTTCCAGTTAATAGGAGGTGCCAGAGTGCTTTAAACTTTGGAAATTGAGAGTCGTGGTTAATTTATATTTTCTGTTTTCTGTTCTTGAGGGCTGTGGGGTCAAAGTACATTGTTTTCACAGAAGGAGTGAGGAAAAAGTAGTAAAATTAATATTCAACATGCATATTTACAGTGTGTGAGAGTAGATGATAGATGCTCTGCATATGTGTGAAAGCTGATGTCAAGAACTCGTGAATTTGAAATTAAGAAGGACAAGGCTTCATTCCAGCACATGAGTTTGTTCAGCTTTTTCTTCTGTGCTGAAGCAGTAGGAAGCAGGCAGCAATTAGGATTAGTGAATCTCTCCTCTTTTAAATTAACAAAAAGGGATGAGAGCAGCTTCCCACCTCTCAAGTTTCTGCTGAAAATTTAAATAGTCTTGAAGCATTGTTGAGAAAGAACATAAAGGAAAAAATGCTTTTTTCCATTGTTTACTATTTGGCTTTACAACAGAGTGTTTGGCTTTGTTGGTACTATGGATGGATTAGCTGTTAATGCTGGAGTTTGATATTATTTATAATGAATAGAAATATGAAAGTGTCAGCAGCTGTCAAAAAGAAGGAAATGGAATGCTAGAATTTATAAGGAGATAGAAAATAAAGCAGAAAGCCCTCTGGTCTTGGTGTACCTGTGTCCTGAATACTGTGCCTTGTACTGATCTCATCTTTGTAAAGAGGATATCAGAAAGAATCTGTCACTGGAACTTCTTCTCTAAAGAGGAAACTAGATAATGCCTGTCAGGAATGTTATAGGCTTGGGAAATGACAAGAGAAGAGAGATTATAGATTAATTTTTCCAAGGCTTTTTCTTCCACGTGGATCCATAATTTATATTTCCATTGCAGGGCCTTCTCTTAGTCCTCTTAGTAACTGTGGGTTTGTTTACCAATTACAGAATCCCAGGATAAACCAGTTTGATTGCATTTTAAATCTTCCAGATTGTCTTCCCACAGCAATTTATTCTGCTTCTGTTGTCCAGCCTCAGGATTCCCCTTAAAAATTTATTTCCTCTTTAGAATTTGTAATCCATTAGTTCAATTCTCCTCTGCTGCATAATCTAATCTCACCCAGGACCTTGCCCAGAAAGAACTGAAAGGATACACCAGTGTTAAATTCAATGTCTCATGACTAGCTAATTAAGGCTTCTTTTGAATTTGGTGTATTACTTTTACCAAATGTTAAACTCTGAAACAAATGCTTCAATGGAAAAAAAACCCCATTACTTATCAGACACAGCATTTGTTACTTTGCACCAAGTTTTGAATTTAATGTGATATAAAGCTAATGTTCAGAAAAGTGCTTTCATTTTATGGATTCCTTTCTTTAGATTGTTGTCCTGCCTGTGAAAATGATCTGTATATCTTTTTACTACCAAACACATATTAAGAGTTCTGTTGCCTGTTTTGTTGTTAAATCAACACAACCCCAAATATTGGTTTAAGGGCTTCTCCTACTATAAAAAAAAAGGGAAATAAGGATATGGAGATATATGCAAGATATGCAAATACAGAGGGAGTGAAGAATGCTGGAGAGCTGTGACAGCTCTGTGGTAGGCTCTAGGATCTCGTGGAGTTGGCACTACCAGGGAGCCCATCTTTATTCCTGAGAGGGTGTTGGCAGCTGCCTTATGGGCTGTGGCATTGGCACCTTGCAATAACCTGAGCCTCTCTGAGAGAAGTTCTGTCTGTAAGAGCTCTGGGAAAAACCTGGGAGCTCTTTTGGGCAGCTGATTCCTGAGCTGCAGACTGGCCTTCAAAGAAGAGGCCAGCACAGCAAAGCCAGTGGGAGAGTTGTAGACCCTAAAATCTCTCAGCCTGGAGGTTGCAGATGTATGATGAGCCATGTTCTGCTCCGTGTGTGCTGCAGTGAGGAACTGAGTGCTGCTGCTTCTGTAAAATGAAGCTGTGATGTGTTTGTGATGGGAAACCTGTCCCAAGCCACTGCAGAGTGCAGCTCTCACCTCTGCCAGGTGTGCAGAGCTCTCTGCTGTCATGCTGTGCTGAAAAAACAATTTGTGACTCAGAGATGGAGCTCCTGAGAGGCGTTTTAAAGACTTTTATTTCATTTTCAGTCTCATGTGAAGGGTGAGAGAGTACAGATGTTATAATTCACACCATCACAGTCAGAAGCCAAACTATTTCCTAATTACAACACATTATAAGCATTTCTTGACCTATCGGCTTTTGCCACACAATGCTGCTAATGCTTCTAAACCAATAATCTGTTAAAACACCCCACATCAGTCTTACTACAATACATCTTTCATAGTTCTATTTCTCCAAAGTATCTGGTCTATTTGCAAGGTCATAATTTGGAACTTGTTTCCCGTTCAATTTTCTCTCAGCGATGTCTGTCCTATCCCATGGCCTTTCTAAGTCAGCATTTCTTATCTCCAAGTTTGCATGCAAATGCACAAGACTGTGTGAGCCTTCTGTCAGGCTCTGAGAATTCTCCACAAATGAATTTCCCACAGTGCTGCTTTCATCCCTTTTCTAGGGGCTGCCCCCCATTTTCTGCCTTTGAGGCTGTCCTTTTAGACCTACACTGTGTCATATTTGAGAGCAGATCCAGCCACAAACCCTTCTTAGCAAGCTGGAGTTGAGGGAAGTCCATTTGAAAAGTTGTAGGTACAGGGTTATAGAGTCATTTATATTGGAAAAAAACCCTCCCAGCTCATCATGTCCGACCATTAACCTGGAACTGCCAAGCCCACCACTAAGCCATGAGCCCGAGTGCCACATTTACATCTTTTTTAAAGCCCTCCAGGGATGGTGACTCAACCATTTCCCTGGGCAGCCAGTGCCAGTGTTTGACAACTCTTCTGCTGAATAAGTGTCTTAGAGCAAACACATTGCAATTTGTGATTCATTGGCAGCAGTGATAAGAAGGGAAGAAACAGCAATAAATTGATAAAGCAGTAATAATCCTGGCTACCTCCAAAATAAGAACAAGAAAAATGAGATTTCTTTTCCCCCCTCCGTTGTTTTATTTTGTTCCATTGTTGATGCTTTTGTGTCTGGCAGTAAATTGTCACTGCAGATCACACCTCTAACTGTATTTCAGTTGTAAGAAACCTGGACCTGAAAGGAGTGTGATTATCTGGAGTACTGGAGTGACCTGACTGCAGAATGTGATAGCACTCTCTGTTCTCACTTCTGCAGTCAAACTTACTAGATTTGTGTGATGCCTTCAGCTATTACATGGACATTAAAGCCTTTTCCCACCATTTGATAACTTTCCTGATGGGCAACATGAAGGACAAGCAGAACTAGTTTTGCCCACAGGACTGCTATAAAATGTTTGGAGCTTCACTCCTACTCTGTGCTTGAAAAATTTCATTTGGAGACCCCTTTGCAAAATGAATTTGCAGGTTGGGCTCTGAACTCTGAATTTCTTGTTGTTCAGTATCCCTGCACTCACTTTCTCCTGTTAGAGGCACATGATTCCTCTGTGTGGAAAAGATTATAGCCAAAATAGTTTTCTTGACTTCATCAAACTGTTCCTTTTAAATAATTTCCAATCTGGGAAGAGCAGCTACTGTTTTGGTGGAAGGAATCTAGAGATGACTCTTGGACTGAATCAGAGAGGAAGAGGAGAAGGGACTTGAAATGAGCTACAGCAAAAGACAAAAATCCATACAAAATGTTTGTACTGGGGGTAGGGCAGACATTTACAAATATGCAGATATTTATATCTTCATAAATCCAAACAAATGTCTCTTGCCTGAGAAAGATTGTCTATTTGTTTCTTCAGTTAACAGTGAGAGAAAGCTGAGATGTGAGAGAAGAGCTTTTAAACAGAAGTTAAATAAAGCTTTTAAATAGAAGTCTCAGGCAGTTGAGCCTGCGAACACCTCGTCTCAGGGACAAAGAAAGAATATTTTCTGCTGTTCTTAGGGGCCCATCCTGATGATGTGCCAGGGCTGCAAGAGGAACAACCCTATTGATTGAAGTGCAATTTGTTGTAGTGAGTGCAAGCAAGAGGTGTCACTCCTGCAATAACAAGGTAAAGAACACAGACACAGCCCTGCCGAGGAGCTCTGTGGACACACAGGGTAAACAGAGAGGTATTTGAGCATTGGAACAAAGTGGAAAAGGGAATGAGGAAAAGAAAACCACGGGGACATAGAAATGGGCTTAGTAACAGTAACAAGAAATATCTGGCTGTACTTCTCTTCTAGGCAAGACAGTGGGGGCAAAAAAGCCCATTAATATTAAAAAGGATTTAATGTTAGATACTGTTATGGGGGGATTGATCGACCAATCGTCCCAAATGGACACTGGGATATGGAAGTGTCTCTGGACAAACCTCAGAGGTTTTTGTGCCAAAAGGGACTCTGACATTCCTTGTCAGGACTGTATCAAATGGATTTCAGTGGTTTATATTTGAAAAAATTGGGATATGTGCTTGATTTCTGGCTTCCTTTAGAGAATTTTCTTGCTTACACAAGCTTCCCATGAAACCCTGGCAGAGTTCAGCTTGCCTGGTGGGGCTGTGGGTCACTGTTGACGCCGCTGTGGTCAAGGTCCTGATCCTGATCCAGTGGAATCCAGCCAGAGCCGTGGACACAGCAGAGCTGGGAGATGAAGGATGCACCTCTTCCTGGGACAGCAAAGTGCTTCATTTACTTGAAAAAGCACCTACAGTTTCCAGAAGATTATTGCTCACAATTTTGCTCCTGCAGGAAATGAGGCATCCTTAAGGCTTTATTGTGATTCAGAAATCTTTTGAAATATCAGAATTGCTCTTAGAAAAAAAAAGTTACTAGTTTTGTCTGGAAGCTAGTGATATTTGTCTGCATGTTTTATCTCTGTGCATTTGGCATAGCTTTGAGCTGGATATATTGCTTGATTTTTAATCTTACTATTATAAAAAATATTACCTTAAGAAACAGATAACTTTCCAATAGTTCTTTCCAAACAGTAGTTTGCTGGCTTTGTGCTTGTCACAGGATAACAGCCTTGTACAAACTTATGTCGCATAAAAAGCTCCTTCCTACTGTTTTGGCCTTGCAGAGGTGGGCTGGTTGGGGTATGGTTTGTGGGAGAATCAGTGGAATAAAGGAATGGTTCAATCTGCTGTAAAATCCTTGGGAGAGGTTATAAGGGGTGATGGAAGCACAAGAAGGGCTCTGTCCTGAAAATTTTCACTGATTTGCTTTTTAAAAGGAAAAGCTCTAAATGCAAAAAATGCAGTTCCTTGTTCTCACGAACGTTTCCTTCCTTGGTAACTGTTCCCAGGCTGAACTGTTGACAAAAACCAAATCAAATCTCACTCTAGTCTTTGAAATCACTTGACAGTTTTCCCTCTCCTGTTTTAAAGTCTGTATGGTGGATTGATGGATCTGGTTAATGCTTTTTCTGCAGTAACTCCACTGACAAGAGGTCTCACGCTGGGGTCAGTGGCCTGAACATGGAGAGGTTTCCAGAGCAGGGATAAACCTCTGTCAGAGATCAAACTCCCAGGAAAATCAGGCTGTGCCCATTAATCCGAGTGTTTGCCTCTCTCTGCTCCCCCGTGCCAGTGTCAGCAGCACCAGAGGAGGTGTTGCACAAATTCCCCAGCAGGGAGATTGTAGGGGTTTTATTTTTGCCTTGCCTCCTTCGGCTCCATCTGTGTTTCCTATTGGAGATCTGCAGCTGTATGGATGTTTGCAGAGAATTCCTTGGCAGCCTGCAGTCAAACACCCGCCAGGGAAACACGCTGTGGATGGAGGAACGATCCCATCTTTCTGAAATTGCTACTGAGTTCAAAAGGAGAAAAATTGGTGGCTAGCAATGTTTCTGCTTTGGTTTAAGTGAAGAGGTTACTAAAATTAAAAAAAAAAATGTTTGGTTCTGGTGGTTTTTGGATTAAAGTATTTGAGTGCATCTTTTATTTTTCCTATTTCCCAAGCGCATGGAAAGCATTTTAAATTTAGTGCAAAAATTAATCTTTTTTGCTAACATGCAGGGCATGCACCTGAAAGTGAGGGTTTTGATACTCTGGGCAGTGAAAACATGTTAAACAAAGGGAAATTGTATTTGACTGTGGATGAGTGAATTCGTCTCAAAGTTATTGTATTGTTTTTAAAACAATTTTCCCTTTTCTTAAAGCTGTCTAAACTTTAAAAGGAACCATTACCATCTCCTTAGTCTTGTGATCCATATTTGCAGTCAACTCAAAATGATCCCCAAAACAGACACTGATAAAACAGTCCACAGACCTTTGCAAAGGGAGTCAAGAACATATTTCTGTCCAAATTTGGGTAACACTTGAATTTGCTGTTATTAATGGCACAGATACTAAGTGCCAGAGTTATGTGGTAGCAGAAATCTCTGACAGTGCCGTGGCACAGATGTCCTGAGCACCTCTTCAAAGGTGATTGCACTTTTAACTTCTGACCAAGGATTTCTGAGGGGCAGGGTGACCCTGTCTTGCATCTCAGGAAGTCTCCCATACAAAATATTGTTTTTTGGGGAAAATTAAATTTACAATGACGGGAAGCTATAAATAGTAATTTAAAAAATCTCAAAGAGCAGAATTTGATTTAAAAGTAAATGAGGCGAACAAGTCTCAGTCTCTGGATGCCCAGGGTCTCCTGGGAGCCAGGTTATTGGGTTTTATTGCACACAGAGGGGAAGCCGCTGGTGTTTGAGTTGTGCCAGTTTTCAAGGAATGTGGGAGCAGGACTCAAGCAGTGCCTGAGGCAGGGAAATCTGGCTCTGCTCCACAAAAATTACCTGTTGCTACTCCTGACTGCAAATTCCAGGCACTCACAATTCGGAATGCACACAAAAACCCTGCAGCACGGCTGGTGCCCACTCTGCAGCCCAAAAGTGTTGTCAGACTCACTGGGAAGTGGGTTGTTGATGAAGTGGGTTGTTTTACCATCCCTGATAAAATCAAACACGTGGACTCCTGTATTTACTGACTGTCCAGCTTCCCTGGGCTTAACCACTCAGCAGAGAAATCAGGTGTGAGTATTTGTCTCCAGTTGTATTTGTCTGCTGTATAATTGTGGAGATTAATTGAGTCTTCTATCCCGTTGGAGACCCTTCATCTGCTGCCTCTGGGCAGCAGGGATGGGTGATGGGTCCCCCCACAATTGTTCCCCATGGTAAGAGTGTGTGTGATGTCTGTTTTCCACCTGTGAAAATCCACAAGTCTTTGAAGTTGTAGAGGACAAAGTGTTCTGGGGTGTCAGATGTGAATTCAGGACACCATGGGGGGAAGTCTCTAACCAGACTGGAGTTTTACTGAAAACTCCCAAGTGCTCCAAACTGACACCAAGATTTTATTGTGGTTATGCCATTTGTTTTCCTTGGTGTGGAAAAAGTATAAAACTGAGGAGGCAAAGCATGGAGAAACGAGTCTGATACTAAATATATTAATACCTACTATAGAAGCAGCTTTCCTTCTTCAGGATTAATTTTTGCTGAGAAATGAATGTGAAACACTTGTGAAATGAGTCATTCAATTTGTCAGTCCTAAATTAGTTAGCTTAACTTAGGAAAGTACATTTTATGTTTACTAATGTAACTATAGCTATGAAGAACATGGCTAAAGAACCCTCTGTGATGTTACTGGTGGTTGATTTGGAAAATATTTCTGTATGTGACTTCCATGTGCATCTCTGCTGGGAGGGGAAATGAAAGTCTGATTGTGCAAGTGTCCCTTCATTGTTTTGGGACACTTTTGAATGGACTGAGGAATTTATTCAACTTCGAGAGGAAAAAATTTCCCAGCTGTGCTGAGTAGCCCCAATGTGCTTTCAGCAGTCTTCCAAAGTGTTATTCGTGGGGATTATTTCGAGGTACATCACTCATTCTTGCTTCCCAGGCAAAAGTGGCTGCTTGCACAGAAGCCAAACGTATTTGTTTATATTTATTGTTTATATTGTTTATATTTATCATGTTATATATTGTTTATTGTTTAACATAATTTTTTTAAAATCTCTTCTGAGGTAATAATCTGTCTTGAAGAGGCCCTGGCAATAAATGCTGACCATTGCTGCAGAAGGCCAAGGTCTTCTTGCTCTTTGCACTTTGGAACTGAAGAACTCGATAAAGAGGAAAGGGTGAGAGGGGGCAGTAATGCTGCTGTAGTTTTCTGTTTTTCCTGCTCTGTAAGAAAGGGCATCCAAGGTGCTTTCCTTATGGCTTTGGAGTCACAGAGGAAAGGCAGTTTGGACTGATAATTGATTTTTCTAGAGAACAGAAGGCCAAATGGTGACTCATGGGCTAAATCCTGTTTGCAAAGCAGTCTTGTGACCTGAGAAAATGACAAATGGCTGGTGGCTGTGTGACTTATAAGCTCCTCAGCACAGAGAAGTAGCACTGCTGCCAATCCAGCCTGGGTCACAGTGCTTCTACTCCTGAAATAAGAAAGGTCCAGCCTTGGTTGAGTAACCAATCTCACTTTCTGGGATGATTGACAGCTACCATGGCATGGAGATAAGCTGCCCTAGCATCACTTCAGGTTTTAGAGCAGGTCACAGATCCTGTGAGAACCTTGTCAGTCATTGCACTCAATTGTGCAGTAAAGAACAAAATCAACCCCCCAAAAAAATCTATCAAAGTGTTATTTAAAATGGTCGCTCATAAAAATCACTTAAGCATAGAAACAGAAGCAACAAAGCTGCTTTGTTGTGGTTAAAATAACCCCCAAAGCAAGGTGCTGATAGCTGCAGGCAGGGACAGAGCAGGAGGCTGAAGGCTGAAGGAGGCTGCAGGTGCTCCCAAAGCCAAGGAGCACTGAGGGCAGGGCAATGTGCAGCACCAGCCCCAGTGTTGAAAACTTCTTCGAGTAACTTCTCTGCATGTGCCTGATGTTACAAGCTTCAAGCTGTAAGTAGCAGAAGCGAAATAAGCTCTGTTTGTTATGAATCATTATTGACTGAATGATTTATGGTGTAAGTAGCTTGTGCGAGTGGCTGCAGATGCAGGTGGCTGGTATATTGCCTTTCTCACTGATTGGAATACGGTCACTTTGTCTCCATGTGACATTGGTTTGGATTAATTACACGTTTTCCATCTAGTCCTCCATCCTTGAGATGCAGAGTGGAAAGACTTTTGGAGGTGGAATGATTGACACCAAAGAGTAGCAAAGTTAAAGGCAGCTTCTGCATTTCTATCGACAAAATCACACCCTTCCCTGTTCCTCTGCTTGGCTGGTGCCATGTGGGTGGCCCAGAGTTTGAGAAAACAATTTTGGAGTTGAACAAGATCTCAAATATTGGTTCTAAACCCGGGTGTTGCTGCTGTGCATTGCTGTGGCTGTTGGGCAGGTGGCAGTGGCACTGCAGAATGTAACAGGCAATGAGAGGCCAGGGGACTGGTGCACCAGGTTCTTCATTCCTTCTTCCATCTGTGTAGCTCCTCTTTTCTTCAGGCCATCTCATTTCCCTGCCACAGCACTATTTCAACAGTAGTAGAACCTGTGTCCTTTTAATTTGGTTTTTTGTTTTTTTTTTTTTTCTAGCAAGGAAAAATGAACAGGTCCTTATTTTTGGTCCTGACAACAATAAAAAAAAAATTGGAAGTTTTGAGATGACTGGAAAAATACAACAATGTGCTATCATAAAGCCATAAAGCACTTCTTAGCAATGCTTCTGTCGAGTATTGTAGAATCACAATATTTCATTATGTTATTTCCAAAATAAAATTGTTTCTTTTTCAGGTTGGGCTCACTGTTTGTTATATGAAAATTGTTTGGCATCAATGCACCAAAAAATCCACGTAAGCCATTCAAGGTATCAGAACTTCTAGAAAAGAAAACTATTACTAATTGTGGACTTCTCCCAACCTACACAAATTCTATTTTTGAATATATTCAACATAATTGCTCATTATGTAAGTATGTTAAAATGTACAACACCCTTACCATGTCTTCCTTCATTGAATGTCACGCTGTGAATTACAAATCTGTTAATGTAGAAGTGTAACTTGCACATTCCAAATGCAAAGATCTGTTTTCTGTTCCAAGTCTGTTATGAGACCATCTGTGATTGCCAGTTTGTAAGAAGTGGATAGGAGCAATAGGAGCTTGCATGCAGGTTGTACATAAACTCTGTACTCTTTCTAACTACTGCAGCGTGCAGTTTGTCAGCTTTGGAGAACACCGACCAACTTTTCATCATAAGTTATGAAGATTTATGCAGTATTTATGTTCCAAGGCTTTTTCATAACTGCTTTCTGACTAAGAAACCATTAAGAGCCCAAATTATAAAAAATTGTAATTAACTGGGTACGTGGTATTGCTGTCTAGCAGCGAGAGATGGGGTCTGCTGTACAAACAGGATTTAGTCATCATCCCCACGGGGTTAACACAGGGGAGAGGATCTGTCCTGCAGGTGAACCAGGTGTGATGGGGGTTTGGGCACTGCAGCAGGCTCAGCAGGCATGGACCCGGCCAGCACAAACCCAGCTGTGAAGGAGAACTCACCCCTGGGGTGATGGACTCTGTGTCCACTCCCTTTCCTGGGTGTGCAAGGGGTTTGTTGGCTGTACTGGCACTGCTGCCTTGTGTAAGCTCTGTGTAAGCTCTGTGTAAGCTCTGTGTAAGCTCTCTGTGCTGCAAGTGTGGCCAGCCAGGCAGTGACATCAAGCTGCTGAGCCACCAGAACTCGCAGGGAAACTCTGGCATTTCTCCTCCTTTGCAGGACAGAAGTATTTTTTTCAGAGTGACCATTGTGCCGTGGTTCTCTGGGGTGATCCGTGGTTACAAATGGGTCGCTTCTTTCACCTGTTATTTGTTTTATACTTTTTACCCCCCTTGCACCAAATGAAAAAAGCTCCAATGCTGCTATGGATTGGCTTGGATTTATGAAAGTCAAAGGCGTATTTTAAAGCCAAAGATGGTGTTCACTGCTGTTGCCCACAGCCCAGCACGTGTGTTTCTTGGGTTTGAGCAACGATTGAACATCTCCAGTGCAGCTACGTGGACATTTTTGAGTTAAACTATATTTTTGCAGAAAGATGGAGTCAGGTGATCACAGAACACTTGCCTGACCTGCCAGCTGGTAGAAGCACTGTGTCTCTCTCCAGCGTCTCTATTCAGCTGCAAGAGGTCTCTTGTTGCCTATCAGAGTTCTAATTTTGCTGGGGAAAAAAAGAGAAAAATGTGCGTCAGTGGTGCCATAGTCTAAACTATTATGAACTGCAGGGTTTTTATAGCATTTCTTAGTCAGTGTGGGTTACCACAGATAATAATAGTATCCTCTGCACTCTGCAAGATTGCTCTCAAATTTTAATGGCTGTTTTGAGCTTATTGAGGGTTAGCAAAGAATCTCAGTGTGGGCTAAGTGAGGTAGAAATGAATATAGGGTGCATTTTTGTTGAACATTTCATCAAACTTCTACTAAACTTTTTAAGGATTAAGAAATCTGACCTACCACCCCCTGACTCATCTGTCCATCCAGCAGTAGCCCTTCTCATCTGTGGGAGCAGTATTTGCTCTGCCTGCACCTCAAAAATCCACAAATGTTTGAAGCATCGATGCATTTCCGTGATGTATTTTTTTTAATAATCAAATTAACTCATGAGCTCTTTATTTTAGCTTGACAGTGCCCCCTTCTTCAGAAGCAACTATAAATTATGCATCTATTTTAGCCTTGTTTCCTGAGGCAATTCAATTTTTTTGGAGACATTGTCAGTCTGTCCCTCTGTGTTCACCCAATAACTTTTTAACCTGTTGTCGGATTAGTGTAAAACCTGACAGAGAGATGGATATTCAGCTTACAATATCTGGAGAAATTCCATGAAAGCAGATGGCTAATTAAAGGAAAGCAGCCCAGTCAGTGTCCGTAAGGGAAATGTTTCATCATGTGCTTAGCGCTCGAGCTCTTCATGGAATTTACACAAAATATCCCAAATGTAACAAAGCTTTCCTTAGTGCCAACAATGTGTTACACATTATGGAGTCACAAACCTACCAGTACTGTTAGTTCTGCTACTCATATTTTCCTCTTGCCATTAACTATTTGAAGGAAAACAAACAAAACTGGTTCGGAAATCTTGATTTCAGATTTGTATTTCCAGACCAATTACTTCTTTTATGCCATTATTTTTGTATTATTACAGTAAAACATGAGGATCAGTGTGCCCTGGCAGCCAGGAGGGCCAACTGTGTCCAAGCCTGTTTGTGATATGGATTATAGCTTGATTATTTTCTAAAAAAATCACAATCACCCCTTATGATTCCTCCCTTTTTGTTATATCTCATTCATATTCTTTTTACCCCCTCTCTCCTAATGAAATAAATCACCTTATGTTTTTATTCCACACTGCCCCAACCCAGCGGCCTCAGCACCTGAACCTTTCCAGCTTTTCCAATAAAACATGGGCAGCGAGGCCACTGCCTTTTAAAGGCCTTTGAAGTGCCGGTAAAATTACATTTCTGATACAGCAACAAAGATCCTTTTTGTCTGGCAAATCCTGGGCAGCAGAAAGGAGGAACCCCTGCACTTGCAGTGCGTGGTTTCAGTGCTGCTGTTTGAAGCATCTCGTTAGATTTCTGTGACTGCTCCCGTCCCCACCGAGCTGCCTTCAGCTGGGCCCCAGTGAGGATGATGCCTTCGTTTTTAGCTTTTATGTTTTCAGGTTCTGTGCTGCCCAGGGGTGCAGCTCTGAGCTCACAGTCAGTGTCACTCAGCTCTGCACACAGCAAGGACACAAAACAAATCCTTTTCCTGCTGCACACCAAGGACAACTTTCAGGCCCAAAAGCACAAACAAGGGTGGCTGAAGGGAGGAACAAGAAGGATGGGACCTCACAGCCTGGAGCTGGAATTGGACAATTCAACCCCAATATGCAAATGGACCAAAACTTATAACAATGTAAGATCTTGTGACCAGTCAGCCACTTTGTGACCATTTTGGGTCCACTTTGGGTGTAGCCCTGGCCAGGCTCTTGTCCTGCCCAAGGTGGATCCTGGAGGCCTTTTAATAAACCTCTACTTTATTCTCCAGCTCTGTACAGTCTCTGTTCCAGCTCAGCCTTCCCAAGGCATCAAGAAGACATCAAAAATAAATTAGGATGCCTGACCTCGCTGGTGGAACAGCAGCTAATGCCTGAGGATTGTAAAACACGTTTCTTGATAAAACTGCGAATTGTTGATGTGGCAGGGAGTGGAGCAGAGCCCAGGGAGGGTGTCAGGGAGCATCTCTGGGCACAGTGTGCACAGCTCACTGCTGGGCTGTTTTACAAACCAACTCTTCAGAAAAGGGGGAGCTTTGAAGATGCCCTGTGGAGCTGGGATTGCAGTTTTGCTGATCTGATTTCTGTCTCCTTGACAATCAGTATAAATTTAAATCAGAAGCCATAGTTTCCTTCAGTTGTGGTACATGTATGATGATCTTTACTGCCACAGAAACAAAATAAAGCCTTTTGCAGAATTATGCTTAGTGATTAAATCTCTTCAAAGAGGTTCCAGAAAAATTCACGTGCATGCCATTAGTTTGCTGGTGTGGTTCTTGTTGGGTGAGGGCAGTCTTTGCAGTGCTGCAGAGCGCTACATCTTAATATTGCCTTTTCTTTTGAGAAGGCAGAGTCCCAAAGGGTAAATTCTGGGTAGTATCAGACCATAATTCACCTGATAGGAGTGTCTCTTTCTAGAACAACTGTAGGCAAAGAGCTGAAGCCTGGGAGATGATTATTTTCCTGAATTTACCAACATTTGCTGTTTTAATCTTTCGGTTCTGGTGATCCTTGCTGTGCCCTGTATCTCTATTTATTTTTAAGCTTCTCATCTTAGTGCTATCATGTAATAATGGGTTTCACAATTTAATTGCACTGTGTAAAGCTGGCTTTTTGTTTATCAAGTTAATAGGTAACTTTGAGTGATTGTCACATTTTTCTTGAGCCCTGGGACCTGAGGAAGAGAAGATAGAAGTCCAAAATTACTTTAAATTGGCTAAGGTCATCTAGAAGTCAGGAGGGCAAATCTCCACAGGTACAGGAATTAGTCACCCTCTGAAGTACTATTTAGGAAAATTTACTTCCTTTGAAATGATGCAAATAATGCTTTAGCCAGCATCAGAGCCCTCCTGATTATTTTGACTGATGATAATACAATGGCACCTCTGGGATCTCTCCCAGCATCCGGTACCTGTCCCTTGCTTCAACAGCATCAGTTGATCCTGACTCTTCTGGCGTTGGTGGAATTGCAGCTCCCGTGTAAAATCAGAGAGTGGGAAGTTGAAACGTTTTGTTTCTGCTTCGGTTTGGGTTTTTTTTTTTTTTATTTAATTTTCTTTTACCAGCCTGATTACTGAATGAAGCAGGGCCAATTCTCAGCTGTTTTCATGTCCCTGTGCCAAAGGCAAAAAAAAAAAAGAGTATGAAAGCGGAAGCTGTTCTCTTTCAATTTATAATCCCTTAATTTACAAGCTTTGCACAGTTTTGAAGACAAAAGGCTTTAGTGCATGAAGGTATCTTGTTCTAGGTTACTCTCATTTTGGGCCTTTTATTCAGTGATTATGTTAATCACAGACCTCCTGACTCCTGGTTCTGGTTCTTTCTCTTTTGGATCTAGGTAACAATTGTGAAGGAACGAAAAATAAGCATAGATACACATTTCTTACTCTCTTGATCTTTGTTTAACATGCCATAAACATGGGGAGATTTTAATGACAATTAGTCATGGGGTTTTTAAATTTTTTTATTTGGTGATTTTTATTTTGTTTTCATTATAAATAGCTATTAGCACCCTTGAGTTTGATTCTTTTCTAGATTTTACACTGCCTATGAGGAGTTTTCATTCCCTTCCCTTCTGAAGGATGGTGGCACAGAATAATGGGTTAAACTTAACCCGAGTTATTTTTGTAGTTTGGAGCGAACACAGTCCCATGGAGCAATAGCAAACTGGGTGATTATTTTAACAGAAGCCATGGTGGCAGCATGGGTATCAAGCAGGTGGGGAAAGAGAATTTCCCCTGTAGTTACTTGTGTGCTTTGCTCTGAAACTGCCTGGATAAAGTGTTGTGGTTGATTTTTTTTTCTTTTCTTATTTTTTTTTTTTTGGGTCAGCCACTGGAGGTGGCTTGGCTCAGCTCCTAAACCATGTCAACCCCCCCGACGTGCTGCACCCAAAGCACCGAGGGAAGGGACCAGCCTTAAGGTCCCTAATTCAAGCAGAAAAAATTTGGTCAATGCCTCCCCCTTGTGCATGTGCCTCAGGATACAGCTCGTGTGGTGTGGTCGGTGGCAGTGTCCCCCTCCTTGCTCAGGGATGAGTGGCTTCATTTGGGGCTGAGCTGGGCTGTGGCAGCACCTGTGGCTCCGTTGTTGAAGAGCTGGGAAGGCATCAGTGCCTGTGGAATTACAGAGGGAAACGGGAGGATCTTGAATGCTTCTAATCTGAGCTGCAATTCCACCCAACACCCCGTGCTTGTGCTATTTGACTACATGTTTTCGTGTGCCATGATGCTGTGAAATGGCCTAAATAAACCAGAAATTATTTTGTGGGGTTTCTTCCACGGTGATCACAGAAGCTTTTTCTCATGGTCTGATCAGGTCTGTACAGAGATTTTTTTTTATTCCTTTCTCTTACTTACCCTGCCACCATCACTGACTGCTGGTGACCAGCGATTCAATGGAAGGCTGAACCTCTGCAGCAATCCAAAAATCCCATTGCCATTAATAACTGGCTGCATTCACGTCCAGGAGACATGTGGCCGCGTAGAAATGTGCATTGTCATTCTGAGTAGCATAAAATAAGCTCATGAAACTTTAATGCAGACCTATTGCTCAGAGGAAAATCCCCCTACTTGCCCCAGGATGCTGAAATGACACAGCTGTCACTTTGTATGGTCACCTGCTCTCTCCTTTGCCTGACAGAACTGTTGAAATCCTGGCTCTGCTCTTTATTCCCTATTTCTGCAAGTAAATCTTCTGTGACAGGAGAAAACCTGAATGTATTGTGTTGGTGTAGGGAATTAGAATATTATTTTCTTTTTGTTGTTGTTGTCTAGCTAGAGAAATGTCTTTTCTGTCACAGCTGTTTCCAGGGAAAAAACACAATTCCATCATTTGGTTATAATTTCTATTATTATGATGTGAACTGTTTGCACTTGTAAATGCTTAAAGGACAGTTGGAGATATTTGGTTCTCAGGGCTGAAATTTCTACATACCTGTTACACAAAATTTGAAACTCAGACCTGTTAATAGAAAAATGCATTCTGAAATATAGATGTACGTTTTTCAGCAAGGCTTTAATTCAGAGAGTATGCATTCAAGTGTTAAAGATACTTCATTTTAAAAGCATATTTCATATACCTCTGAAGCACTTTTCTTTTATCTGAAACTGTCACCACATTCAAAATGAATACAATTTAAATTCCAGAGTACTTAATGTCATTACATAAGCAGAAAGTTCCAAACATGATTGTGTTTATATTGATTCTGTTTCTCTGAGGATTGGATTCACTGCACTAGAACTTTACAGAAGAAATCAATCTTTTTTTTCCCACTTACAGAGTCTTTTCTAATGACTTTGTTTGCAATGTGTCATTAAGAGAAGATGTACTGTCTTAGCTGCTCTGTAAAACCTGGTTTGTTTTTTTCACTCTGATCTTTCCACAAAGATCACTTGGGAAGGGCAAGAGTTAAGCTGAAGCTGGATTTTCAAAAAACACAGGACAGACTGAAATAAATCCCTCTGAGCTTCCCCCATCCCTTGTGTGTACCAAACCCCTCATTTCAGGGAGTGCATAAATCCAGAAAAGCACATTGCTGATCCCATACCAGAACACATGCGTGTTCTGCTGTCATTTCTAATGACGTATCTCATAACTTAAACATGAATTTTAGCTTTATATCTAGCCCATTAAGGGGAAAAGTAGCATTTCATGTAGCTATTAACTTCTCTAATGCATGGTGGAATTTACATGGCAGGATGATCAGGAGTATTTTGCAATGGACTTATCTATTCCTAACCCCTCCGCTGAACATTTTTTTTTTAAATTCTGTGGGATATTTAGTCTGTTCAGAGTGAAAGAATTGCATAATTTAGGAGAAAGGAGCCTTGATGGGAAACTGCATTGCTGAGGCAAACATCAGGGAAGATCTTGCTGTCAGATCTCGTCATTAGCTGGGAGGATCTTCAGCACAAAAAAAGTCTTTGTACCCCTTAATATCTATGTTAAGAAGTATTTATGCAAGAATTAAGTTTCTGCTGCGGCGAATGGAGCTGATGTTTGGGTTTCCATTTATTCAAAAGTGGATTTCTGGTGATGCTCACACCCTTGAGGAGGGCAGGTGGGACTCACCAGCAGCTCTTCTGTCTTTAGCACTGGATTATCGACATCCTGGGGAAAAAATGCAAATGTCATGTAAATCATTCCGGATGGAATTCAGTCCAGTGGCAGTAAGAAGGCTGATTACTTTGTTCTGACCTTTGGTAGTCTCAAATGTGTACATATTTCCAGTAAAATAAATGGATGCCCATGCAGCCTTTTGGCTGTTTAACATATATTTCCTGCTGCAATAGAACTGAAGCAGTACAAGGACTCTACCCTATTTTTCAAATAAATAGAATTGTCCTTTTTTTTTTTTTTTTTGTCCTCTAGGCTGAAAACTCATTAATAATAACCACCAGCCCTGAGATTTCTTAACTCACCTTGGCTGAGAACAAGAGACTCCACAGTTCTTAGGATGTCTGTAGAAATGATGCAAATTTACCAGAAAATTCCAAGTGTTGCAAAATTAATTACTGTTCCCTTTGGATGAAATCTTTCAAATACATAAAATAATATCTCAATGGTTCATGATGCAATTTGGTATCAAAATAGCAGAAATGAGTGAATGTCACTCCTCCTGGGATTTACTCTTCTAGAACTCAGTAGCTCGCAGCTAGAAGTACAGACTTTACAGTTTCTTTTTCATCATGGTCTACTGGCGCTTTTAACTTAGATGCTGAAAATATATCTTTCTGCAACTAGTTCAATGAATTTCTTAAACTGTTATCTTAAATTTTAGATGTTGTCTCTCTCTGATTTCATTCTCATGTCTATAGCTTTATTTAGAATCGCATTGTTTTCTGTGATTTTTAATGTGTTGTGTCTTCTGTCACTCATTTTGTCACTTCCAGTGTTGTGGTTCCAATATATGTGGTTTCCAGTGCTAAAATTACATATCTTCAGTTGATTTGCATTCAACACTTGCCCACTTCTTAACTTTAATAATATCCCTGGCAGTGTTAGGTTTGCAGTTGGACTCCATGGCCTTAAGGTTTTTCCCAACATAAATGATTCTATGATTAATTCTTCATTGTGAGTAAAAGCTTGTTGCTACTATAGAAAAATGTATTCTACGGAGTTGAAATAATTTAATTGCAGGCAAATTCTCTGATTGTTTGACCTTTTCAGTTTGCAGATACTGTGCTTATTTAATGTTCATTGTGTAGTGCAGGATAATAGATTATCACATCTTTTTCCCTGGTAAAGATATGTTATTTACCAAAGTCCACTGAACTATATGAGACTGAAATTACATAAGGAACTCAGTAGCTACATTTTCAGCTTTTTAAAGTGAATTTTCATAATTCTCACCACATCCTTGAAGGACAGGCATGAAGTAATCTTGTAACTGCTAGCATGTGCATTTTACAAATATTTCTGCCTTTCTGTGGATGCTTTTTGGAGTAGATTCCCATTCTGCTCTGGCAGTTTCCAATGCTGCAGTCGTGGCAGTAACATTAGGAGTTCATGGTGGTGTCTGTAGAACAGCTGAGCTCTGGTAGCCAACTCCTATAAACCTGCTTGCCAGAGGGACCAGAACCTTTAGGTGGGACCTGTGGAAATTAGTGAATGTTTCAGGTGAGCACCAGCTTGTCCTTGTGGAAAGCGGCCGGTGTGGAGCTTGTCTCATTTCTTGTATTCAGCCCTGGTGCCCTGGAGATTGAGAGAGAAACCATTCTTAAGCCATGAGGCACCAAAGCTTTCTCCTGTGCCTTAGCAGACTGTCCAACCTGGCACTGCTTTATGTTCACTGGGTAAATGCTAGCAGAGATTCACTCTTCCAGACATAACATGTGTTTTGGGGGATTCAGAGGCAGCCACCTGGATCTTCAGCAGCGAAATGTGAGTAATAGTGTGGGAATACCTGCCTGCTGCCTGGGTGTTATTAATATTTAGCTTCCTTATGTGTGGGGATTTCATTTCCTGAGAAATACCCTGGTAGGGAGTGATGGCAGCATCCTCTGACTGCAGGAGGACGCTGCCACACCTCTTCCCAAAGCCTGACCCTTGGCAAAACCCCTTTGCTGGCACGGCCCAGTGTCTCACTGTGTGGCAATCCGTGTTGGCAGATGCAAGGGATGTTTTAACCCCGGGCACTTGGTAGGACTTTTTTCTTTCCCTCTTTGCTTTCACTGACAGATACTGCAGCTCCTGCACTCCCTGCCTGTCCCCAGGGGCCTGGCCTGTCACAGGGCATGCTGAGGTGGCTCTCTGACAGCTGACATCCACGAGTGTGGCAGTGTGCATCCTGTAGCCCCGTGTCAGTCGAGGGTCTGCTCCTGCCCCAGCCTTCCTGACAGTCAGCCCATGCTGCTGAGCTTGGCCTTGCTGAGTGCTCCAGCACCTTCAGCAACTGAGGAGAACAAGTTATCATCAGTGCACACTCATGGTGCTGTTAGCCCAGGCAGCTCTGCCAGCACGGCCATTAAACAGCTCTGAGGTTTTCTAGGGACCATGAGAATTTTTCCCCTCATTAATTGTGGTAGTTAGAATTAAGGGGGGCTCCCTTAGAGAGCACAGTTCCTTTTCCTGAAGTACATGAAGGTCATCTGGTTCCTGAGGCCTGACCCAGATTTTCACAGAATGGTAGGCTTGCAAATCTTGCAGCGTTTAGGGACAGACAGAGTATTTTTCATCAGAACAGTACGTCCGCTTTTAATGAAATTACTTTCATTTATGCATGTGCATAAGTGTCTGCAGGAACTGAAGGTCCTGGAGACTGCATGTGCTGCAGAATGCTTGCATCAGCATCTAGCATGTAGTCTCCATATAAAACTTGTGCTATAAAAACTGCCAGAGGAGATCTACAGTGTTTGCTTTGGGTGGGTTCCAGTTTCTGCTCTACCCTGAGAACAAGATTGCGAGAGAGGGAGGGGATTGCATAGCAAATGAGTCCTTGAGATGCAGTGAACTGTAGGTCACTTTACCACCAGGCCATCGGAATAAAAAAAGCTTAGTCCTTTTAAACTCTTTGTACCAAGGGATCCAAGCTGTGAGGTGCGTGTGGTCTGCAGGACATCCAACAAAACCCTCCAGTGTACTTGGCCTTTTCCATTAAAGAGTTCTCCACAGAGCATTTTGTTTTAATAACCATCCAAGTCATGATAATAAGTAAGTAAACTTCATCTGCTTTCTCTGACATTTCATTGTGGCACAAAATAAGTGTTCAATGATAATTTATTTCTGGCTGTGGAAAGACAGAAATATTTGTCTTGGAGAAGTTTAAAAAAAAAATCAGCTTGGACGGAAATTACAAATTTGTTAAGAGACTCTTTTGGGTTTTAGGTACATACCTATTGGGCATGATATTTTATTTAACTTATAAACCAGAGTAAATATTACAACTGGTTAATATTCTTACACTTGTACTGAAACCAGCAGACTACTGCTTGTGCTTGGGGACAGCAGTGAAAATCATTTTGAGTGGCACAGAAATGTTTTGTTCCACATACAACTAACTCTGTATTACTTTTTGAAAAGCTGGTAGGCAGCAAAGACCCACATCCAGGGAAACCATGGGCAGAAACTAAGGGGACCTGGCAGTGCTCAGAGTGATACCACTGCATGGGAATCCCACCTTTAATTCAGCCTACTGCTGTGCTGCCTTGCTTTTATAAAGTGCCATAAAAACCTCTTGGCATGGTGACTGCTCTCTTTGGTCCCCGTGACCTGTGAGTCTCAGTGTTGTCTTTTCTCAGACTTCCACACATTGGATTTTGGGTGTATGGGGTCCTAAGTAACCTGGGACTCTGAGATGCTCAGAATTCAGACTGGCTACAGCCCACAAATATGCTCAGACATCTCATGCCTGTGCTTAAAGCTAAACCATGGCTCTTTGCTTGGATCAGAGAGATAAATTCAGATATTTGGGAGTGCTGCAGAACAGACAGAACTTCCCTGCCTGTGTCAGAATTGAAAGGATGTGATTTCACCACTTGCTGGTCTCAAAAGGAGGAGCATCCTATTTTTCCTTCAGACAGGGAGTTTTCAAACTTGTCAGGAGCTGGGGATTATTTGAAAGTCTACATGAATATCCCAGAAAGTCGCAGTTTTTTGCCAGCCCATGAAACTTCATAGAGCCAGGCTGGCTGCTGCTACCAATGCTTTTTTTTTTTTTTTTTTTTTTNTTTTTTTTTTTTTGCCAGCAAGGGCACCCAAGGAAGCTGAATTTGGGAATTAGTTCTGCAGAGATGTCTCCTCTGGTCCGTGCCATAGCATGCTATGTCTTTGACATTGTCTTTTGACAATGGAAGTAAATTCTGACCTTATCTGTAAGTATTGCTCCAGCTGAGTGATTGAGATTGATAATAAGAGCCTGACATTTTTTCACGGTTAATTAGTTTAAAATGAGAATAGCTCTTGTATTCACTGCTGACTATCAGAGGCAATAATTACAAGAGTATTTTGTATGGACAATCCATATCCTGTTACCTTGGGCTGCTGCTGGTGCTCCCCAGCTAAATGTTTCAGGAAAGACGATTTGCTTTTCATGACGATCAGTAAAAATAGATTAATGGGAGAGCTCTTTCCAAAGGGTAAAAGGAGGGCAGGCAGGATCCTCCACGCAGCACTTGTCATGTAAGTGCACGTGCTGAGTGGAGGATGGTGCCCACAGATTTGGGCTCTGAGCTGCCTCTTTGCCTTTGTGATGTGAAGGCTTCTTCTCCAGGAGTGTCTCAGCGATTCCTGGGGGATTCCCATGTCTGTAACTGATTAAAAATCAGGGGTTTTTTCTCTTAACAAGGTGAATGTTAGACTTAGAGCTGCCAGATTTCAGAGTAGAAACAAACTTTATTAACTGGGCAAAAAAATGACAGATATCAAACCCTTTACCTGCAAGGGAAAAAGAAATATACCACAAAATCTAAACCAGGAGGATGCAACTTTCTGTCCAGTCACGTGGGCTTCCTATTACCTAATTACTGAGATATTAAGGCATGCAAATGAAGTGATCTTCATTATGTACAATGATATACTTGGAAGGAACACACGCCTTGGGAAGTTGCAATTAGGAATCCGTAGCAGAGTATTTTGACCAGTTGCTAATAAGTGTCCCAGTATTGGCATGAAATTAATGTAGATGAGCTAATAATGATATATTTTCCATCCCCTGAAGTGCTGCTCATTTGGGTCCTGTGAGTGGTGGGTTTAGATGAGATGCTGTTAAAGGGCACTCTAAAACGAGATGTTCTAGAAGAGCGTTTTGGTGCCAAGAGTTCGTGGAAGTAACTTCTGATACAAATACCATTTTACACTGGAATAAGTCTCTTATGTAAACAGCAGCCAGAAGTTTTAGTTGTCTATATAACTGAAACAAAGCTGTCAGCTCCTTTTTATAATAGCTTTTTTTTTCTCTTAAGTATGGTCAAAAGGGAAAAGAAATGGATGAGGCGTTCTTATTGTTGAGTCAGTTTCATACATCTTCTGGAATTCATGGAAGAAATGTTCCTTGAACTGCACTGCATCCTTATAAAATCCCTTCATTTTCATCTAATCTACCTTTGAGGAGTCTCTGAAAAAAAAAAGGACCTATTATACATTTGCACGAAGTAATGTGAGTTAGCTTGGAACCACTGACCTTTGAGAAAGGAAGAAAAGGAAATATTTGCTCGTGGTTGTCTTCCACACAATGAGAGTTCTGGGAAACAGACAGTGAATTGTAGTCATCAGAGGCGTTTTTCTCAGCACTTGTTGCCTCTCTGAAAATGGCAGCAATTTAATTAGAGTGACTTTGAAAGGAGTCCGGGAGACATGAAATTGTTCTGCTCCAATTGTGAGTTACATCCACTGGTTTCTCAACTTCCCACTTGCAGACCAAGCTGGGATCCGAGTTTGATGTAGTTCTCTTCACAGTGATCCCATGGTTGGATTTGACCTATGTTTCAATTAAAAAAAAAAATAAAATGTTTTGACCCCATCACTGTCAACGGGTAGAGGATGAACAAAACTTTCAAATGTTAATAACCTAATAAATAAATATAGGAAAAATCAAGGGTTTTTTTTTTCTTTTCTTCTTAAGTGTCTTAAGACACTTCTAAATTTATTAATATCAAGAGTTGGCAAATAGAAAATTTGTCAGAGGCATTTTTTGGAAGAGATCTAAGAGCACCTGAATCAGTTTGATGTATATTAAAGTATACCTGTTCACAGCAGAGTATCATTAAGAATGAAGGTTTAATGTACTATTAATTTTCCAGATTTACATGTGCATTTTATGAAAAAAAAAAAAAAGGTTCAATGTGATGTACCTGCTTTGGGAGGTAGGAATGGCTTAGAATTTGAACAGAACCTTGAAAAATGTGTTCTGAAATCCTGTCCTCTGGTGCCCTTCCCACCTGCCAATCTCAGCTGTAGAGAGAAGAGAAGAGAATCCTTTAAAAATATTTTATTTCTCAGACTGTGAAGCATCCTGTGTATATAATAATAAAAAATTCCTTTTACATTGGGAACAGCACAAGAATTCCTCTAAACTTTCAGTCTTGGTCATTTGTATTTAGGTGTCCACTACTAAAGCTAGAGAAATTCTGATTTTATGCACCTTTATGCTGCTGTATTCACACAGCAAATACATCCCACTGCATGTGACATCACTGCTGATTCTCCTGTCCTGGAGAGGAGCCTCAGTGTGCCTAACACGAACTGGAGTAAATGGTTAACATAAATTGCTCTTTCCCTTATTGAATCAAAAAAAATTATATGGCAAATCCTCTGGCCGGTGACACGTCCTCTCTAAAGGCAGCTGGATGTTTGTCTTGAACACCAGTCTGCTTTCCTGGGACCTGGCTAGTTTCTGAAAATGAGATCCTCCAGAATTTCTTACTCCCTTTCATAGTGAAAACCAGAGATTACTATGGGGAGCGGGGTTTTAAAAAGCTCTTACAGTATCATCTACAGCTGTATCAACAAAAACTCATAATGTACAAATCACATGAGCTTCAGTGGAATCTATTTATCACTCTTGGCTGTTCTGCATCCCCTCAGCTAGCACCCTTCATAATGAGCTGCTGAGATTTCCATGGTGATTTGCATTCTGACTATCTATAAGTAGTGAGGTCGGATCTTTCTCTTAGCTTTATCTTTTAGCTGGATATGTGATTGTTTCCTGCCTGTAAATGCAAAACCACACAGGTGTGTCTCTGGAGGGCCAATGCAGAATTGAAGGACAGCTGGAGGGCAATGTACATCTTTTGTAATCACTTCTGGGCATGGAAAGTTTTCAAATGTATTTTTTTTAATGCAATTTGGAAATCAATAGAATGGAAAAGCTCATTGCTTAGCTGGTGTCTGAAGAGGTAAGAATTTGTGGACCATCTGGCATGAGGCAGAGGTGGAAAGTTGTGCTGCATCTGCCTAATAGTTCATTTCTAGACATGGAGAGGGAACTCACTGTGTGTCCACTTTGAACCACGCAGGGGAAGCCACCTGGTGTGGAGCTGCTCCCTGAGAAACCCCTTGGTGACACAGAGGGAGCACACAACACCCCAGGCATTTCCTCAGGGCTGAGATCGACCCTTTGTTTTTGCAAGCCTGTTGTTGGAAAGTCTCAAGAAGCATCATTGTGTTTAGATTGAGAAATTCATCTCATGAGTCGCCTTCATGCTGACCTGCTGAGTAAATGTTACTGAGGGAACAAGGTGAGTGCCTTTATTGCAGACAAACGTGGGATGAGATCACACAGCAGCTCCTTGGTTGTTGATCAACCCCAGAGACAGCAAGTCTGATACCTGCTGAGCTCATGCTTGGCAAGTGGGTCCACACCTAAATGGGGGGGATGTTTACTTTAGTGCAGTTAAAACTTCCAAAATCAGACCTGCAGAGGGTTTGTCCACAGTTATTTTCAAGCTGATGCTTGCAGGGAGGGTTGAAAATGTGGAAGACAAACAGCATTGCTTTGTAGCCACAACGTGCTTTGTGGGAATCCAAGCAACCTGGGGGTCTTTGGGAGATGAGATTTGGAATGGTTTTAGTGCAAAATTATTCCAATTGCTTTGTGTTTCTAGAAGTAACTAATTATTAATCACTAGTAAGCAGTGTTTTCACCTGCACTGAAAGACCACTGGCTTACAGAACTGAAAGCACTCTGTCCATTTCTTGCATGCCTGTAGGTATGGGAGGGTTTGGTGACTCTGGGGAAGGTTGGTGTTTCTGGCTGAGGAGATGCTGAAGTTCCCTGGCTCCCTGTTGCTTTGACCTTCTCTGAAGCCTGGCTCTCAGATGTCCCAGTGCCACTTTGTCACAGTGAGGGTGTCTGTGACAAACCTCTAGGTCCCCCTGCCTTCAGGGCAGAGGGTGGAGAGAAAATAATTAGGAGTGGGAAGGATGATTGGCACCAGAAAAAGAACACTTTAATAAGGGATAAAAGAAAATAGGGATGGTGCCCCAAAACCATGCACAGTACCCAGGAGANAGATAGATGGATGGATAGATAGATAATCTTAGCATAGGAACATTCTAGCACCATAACCATAAAAGGAACACCACCAGCCAACAGGAGAACAGAACTTGGGCTAATTAACATAATGACGTTCTGGGTAACTGGTTTGTAACTGGACCTGACTTAAAGGAAGGATGCCCACGGGCCTGGATTTATTCCTGACTCATTGTAAGCAGGAGCTGGCTGGCCTTTGGCCCCCACTGGCTCAACTCCCACACCACTTCTCACTGGGTGGACTCTTCACTTCAGCAGCACTTTTCACCCTGTGCTTTCAACTGGAGACTCACTGTAGCCCTCTCTGGGAGGGTGGCTGTGCCCCCCCTGTAGAGGCAGGGATGCAGTTAGGTGGGGAAAAGCCTGTCCTGGGGAAGCACTGTTCTTTATTTCAGACACACCGGGTTAGGAGGAGTGTGTCGCAGACCCAATGAGCAGTGTACAGGTATATTTAGCTGCCAGACTGCCATCCTTACCATCGCTGAGAATGGACAAATTTAATGTTTTTGCTGTGGGTCTGCTTTGGAATTTCACCTCTCATTTCTCAGCTCAGACACCCGAGAATCACCTTCCCAAGTCCTGTTATTATCTCAGCTCTCTTGAATCAAGTCAGACTCAAAGCTTCTCCCCTTGAGGCATAGAAGGACATAAATGCCAGTCTTGCTCCTTTTTGCTTTCTGTCAGTTTGTGGGATTAATGTTACTTCTCAGTGAGTAAAGAACACAGACAGCTGAGCTCCAACCATGATAGACAAGACCTTTCAACAGTGAACAGAGCAGTTCTTGATTCTCCCATAGATAAGAAGATATTTGCCATGCTGGAAGTCCCTTGTCATTTTCAGCCAGCAGGTATGTTAATGAATGACAGGAAGAAGTATACTTACTGAGAATTCTTCTAGGCTTTATTTTTTTATGGAGTGATTCTGCAAAGTCCAGCCACCACTGCATCATGTATATGATAGTGTTGGAGCCCAGTTTTGTACAGATTTGTAGTTTCTAGGTTGCTGCGTCCTGAAATTGTAAGGAGTGCTCGATCCTGCCCTCCCTGCAGGACTCGTGTAAGACTTATGCCTGGATCTCCTGCCAACAAAAGTACCTCAGCAGCCTCTCTTGGCAGCTGCAGATCTGCACTTCCTCCATCACTCCTCAGAGAGGCAAAGTCAGTACTTATCCCCTTGGCAGTGAAGGGAGTTAAGTAATGAGGTGATAAAAATCGTGGCAAGGACTTGACTCCCGAGGCATGTCCAGGCCAGGGGGGTTAATTGTGGACACTAATGCTTCAGGACAGGTTTGCATAGAACACCTGCCAAGCAGTTTTAAAAATATGTACAGAAAGTTTTGTTGGCAAAATGCTTTTCTAAAAGTTCTGTTAGCTCTGGAGGAAGATGACCCAGATGTTCAGCTCAGGACTCCTGTGGCTTTCATTCCTGGCACGTGTCCTGGCTTCCAGCTGCTCCCTGGGGTGGCTGCAGGTCTTTGAGAGGTCTTGTTTCCTGCAAGCCCTCTGCAGAGGTGTTGAATGTTATAGGAAGTGCTCTCCAGCACTGGACAAGGGTTGACATTTGAATTTTGCCCACAGTTTGATCCAAGCACGTGGATTGTGTTGCTGGAGCTCTCTGCCGTAGCTTTGGAAGCTGCTAGTGGCGCAGATTAGCTGCTATCAACACTGTCACCTGCTAAAAAAACCTGGATTAAGATTGTTACTAATACACTTGGGTTAAATCCTGTGTCTAGATGATACTGCCAGGGTCTGAAATCTGCTCCCAAGCTCCACTCATTCTGCCTCTGTCACAACAGATCTCCCTTCTGCTCATCTCCAGTCCTTGTTTCACTGCACTCTGTCTCTTAAGATTTATTTGTGGTGCCTTTTGTGTTCTAAGTGTGGGTATTTTAGAACAGAATAAGTAGTCATTAAATAGAAATATCCTTTTTATATTTGCTAGGGCAGGAGTAGCACTTTCCTGTCCAGACTCTTGCAGAGCACCTGGCTGCAAGGGAAGCAGGGTCAGGGGGTATCAGTGCCACCTGCCCAGCAGCAAGTGGAATTTTGTTCCTCGTTTGACTTTCTTGACCTTGTCTCCTCCATCATCCCAGCTCTGTGGCCCCCAAACAAGTTTACTGTTCACAGCATTCCTGGCATCATTTCAGGAAGAATGTAGGATTGAAAATGTGGGCAGAATCAGTGTTGAAGGTAATACACATTCCTCTGCAAAGGCAAAAATTTACGTGAAACACAGCTGTGAATAAATCTGGAAATTGATTACCACAGAAAATACTGAAAGGAAAATAGCAAGTTGGTTTGCTTGTTCATTAGGTTTGTCAGATCATTTTCAGTAAGAAAGTTGAGGAAGATCTCCAAGAAGCTTTAGAAAGATAATTTCAAATTTAACATCTATCTAGAAAGTTAGAAGATCACGCTGTTATTTGAACTGCATTTACAGTGACTATATTTGTGATTTGGAAAATCTTTCATCTTATACACGTGTCTGGAATCCCGCTATCAATTTTCAAGGTGAAAAATCCTTGAAACTCATGTGTGTCAGAAAGATTAGATTTTTAGTTCTGACTGCTTCCTCACATCATTCTTTCTGTCGGTATTTGTCTCTAAATTAGGTGCTGTAGCTCCTGTTGCCTTCAAACGTGAAGGATTATCAGATTGGATGTCCAGCGATTCTGTGTGGCACTACAAATGTTCATGTACAAAATCTTAACGTATTTCTGATTAGGAAAGTTACATATCCTTGTTATCTAATCCTTCAAACTAAACAGCTTCAGCTAAACACACGTTCTTTAACACCAGGCAACAGGATGGCCTGAGCATAAATGAAATTAGAAAGTCGCCTACTGCATCAGTGTAAAAGTGCCTACTCTGCATCATGGATCAAGTGCTCTGAAATATCATCCCTGAGAATGAATGAGCTGAAGCCACTGAGCCAAATTCACTCCGGGGACAGAGTCACATTGGGCTATTCTCATTCCTAATGTGGCTGTGAATTTGGCCCAAACCAAAATCCCTATAAATCAGAAGGAGCAGAAAGGACAGATGCTGTATCTTGAAAGATCCGCTCCTCTGGAAACTGCAGCTCCCTCTCTTGCCTTTTCATCCCAAGGAAGCAGATGGTTTCTCACTCACCCAGCTATGAAGAAAGCACAACGGGTAAAAATAAAAGCAGAGGGCTGGATTCCTTCCTTGGCTGAGCTGAGCGTGGTGCCACGAACCCTGGTGGGAATGCAGAAAATGGAAATGAGTGTGAAGCACAACCCAGAGATCTACAAGAGAATTTGTGTAACTTTTACTCCTGGAAGAGTGAGGGAATGTGCATGTGCTCAAGAACAGAGCTGAATGCACCCCACTTTTTACATCTCCCAGCCCTGGAAGATTGCTGGCCATGATGAACGATCTTCAGGAGGCTGTTCATCTCCAACTGCTGTTCTTACTCCTCCTCATGAGTAAGCAGGAAGCTCACTAGCTCAGATTTTAATTAACAAAGGATTTAATTAACTTTTTTTGGCTCTTTGATTTAATATTCCGGTGTCTGTGTACATCCAGTTTGTAGAACAATAGGGGGAAAAAGTCTGCTTAGTCAAAAACCAAACAGCAAACAAGATCTCTTTTTCCTCATGTCCTTCATTTCTGAAGAGAAATATGAAAAGCATGTGGTAACTGATAGTTCAATGCCGACCAGTGCTGAATTGACCCATTTAATCTTTGTAGAATTTGGAAATAAAGATCGATGGAAGCTTCTCCAAATGCTTTTTGTGAGGAAATAATTTTCTTTTGAACTTAGGCTTTCTTTTACTACACTTCAGTGAGAGGGGAAGTAAACATAAACATCATCATAACAGTAGTAACAGTAATAACAATAATAATAATAATTGTACAATGATTCAAGTAAACTGCTGCCCGGTACATTTGTGTTTTCCTGTTCTTCCCCAAAGCTAAACTAACGAATTTGTTCACATCAAAGGGGGTTCATTATTCCTGTCATCCCATGTGTGATCAGATGTGACAACTCAAGGTAACGCATCCATTAGGACAAGGCAGGAGCAGGGACATGCTGATGAAAGAGGGAGCATACATCCAGCTTTTGCCATGGCTGTTTGGTATCTGGGGATGACAAGAAGGCTATTTTGAAACTTCAGAGCTGAATTTGGAGATCATGTGCTGTAATTTAGTTTGTCTTTCAAAACCTTCTGTTTGTAAGTGGGCTAATTGACACAGCCTAGTGCCCAGACACTCGTGGATGTGTGACTCAAACCCTTTTAATTTTGCTATCTGCCATTAATCCTATTCTGAGTGCACTCAGTCACATGCAGGTGATGGGAGTGGGATGGGGCTGAAAGCTGATGAAGAGAAGGGGTTTGAGCTTGTGTTGGTCTTCCTGCTTCTGTTGATCCAAAAAGGACCCAATTTGTTCTGTGCTGCTGGTGACAATTTGTGATATAGTGCCTTGCTTTCATCCTTTTATTAGTTGGTAGTAGTGAGCAAAATGTTAAATCAATAGGTTATTGCTTCCAGCAGGCTAAAGGTTTTTGGATGGCTTTTGTAAGCTGTTAATATATGGAGCCTTGCATTAAGAGTGAAGCATGAGCCTTCGTTTGGAAGACAGGGTGTAAGTCTGGAGAGATTTGGGATCAAGACAAAACCCATCAATCTGCAGGAATGAGGGGTTTCTAGGCAGAGAAGCTAAATTCTGGCTGAGGCCTGGAGGAACAAGAGCAGGGTGAGGAGTGGGGAGCAAGTCCTTGAGTGATGTGGAAGCACAAGGGTTGAGCACATGCAGAGATGGTTGAGTTCTCCCTGGGAACAGCACTCAGCTCTTCACTCCCCGCTGCCCGCTCTCTTGGGAACTGATATCCCTTTCAGAGGAAGCTGGGGGTCCTTTAGGGCATAAAAGTCAGGACTGTAGCTCATCCCACAGCTGCCTGCAGCTCTGTTGGTGCTTGGAGTGTTTGCTGTCACCGCTGGGTACAGCACCCTGTCACGAAGACACACCAGCAGGGGTGAGAGGAATGTGTGAATGGAGCAGCATTCCTGCCCTTCACATCCCCCCAGGTGAGTCCAAAAAGCTCTCAGCGAGTCACCACCTGAGCAGGGTCACATATAATTATATTCTTTCAAACAGAAGTTTTGCTATCCAAGAGCCTCCAGGGGGAATTTTCACGGGGTGTCTAATGGTGCTTAAATACTCCCTGTGACAAGGAAGATCGAGTTTAAATAGCGGGTGGAGCTAAGGAAAAGTAGTAAAACGCCAGAATTTATTGCCCAGGGAAATTTAGAGCCTTCGCTGGTGAAGGTCAAGTTAAACACCTCTGGAAAGGCAGAGGATTACTGGGGAAGGGAGCCCCTCTGAGCAGTGCCTCCCAACCAGAATATTGTGTGTTCTCTGCATCAAGCAAGGCCGTTTCAGCCCTTCCTCTTCCCAGTTGTCTTCTCTCCCAATGCAGCAGCCCACGATTTTCATTCTTCCTAGTAAGATAAATATTTTATGTTTCTGGCTGTTTCCTCTGAATTCTTTTCCATTGGTTCTGAGCAGAGCAGAATGAAAGGATTATTCTATACATCTGGTTTCTCTGCATATCTTGACGTGCTTGTCTGGGTTTTTTTAAGCAGTATTGTAACATCACTGTGTGATGATCTTGTGTATGGTGATCTTGTGGTCTATACAAGCACAGTATAAAATATAGATTTCAGAAATAGTGAGCAGTGTACTAAAAAGAATCTGATTTGGCTTCTCTGTTTGTGGGGTTTTTTCCTTTTTTTTTTTTTTTTTCCTTTTAATGTGGCAGATGGTTTCTATGCAGGATTAAGTCTAAATAGCAAAGCAATTATACTGTATATGTCAAATTTCCTCCTGGGTATATTTATAGAGGTATTTCTGAAGCAGAATGTCTCCAGTCAGATTATTTAAAACAAACCAAACATCTTCATTGAGAACTAGCAGTAGGATTTGTGGACTTACATGTGTGCAAGGAAATACACACAGGCTATTTTGAGAATGGTTCATATCTCATTTAGGGCTGTTTTAGCTTTCCTGGAATATCCTCTTGTTTGGCAGTAGTCAGATAAACAAGAGATTAAATAAAACTGCAGTGTATGAAATAGCCCAGTACTGATATTGAGGGGTTTATTAGATTCATAGTGCATTTAAAGATCAGTAGAAAACCTCAGGCACTTGCCAATCAAATCACCTTTTGAGAGTGCCACTGCTCTGCTTTCCTCCTTGGAAAATGATGGGAACAAGCAGAGGCAGGTGAGTTACCAACTGTTAGGGAGATCAAAATTTATATTGTAATTCAGAGTTTGGTACCTGAGGAGAGAAGGTATCAAATTATTTTCTTCAGGCTGGAGGAAGGCAGATACCGAAGAGCAAGGAAAGACGTGCTCCCAGACTTTCAGGAGATGTGGTATTTGAGAGTACTGTGAACATACTGATTGGTAGACTTTAACAGCAGGTTCAGTAATTTTTACAATGTGGAGCAGGGTTTTTTTTCCCCCTTTTCTTTCTCTGCTGAGCTACAGAAGCTGTCTGTGTCAGTAGTTGGGCACATGCGTATTTTCCACTTGTTCATGCACTTCTACGTGTCCCTGCTTGCTATTCATTTTTCTCTAAGTTCTTCTTTGGGTGTCTTCCCGTGCAGCACAGTGTCTACCTCCCAAATGCTTTTTGGCTGCTTCCATGTTGTTGTTCGATTTTTTTTTTTTTCTTTCCCTGTTCCATCTTTCTTTTAGAATCGTGAACTTCTGATACGTGCTCAGCATTCCAAAAGCCGTTCCACCGGTGCTGTGTAGGAGCTGAATGTGTTCACGGGCTTCCTTTAGAAGTTGTTTTTTTTTTTTTTTNGAAAGGAACTTGAGGCAGCCTATGAATTTGAGGCTGTAAATGCTCTGCCAGCCTCTTCCCTGGTGTCCAGAGAAAGCCTCCAGCTGCCTGTCTTGGAGAGAGGCGATGCGCAGCGACGAGCAGATCTGCCTGGTGGGCGGTGCTAATGATTTCAGTGCCGTCTCATACTTGCTCATGGTTTGGGAAGAAAAGTTAAGAGATGGCAAAATGGAAACTTTCAGCGCCGTGACAGAAGTTATTGCTGGAAATTCTCCGGTAGTTGAGGTGCCTTCAAGATTCTGCTCCAGCTTTAGCAAAGGTGTGTGCGCTTCTTTCAAATATGAAAAAGAAAAAAAAAATCCTTTCAAAGTACTGCGAACTACTTGGTTGTTATTGCAAAAGAAAAGCACTTTTCCCCTGAATGCCGTTGTAATTTTCAATTAATTGTGTATGGTACTGTCTGAGTAATAAAGTTATTAAATATTGACTGATTCCCTACTCTCCCACTGCTCTCAGTATATCTGTGAAGGGTTTCCCAGAGGAGCTTTTGACAGGCTTTAAACAATCAACCATGACAGTGTGGAGGAAAAAGTATTGTTTAGCTTGCTAATCTCCCAGCTCTTGTGTTTTCAAGGCGATTTTAGTGCTTTTATCAGTGTGTCCTAGTTCCTGTTTCCCTTTTATAATCATTGTGCTGCCTTTGGATGTTGACAGGCTGTGGTACCTCATGGCTGGATGGTCTGACTTAAAAGCCCTGAGACATCTTTTTCCCCAGACACTTCTCCTTCAGAGAGGTCCCTGCCAGTTTCCCAGGGCCATCCATATGTATGTATGTTTTTGGGTTTTTTCCATTATTTTGGTTGGCTGATATTTTTTGATGTTCTCCTTCTCCTCCTCCCAACAAAGATCTGCCCACATTTCCTTGGAGGTTTGTCTGCCTTCTGTGGGAGGATTTGAATATTAGTTCTTCATCTTTTCTCTGTCCCTCTATTTTTATTGCTCTCTCCTTTTGCTGATTTATGGCGTATATGGAAGCCAAGATGCAGTAAAGGACATAAGTCACATAAAAAGAATGCACAAGTTATTTTTACCTGTCCCCTGTCTAATATCTTGATATAAATGCAGATGATGCATTGGGTGATTGAAAGTGGAAGATGAAGGTTGCCACATCTTAGCAGAAATAATTGTCTTTTGCACAGCTGTGGTGATAATTATGGTGTTACAATGAGTGCAGCTTTCTTGAAGTTATTGTGCTTAGCAACAGACCTGTTTTCTCTGTTTTCCTAGATTCAGCTGGTTCACACTGATCTATTTTTCTTACAAGGATTAACTTTGGGTGGGAAAAGAAAAAAAAAAAATCTAACTTGAGATGTTCTACAAATCATGCAGTCAACTTCCGTGTGTGTGGGAAAGCTGCAAGGTCAGAACAGCTAGAATGTAAGGGTTTGTTCTCACCCTGGGAAAAACAACTTTCTGGGCATGATGTCTGCCCTGCCAGACTGCTGCTTGAGTCAAAAAAGCAGCCATGAAAATATGTAATTCCAGCACTGCTTGTATGCAGTATGAATGCTTTATTTTCAGTGTCTTCACTTCCTTCTGTCTGGCTTTAACAGATAAAAGCCAAAGAGAAGCAAACGGCACTTTTCTGTTCTTTGTTGGTTATGGCAAAATACAAGAACTTTTTCTGCGGTAAACTTTTGAAACGGAATGTATTTCACAGTTATTTGCTAGTAAAATGTGCTGTCAGCTTCACAATAGCAAGCCTTAGAAGAAGGAGCGAGCCCAGGAGAAAAAAAAAAAGAAAAAGGAGTTCTGAAATATGAACTGTGAGGGTATTAAATAAATCACTGTATGAATGACTGAGCAGTCATGTGCTGTTCATGGTCAGCTGATCTCGGTTCCATCCATGCTTTCATTAAATGCCTTTTACTTTGTGCTTCATTTGCCAGTGGATGTCTGTAGATGGGATCAGGTAATTGACTGGATGCTGTGTAAACCCTGGCAGTTTAAAGCAAGTGCTGTAAAAGGTTTCCAAAGTCTATTCTCCCATTTCCATTAGCCTCTCTAAAGTGTTCTGGTAAGATCAAGATGCATAAGATATTATATGTTAAATTATGCAGCCAGCTGGCCGACTGTGCTGCTGGAGCCTGGGGGACTGACAAAAGCTATTGTTAGGGCCAGCCAGAGGTGCTCCTTCCAAAAACCTCCTTTCTGTTGTTGCTTTTTGAACTTTGCATATTAAAATTTCTTCTGTTCAGTCTCTCCCCAAAGGCTTGAATTTAATTTTTTTTTTTCCACCGGATGATTTCATTGATGGCACGAAACCAATTTAAAATAAAAGAAGCAGAGGGCTGCATTTCCAGAGATTTTTTTCTTTTTTCTTGGAATTTATGCTTTTGTGGCATCAAACAAGCTGAGTTTTGAAACTCAGTCAGAAGACAATAATTAACTGGGGCACTATTTGATAGAATCTTGAAGGAAAAGAAAAAAGTGCTTATTTGAAATCTGGATGTTTTAGTAATTTCAGGATAATTGAGAATCTGTAATGAAAACACCCCTTATCACAGCAGCTCCAAGTGGGTATTTAAAAAGAAACTGGCAGAGGAAGAAGAGTTTATTGACATGAATACAGCAAGAAGTGAGGAAATGAGCTGTGCAGGGAGGGCACCTAACACAAATTTGTTTCAAGCTTTATTTCGCCTGGTGCAAACTGAGTCCGGACTGCCCTCACAAACAGAGCAGACTGACCAGCTACATCTCTCCTCTGGTGCAAGGGTTCTTTGCAGCCACAGCCCAGGTCTGTGGCTTCTTTTTGGCACTGCCTCTGGAGAGGAAACCTTTGTTGTCTGGAAGCCACAGTTCCCTTTCTACCTCAATACTTTATTCAGTAGCCCAGTAGAATGAACCAGTCTGGGAAAAATAAGACTCCTTTCATGTAATTTAGTAAAGAATGGGTTTCTAACGCAGAGCGAGCAGAGGGAATATTCAAGAATGTGATATGGAAAAGGAAGAGCTAAAATTCTGTGAATGAATCTTGCTAGTCTGGTCTCTGTGCTAAACCCAGCTCCTTTTGAAACTTTACTGGGTTTATGTTTTCTGCTCAGGGTCCAACAGCTTCAGACTGGTGCTTCTTTTCCTTGAGGACTGCTGCTGTTGTCTGATGCAAATCCCTTTGTGTCCTGCCTGGCTCTGTAACCTTGCAGCACACATTTTTTTCCTTTGTTTACTGCCTGCTGGCACCTGGAAAGCAATTATCCATTCCTGTCCCCGAGTTCCTGCAGGGCCCATGCTTCCCTGCCTCCCATGGCTCACTGCTCCTCAAAGGAGAGTGCTGAACCCACCAACAGGTGTGAGCAGCATCTGCTGTCACCGTGGCGTCACCCCAGCAGCCTCCTGCCCAAGAGCTGGTGTCACAGCTCTGCCTGCTTTGTATTGGCCCAGGTGAGCTCCAAGTGGGTGTTGCCCTGAGTTTTCTGTCTTTTTGTCTTTCTGTAGAACTTTTCTCACGCAGCTTCATGAAAACAATGTCTATTCTTAGAATGTTTACACACTTCTCCTGTGAGAGAAGAAATGATTGATGGTGATGTCCACCATCCAGGCTGAAGAGGTGGCGACCTGTGCAGCCAATCTCTTGACCTCTGTACATATCTATAAATACTGGAGTCAGATTTGAATTAAAAAGAGTTTTCCCTCACAGCCATGGTGTGAGTTTCATTTCAGTGTTCCTGAAATTGGGACACGCCCAGCTTCGGCCCTCCACAAGTGTGAGCTCCAACTTGCCAGTTAAAGAAACGAGACAAAATGGAGCTCTTTTGATTTTTGCCAAGGCTACTCAAGAGACAATTGCCCAATGGCAAAGTGACACTTGTATTATTTATGCTTTTGACCCGATAGTGACGGTTCGAGGTTTGCAATGCAGACGTCCTTCACCCAATTAGAGAAAGCCACCTAAATCCGTGAAGAAGGAAGAAGAAGGTGAGGAAGAAGAACTCAGACAACATCCTTAATCTTCCATCTTGGCCCGCACACATCACTATATACCAAAACCCCAAACTTAAGTTTTCACCCTGTGAGATTACACAACACCACTTTAACTACACACCCACAACCCCAGTGCCATCACTCCATCTCAGAAGCCTGTTCCGAGGCCTCAGGTCAAATGTGGTGCCTGCCTGAGGGTCAGCACCCCTCAACCTTGAAAGCCCGAAATTTTCAGCCTCCAGAGTTCCAACAAGCTGGCACTTGTTCCATCACACACACTCCCCACCTGCCTGCAGAGACACTCACCACCCCGTGCCCTGGTGGCACTGCCACGTGTCCTGGTGTGGGCCCAAAGCCACCCGGGCAGGTGGGCTCAGGCTGCTGCACGTGTGTGCTGCGCAATGGGATGGTGCACGTGTAAAACAGGAGCAGCATTCCCGCGTAGGGGAGGCAGTGCAGCTTTCAGGCATGGACTCACCTTTTGGATCCCCGTGGGTGGATCTGCTCTGATCTGTGTCTCCCTGACTCCTTTTGCTGCTATTCAGTGCTGTGGCTAAGGTTTGTATCAGCTCTTTTTCTTATCTCTGCAGAAGGCCTCATCTTCAAAACGGTTTTTTTTTTTCTGTTTTGTTAGTTTTCTTTGAAAATGAAAGTATTACCAGTCTGATTGCTAGTGTGTATACAGAGGAGCTTGCTTCCTGTGGGTAATGCACTGTACTGAGGACGTGTGATGGCTTTTGTTGTGTTTCTGCCATGTCTCTGTTGCTGTGCTGTCTCCCTGTGGCTGTGTAATTGTAAAAGGCAATCTGCTTTAGGTCTTCTTTTTACAAATCCAAGTAACTTGTGTCCATCATTCTCTCTTTGCCTGTGGGTTTCTCAACAAATTGTGTGTTCCTAGAACCTCGGAGTGGCCCCAAAGCAGAAGTGTTTGAACTCAGAGCTGGCCAGGCTGGCAGTGTGGGTTTGGAGGGGCTCAGGGTGTTCTGTGAATGCCCCTGCTCTGTCTCTTGTAAAGGGCAGTTCCAGCCCCATCTGAAGTGCCACAGCTGAGAGTGTGTTTGTCACCCAGTGCAGAAACAGTGTGATGATCCTTCTGATGAGAAAGCTCGTGGGCTTGAACTACAAAACACTTGAATGACAGAGTCCTGAGTCTGTTGAGGGTGTGTGCAAACCTTAAACTTCACCTGACCCCCTCAAGCCTTCCCAGCCTTTTCTGGCTCCAGGGAGAAGCCAAAAAAGAAAATGCCCCAGACAGCACAGTCTGGCCCATAGGAGCAGGCATTTGAATGGCAGTAAAGTTTCTCAGTTTCTCATTAAACTTGTGACCCAAACCCTGGAAAACATTCCTTGAATGATTTATTTTTGGTTACTCATGTTGTTCAGAAGGGAAACTCTCCCATTAGATGGCACAGTAATCCCTCCTGGATTTCTGTAGGGAGGTGAATGTCTCACTTCAATGCCACTTCTCCAAAGCCTTTCCATTTTGTCTATTGTCAAAAATATTGTTTGTTGGTTGCTGATTTCTTTTGTAAAACTTAGTGGAGAGCCAATCACAAAAAATTAAGTGAGGTGTAGTAGTAGCACTAGGTTTGATTGTCCTCCTTTGGAATTAATATTCCAGAAATCCCATTTTAGTGGTTGTGCTGCTTAGTGACTGAGCAGAAACTTTCCATGCGATAACATTGTTCCACTTGGGGCCAGCAGGGCTTGGAAGGTACGAATTGTTACACAGTTTTTGCAAGGGGTGGCCTGAACACTTTTATTGTCCAGGCAATTTTGGATCAGCCATTTAGATTTCTGCATTGACCTATAAAATTTTCCTTGTATTAAATACCCATCTGACTTCTGGTGGCATGATAAATCTGGAGGACTCTAATGGACTTTTAAAATACATGTGATGCATAGCAAAGTGTTTCCTCCCCCTCATTTATTTGTAAAATCTTTTGCATTCTTAGTAAATGTACCCTTGAGAGATTAGCTGAAGCCCGTATTTTTCCTGTGGGAGATGGTGAAAGGAATTAAATGGAAGCATTAGTCTGAATTGTAAAAAATAACCAGTTGATCAAACTGAACAAAAGTGGCCATACTTAATCCTGAATAATTCCCCAGTGCTAGTACAATCATTCCATGTGCTAGGTGGAGCTAGCATGACATTTTTAAGGCAGCAATGGAGAAACCCAGTCCTGCTGTAAAAGGACAATGTGTTTATATACTTTAGATCATTCACTCCTAAAATTAATGATAAGTTTCACCCTTCTGCTGAAGCTTCTTTGTAATTTTCTTTTTAGCCCCGGTTCAGATAAACCTTTTTGGTGCTCCTGGATTAATGTGCTGGCAGTGCACTGGTGAGTGTCCTGCAAAGGGGCTGGGACACAGAGTGCTGCTCTGGCCAGCTGGGAGGTGCTGAACTGACCCCTCAGGCCACCCTGGAACAGCAGCTGTGGCACCCCAGGACAGTCCCTGGACAGCAGAGAGCTCAGGACAGCTCGTGCTGCAGCAGTGCTCTGACCACTGGGCTCCTCTGCAGGGTTTCCCCCACCTCCCCCTGTCACCCACTGGCTGAGGGGGTGCAAAAGGGAGCACAGGGGCCTCACAATGTGTCATGGGGGCAGAAGGGGATGGTGTCATCTCCCTGTACTCCCCGGGGGCAGCAGGAGCTCCTGGAATTCCTGGGGAAACTGGAGAGTGTGCAGAGCTGTCCCCAGCTGTCCAGGCTAGGACAAGGCTGAGGTGAAGCTTGCTGAGCCATTTCAGAACATTTTGGCGGCTGCTGGATGAGAAACCTCCCCTTCAGCCCAGCATGAGCAGGTCTCCCTTCTCTGCTGTGCTGTGTCAATTGTGATAGCTCTCTGCTCTCTCACTTTCTCACCTGGGGTTTTTGGACCTTGCAGGTTTAAATAACTGACTCTTTTGTGCCCTGACTCCATCAGGTGCTGCCTAAAGCATGGATCAGCTCCTGCTGCAGCTGAGAGACAGAGGGACACCCCCAGCATGCAGGTTCCCAGTGCAGTTTTGTGTGAGGAGAAGGCTCACTGCTTCCACCATCTGCTAACTGCTTTTTGGTGCTGGTTCCCTTTTCATAAGGTTTTCACTGCTAATATGTTTTACCCTGCACAAGGAGATGTCTTGTGACTGGTATTTAGGACAGTGGAGCCCCAGGGAAGGGATCTGGGAGCAGCAGGGCAGGCAACAGCAAGGCAAAGGAAAGGGATTGTCCTTTGCCTGCATAGAGATTTGGTCTCTACAAGTGGGACAGGGAGTTGGAGGTGTGAATCTGCTGGTCCCAGCTTGGGCTTGACAGGTTTGTTCTGTGTTGCTTCCTGTGGGCTTTTGAACAAAAAACATATTTATCAAATTCTGGCAAAGGTATGGGGTAGCATCCTTTTAGAATTCTTCTAAAACTGTGTGAAAGTAAACCAGATATAAATAGAAAATGACACTTGGCTATAAAAGTTTTGGTGAAATTCTTGATGAAAGGAAGAATTGCATTACAAAGGAATACCCAGAAGGAAGATGAGGTGGGGAGGGTGCCAGAAGGTGCCCAATGACTTTGGTGTGTCTCCCTGTGTCCCTCCTGCTGGGGTGCTCCTCTGGCTTTCGGGGTCCCCAGCCCGTGCAGCTCTGGTCTGGAACTGATGGCACATGAGCTCCTCATTTGACATTAACTAGTTCAGTGTCTCTTCAAAACCTCTTCTCACAATATTTCCTCTGGCTGGACACGGAGTTTGCTCATCATGGTTGCCTGGACAGATCTTCCTGGGTTTGGAGTCTTTGTTGTTGCAGGCAGAAGCTGATGGGGACTAAGCTGCACTGGCATTTTTCAAAGCACCTCCCAAATATATCTGGAGTCTCGGGGTCATTTTAAAGAATGGGTTGTGAACTTGGTTAGCCCAAAATACCTCATCAGCCAGCACCAGAGGCAGAGGGAGGGCCCGTGTTCCCCAGCTTCCCATAGCAATAGGCATTAGTTCCCTGTTTGCTCAGCAGAGACACAAGGACCCTGGCGCAGGAAAGTCAAGAGATCTAAAAGTAGCATGTTCTTCCTACGACTTATCAGCTGTTCACAGCACATATGGCCAGAGAGGAAGCTTAAATAATTCAGTCTCACTCCTTTTTATCCCAGCTCAATTTAACCTAGTTGTCCTACACTAAAGCTATTGCCAGTGCTCACCTTCCTAAAATACTTCTGAGCTTAACTTTGCCTGCACCAAGAAACAGAGGATCTGCTTCCTGTACTTTGGGCTCTGTATCCATGTTTAATCATTCTTGCTGCATTTGAATCTCAGGAGAGTTTGTCTTTCAAAACCCAGGTGGTCACTTTGCTCCAGCCTGTTTTCTCTCTGCCACCTTTTGGGTTTTTTATTCATAGCTGCTACTTTTCTTTCGTTACTGAATCCAAAAGAAGCTCCACCAGTCAGAGCCATGCCCCCCCCATTTCTGAAGGATGATTTGTCTCCTTTGAGAGCTTCATTTTGAATAGATTGATTGGTACTCGTAGACACCAGAGTTGATTTTGGCTATAGGCTTTGGCCCAGATGCCTCTGACTACAAAGAACATTCAGTAGATATAAGATTATTGCCTGATGAACTATTCCTGTCCTCTTTCAATGTTTAATTTCTCAAATACATTTGAAAATTTCAGAGAAACCAAGGCTGACTTCTCCAAAGTAGTTCAAGTAGGAAACCTTGATAAAGGTGAAACCAGCTAGCTTGTAAAAGGCAGCTGGAGGGACCTTATAATCCCCAGGCTGTCCAAACATGCTCTTTTGACTCTTTGCCAACACATTCATTGAATTCTGCAAACCTTACTCACAGTGCAAATAGTTCCATTTCTAAATCACAGATACAAGGAGGGCTGTGGCATTCTAATGTCTAAATACAACAGAATATTTTCAAGCACAACATAAATACCGATTTAAAACAAAACAAAAAAACCTCACAAAAAACAACAATAAGATGCTGATATCTTAAAGATTCATAATCAGTAATATCTGCTTCTAAATAGGCCAAGTCAAAAGAGTGGGTTTTTGTCTCACAAATAGGATGTTTGAAAGGATATTCAGGTCTCTGATGTCCCTAGCTTTTCCTTGCAGTGGACTCCCACCCTAATCCCCGTGCATCTCCTTGGGTAAACACTGCAGGCTGGCGTTGTGATGTTTCCCAGTGAGGTGCTGCAGCCCGGCAGTGTGGCTTGCTTGGATGCTAATGCCTTTTTTTTTGAACTTCTGAAGTTTATCCAATATAAATAAACCTCGGGACTGATGCCTCACCAGGCTAATGTGTGTGTGAGTGCTCAAAACTGGCCATGCTTTAGATGCTCCTTTTGTTGGTTCGGCTGGGAGGTGTTTCCTGGGCAAACTGGGTATTAAAGTTCAGCACTGTTGCTTCCCAAGCTCCATGATCAGGAATTTGCTGTGGCACCTCTCTTCTAGCTGGAACCCCCTCACCCTCAATCCAGTGGTTCTGAACTCCAGACACCCATGGGGTCATGGTAAGTGCTCAGTTGTTGGTCGGGGCTGATAAGAAAAACTGAAGAGTGATTTTCATTTTTCAAAATGTTAGGAGCTGCTCTGTTAGGCAGCCTGGAGAACAAGTTCAGAGAACTCTGGGGTGGAAGGCTTTGGCTAATGCCAGAGACTCTGTAATTTATTTGCAGCCAAGAGCTTTTAGGGGGTACAGAATTGGAGCTTCTAAGAGAAGCTTTCACCTTTTGCCAGATTTTTTTCTTGGTCAAAATTTTCAGTTCACGGTGTGTAGAGGAACTGGTGACTGGACTGAGTATGGCTGATAGTGGATGTAACAAAAGTGGGTGCGAGGCTCAGGAGGGACAATCTCCCTGCCTGTTGCTTGTCCAGGGTGTCCTGGCTCCCTCCAGTGCTGCTCTTGCCATCGTTACCTGCAGGAGTTCAGGCGCTTGCCTGTATGGGTTGGCCAGTGCAGTGCATGAAGTGCACAAGTGAAACTCCAGCCACCCCCATCACTCTCCAGAAGGATGAAATGATTCTGTTGGTGTTGCTTTTCACACTGTAAGGAAGCCCTTTCCTCCCACTTGTGAGGGTTTTTACCTGTGACCTGAGGGATGAGCTGACAATAGGTGTAGGAATGGTTTACATGATGTATGAACTGTTTACTCACCTGCTACAAACCAACAGCGATCTTTTGCAACTTGGTCAACAGCAGGGGACAAACCATTTCTGGGAAGATGGATTAGTCTTCGTGCACTATATGAGTGCAGTAAAAGAATAATTATAAAGAGAGGTCAGATGATGAATGTCAGCAGAGCATGAGAATTTAGTAACATGAAGGCTGAGGTCAGTATTCTGGGATTTCTGAGCAGAGATAGCCACAATATTTACAGGACCCATGCAAGTGGGTACAGCTTCATCCTGCCAGGCCTCCACCTCTCTTGCTCCTTGCTTAGTTTTATTTTTTTTCCAAAGTAGCCATTTAAACCAGGGCTGTTATTTTTATAAGTCCCAGTAGGGTCAGCTTGCTGGATGCTCTTGAAAGTGCCTGTTGTCTCTTGGGGAGTTGCTTGTTTTGTGTGCATGGGCACATCCACCACCTGAGAGCTCCGAGTTTCAAAAGGTTTTAGAGTTGTTATTCCTCAGGTATCACGTAGCAATACGCTTGAAGACATGTTTCTGAAAGTTGGGAAGAGTTCTAGTCAGGTTTCTGGTTTCTGACTTCCAAAGTTCTTTTATTTTTTCTCTTTTTTTAAACCCCCACTCTAATGGTGGCCGTGTTTCTTACAGTTTACATTTATTTATTATGCATTTAAAATCTTTGGGAAAGGTTGTTTTGCAGTGTAGTCTAATTAGAATACATGTATTTGGTGGAATATGCAGTTTAGTAAGAATTGTAGATGTGAATTTTGGGTCTTGCAGTTGTTTGCAGACATCTTTAATGATTCAGCTTTCTGTAGTATGACACTTCACAATAATGATGGCTTCTTACACTCAAATATTTTTTAGGATGGTCTCATATTATACTAAATAAAAAAAAATTCTACCCTTGCAAACCTGTGCATAATTTTCAGTGACAGATCTGGTATCTGACAGAAAGATCTGACCCTGCTGACCTGAGTTTCTCACGCCAAATCACTCTGTTGTACAAGGTGGAATAACTCAAATGAGCATTTGATCTTATGAATTTAATGGGCAGTCACTTCCCCTGAATTTAAAGTTGCTTGGCCCATCAGGTTTTGCAGTTTAAAGAAGTGATAGCGCCTGTACACAGAATATTTCCATTGAGGGTGTTGCAGAGGAGTGCCTTTTTTCAGGACAGATACTCGTAGTGATGTGCTGGTAAGTCACTGTGCTGTGTTTGCATACTAATCAATGAGCTCAGGAAGCATTAAACTCCAGAAATCCTCAGCTATCTTCTGGAGAACAAATTTGATCTTTGATACTCAGGGGAAGAACTTCACGAGTATAAAGCCTTAAGTGTCTCTGCCTAGCATTTTGATTGCTACTTATGCATGTTTTGTAGGTCTGCTGTTAAAAAGACTTTCTTTGAGATATGCAAAGCTTAATAAAGACCATTTGGAACTAATTCACCGTGGTGTTTTTGCACAGAGCTGCATGGCCTGGAAGCAGTGAAACATGCATCGCGCTCCTTTCATCAGGGGATCACGTTTTAATAGCTCCTCTGTACCAGCACTACAGGAAAGAAAGAATTTGTTTTGCTGTGGTGCATTCTTGCACCAGTGGCAAGTGTGTTGCTGGTTTTGTGTTAATGGTACCTTCCCTTTCAGGGTATTTTTCAGGAGAGCCCAAAGTTACAGGATGCTTAACTTACTTTTCACCATAGTAATTTGTTTTTGCTTTGTGTGTCCGGGCTAAAATATCCACACTGCTAATAGCTTCCCTCACGGTGTTGGAGGCAGGTATTGATCAGGTTAATTTTGGCTTCTCCATGGGCCTGGAGAATCAAAGGTGCTAACGGGTTGCTGTGTGACGCAAAGGCCCTTAACAAGGTTCAGGGCTTCACACCAGTTTGTCCTGCTCAGAAAAGCGTTTTATCTATGGCAACAACTGCTACTGAGAGAAAAGTGAAGATTTTTAATAGGGCAAAATCACCTGCTTTGCAGATTTCTGGGTTTCAGATGTCAGCTGTTAGGGGGGCAAGGGAGGGAAAACCTTGATGTGGGCTGGACTTACTGGCGTTGTTGTTGTTGTATCTGTGCTGTGACATGATGGAGGACAAACCAGAGTGTCCCAAAGCACTCAGAAGAGGGGATGAAGAGAAGCAAAGAGAGAACATGTGGCATTCAGCTGGTGCCCTGGGGCAGCAGGGAGGTGGCTGTGGCCCCAGATGCTGCAGCCTGTCTAAGACCTGCTGAACTCATCACAGCTTCAGCACGTGTGACACACCGGGGTTCACTGCCTCAGCTGCTGGCTGTGCAGAAGGGACATCCTTGCTGTGTGACACCAAGGTGCAAAACTGCACCTGCTGCTGCTGCTGTGGTCCTGGCCAGTGGGAAAAGAGTCACTAACCTGACTCTCCTGCCACCACCAGAGAGGGACACCATGCTCTTAGGGTGTCCCAGGCCCTCCTTGGCTGCTGGGGACAGTGGCTGGTGCCGTGTGGGATTCAGTGGGGCCGGTGTGACCCGTGTGTGGCTGGGATGGTGGTGGAGGTGCCAGTGCCAGGGGTGAACAGTGGGGCTGGCAGGCAGGGGCCGGGTCAGCAATGAAGAAGTGTCAGGCCTCACTCCCAGCCCCTGATGCAGGGATTCCTGCGGCTGCCCCTTCAGCCCCTGACTGCCGGGGTGCTCTCCTTCCCCACACCGGGACAGGGCTGCTGGGCTGCCCGCGGATGGGTGAGACGCCGGCGCTGAAGCTGTGGGCGTTCGCAACCTCGACAGGCACACGCGAGCAATGTGCCTTTAAGACTAGCAGGAGAGCAATAGTATCTCCCTCCCTCCTGTTAATTGTAGCATGTTTTCAGCCATGCTTTCCAGTCACATTCGCAGGCTGTGAGAGGGAGCAGCGCTGCCGGCTCGCCAGCCCGGTGCCACCCGAACGAGTGGTGCCCGCAGGTGATGGGGCAGCGCCCGGCCCCGCACAGCCCCGTGCCCGGAGCAGGAATCCAGCGTGCCTGAGCTTGGCTGACACTGCCACATCCCTCCTGCTCCTCTGGTGTCCCTCTCCTCCTCGCCTGCCCGGCCGTGGCCTCCAGCTGCAGGCTCAGACCCTCCGGCCACCCCACCCCACTCACCGTGGCCGGGGCTCCTGCGGGAGCTCCGAGCTGGAGCCCGGGGATCTGCAGTGGGTGATGCAGCGGGAAGCGTGTGCTGCCTGCCTGGGGATGCTGTGGGCTGCTGTGGGATTGCCTGGCTCCCCGAGCACAAAGTGACTGCAACTAACACGAGGTTGGGACTACTTCTCGGGAAGATGCCCTGCGTGTCTCCGGTCATTCCTCTCCGGCCTCACCGCGGAATATTTGGAGTTGCCAGCTTTCTTCTGCCGAGGGGGGGACAAAGGCAGAGAGGCCTCCAGAGGGTTAAGAGCATCTGCTTTTACGCCAAGTGTTTGAGCAGGAAATAATCTGCAGAGATACATGTGCAGCAATCCAACTGCTGCTGCTCTCCCAGGCTGCCGCTGCTGCAGTTCGGTGTGTGAGAGGAGCCGTGCTGCTCGCAGAAGATGCTTTCTTGGTGTGCCCGAAGCTCCAGGCATGGCAGCGGAGCCCCGGCTGTCTGAGCTGGGGTAAATGTCTCCATCCAGGAGGAATTATGTTGACCTGCTGGCTCTGTCGGCTCTCGGAGGTAGGTGCTGCTGCCTGTGCAATGTGCCATGATCTTTGCCAGGGGGGATACAGCCCTCTCGTTTTAGCTGGGGGATACAATTTTTTAAAATTTTTTTCCATGGGAACAGGGCTTAATTTGCAATCTATAATGCCAGACAGAAAAGACGTGTGTGGTTTCTTTGTGTGCAGCAGGGGGGAGAGGGCAAAGGGATACCTGAGCGATACCTTTGCTGAATGGCAATAAAGTTGTTGCACCTAATTGAAACAAACTACCCTCTGCCTCGGCGAAATGCACCTGGGAGCTTTCACTCCTTCCTGCCGTGTGACCTTTGGAGGAGGTTGGCTGCGGTACGCTGGGTGATGCTTCGGTTCAGAAACTGGGACACAGTGCACTCTACAGGTCCCTTCATTCTGCTCCTGCAGGCGTGGGGAGGACACAGGGCACCCGCACCCAGAGGGAAAATGCTGCTGACAGGGAGCTGGTGGTCTTTTTGAGGAGTGGAATTTCGCTGAGAGGAAGAAAACAAAAAGGTCATTTTCCTCCCTGAGGAAGAGGGAATGTAGAGATTCTTAAGGGTTGATCTTGGTGTTTGGAAGTAGAGAAGGAAATTTGTTTTAGAAGCAGCAGTGTGTGAGTCTGGGGTTTGTGTTTTGCTTTCCCAGCCCTGTGGAGAGGAGGTCTGTTCAACTCTAACTATTTTACCACCCAGAATCTTTGCTTGAGGATTTTTTTTGCACCAATAGGTGGGAGAAAAAAAAATCTGTCAGTGCCATCAAATTTACTTAGGCTTGTTCTGAAAGTTGCCTTCTTGAGAAATCCCTGATAAAATCAACAGCAGCTAACACTGTTGCCTTCTCACCACCAGGGCATGCTTTTTTTGGTTTGTCTTGAGACCTCCAGTGAGAGCTTTATTCTGTAAAGATAAAGCTGAAAGGAAAGTTTCCAGTGTTCTGGAAAAGCAGAGTGCTGGTCATTGGATACCTCTTTGATTTTGTTGGCCTGGTTGCCCCTGTATATGTAGGTTTTCCTGTTGGCTGCTGAGTGCAGACCCTGCCAAGGAAACGTGGCTGTGCGGAAGAGGAAGGTGCTGCCTGGATTTCACACCTGCATGGCAGGGGAGAGTGGTTTGTGTTTGCTCCTGGCATTGCAGAGCTATTGGTACAGCACAGCCAAGGGTGCCATTGCTGAGTAACAGTTTCGAGTGTTTCTGTGGCATCCTGGCAGAACAAGTGTGTCATTCATGACTGCACTCTTCAGGAAAAAGAGCAGCACTGTTGTCTGCACTGTAAATCTCTTTAGTCACTTTTGTTTTCTTTGCTCAGGTAGCAACATGTTCTTCACTGGAACTTGTTGCTACCTGAGCTTTTTTGTCAGAGCGTTTGTAATTGCATCCTCAGATTCCCCAGGGCTGCTGTGCTGCTGTGTTTGACTCAGCACTGACATATCTCATAGGGAAGTCTGCAGTTAAATCCCCCCACTCTGGTGGTTGTTTTTTTTTATTGTTGGGTGTTTTTTTTTTTTTTTTCCTGTAGTTTGGGCCCAAATGCAGTCAAGAACATGTTTTCTTCTCTTTTTGCAAGGACATGATGCTTGTGTGTCCTCCCCTGTAGAGGAGGGTCCTGTAGAGAAGATCTCTTCTCCATGCAGGACCTCTGTGCTGGAGGTGGGGAAGCAGAAGTGGGTCTGGTGGATTTGTTGTTGTGCATGCATCAAGAAGCCACAATCCCTGCCAGGGATGGAGGCTGTGCTGATACCTGGGGAGAAGCTGCTCCCCCTGTCCTGAGAAAGAGGATCCCTTCTTACCCACATCCTAGGTGATCTCCAGGGCTCCATAGCAACACTTATTTCTCCCACAAAGAGGACAAAAATCTCCTGGCTTCGCTTGGAGTGGTAAGAACACAAGTGTACAAACATTCAGTGGAGTCTCACCAGTGTAGAATTGGTCTAAGGTCATCTGAATGACTTCTTTCTAGAACAGCACTTATAAAAGGTGGTGAGCATTAAGTAACACCATTGCCTAGAAAAGAATAGATATTAGTCACCCCATTTAGTGCTGTTTGCACACAGACAGAATGGTGATTAGAACTGGCTGAATCAAAGCAAAATGGCTCTTAAACAAGATTTCAAAATTCAGAATTGGTTTGGGCACTTGCTGGCCAGCAACTTTTTTGGTCATCATTTGTGCCCCTATCCCAGCAAGTGTCTATTTCAGAAGGTCTTTCTACAAGAACAGCAAAATGTTGGGGTGTATTTCCATGTGTTGTGTTCTGAAGAAGTGGATGGGAAGATCTTCCTTACAGCCTTACTTGTATCTGCTCAGGAAATCAAACCAGTATATTTGAACCACTGATTATTTCTGAGCAGCCTTTCTGGTCAGCAATAAAGTTCTGCATTAAACTCTAACTATGTGGACGTTGAGAGCCATTTCTTAGAGTTAATAATGGTAATTTTTAAAATTGTAATGTACTAAATAGGGACTGGCCAGCATTTTGTGTCACACACTCTGTGCTGGTCACCTTCCTCTGCCTGGCAGTCACATTCTGCCCACCTTGGAGACTGAGGGCAACCCCTCTGCAACAAGGGGCTAAACTTGATGTTCTTATGGGGCCAGTGGTGACCTGGCAGCGGAGATTCTGGGATCTCTGCAGCTTTGCCCTTTTGGAAACAATTCCTGCCCTTACCCATGAGGTCCAGTGCGTGCCCAGCCGTGCAGGAACAACTGGAATCGTGTGCTGCTCATCAGTCATGGGTGGTGCAGGAGATGGGTGGCAGACAGGGCAAAGGAATAACTCTTTCCTAGGGAGTGATTCCCCTGGTTTCTGTAGGGATTTAAACAAAGGCCTGTCTTTGGGTACCTGCACTCTTTCAGCAACCATTGCATTTTAATGGTTTGTAAGCTGCTTGTAAACCGGCTACAGGTGAGTCAAGCCTGTGGGCCAGAAACTGTTGAGTTGGAGATAAAACTGCTCCTTTCAGAGAGTTCCTGGAGTGTCTTTAAGAGACTGTGCTACTGAATTTGAAATCTATCTGGCTTTGTAGCACTTATAAAATGCATTCACGGTAGGTGGTGGCATCAGTCTCCTCTTAGTGAATGCAGATATTTATATTATGCAAAAGGTTTTCTCACTTTGCTGCATTCAGATGATGGCTGGAGATACCATTCTTGTTAGATAAAAAACTGAGTCGAGTCTGACTTTGGAGGTGAATTCAAAGAGCAATTTCTATTTAATATATATAGCAACAAATAGGAACAAAGCTGCTTAAGGAGTATTTTAATGATGAATCATTATATTGCTCTCACCAGCCTGAAAGGCAATAAAAGTAAAAATGGAGCGTTCGGATTTAGTTGCTTAGAAAATGTACAGAAAGGGACTTGTATTGTAGAGAGGGTTTTACACCACATCAAAGAAATGTTTTGAAGTGCGAAATTATCAAGTGACTTTCCACCCCAAAGATGAGGCAGCTGCTATCTATTGTTTATTGTTCCAGAAGGTCATTTTCTTTGGTTGTGACTAACCAAATCTAATAATTTATTGCTTTTTATAAAAACCCTGACTGATTCCCCCCACCCCCAGATCAGGACAGCTGCTGTCATAACGCTTCTTCGATGCTGTAATTTTTATTACCAATCCTAATTAAACGCTGTAACTTCTGAAAATCAGATTAATTTGAGCCATCAGCCCAGTGTAAATGCTGCTATCATCAGAGATCATAAAATGTTCAAGGCACCATAATTCTACAACAGAGCCGCAGTGGCAAGTGTCCAAGGATCTGGCTACCTTTGTTCAGCTGACAGGGACTGAAATGTGTGCTCTTCTGAGCAGTGCAGCATGAATAGAAATGTTCTTCAGCTGTTGAATTGCACATTCCAGCCATAAGTCAACAAACATTAGAGAAATGGCATCACCCCCCGCCCCTTCACTATCGTACTCCTTCCGTGCTGTAAATATTGAATGAATTCTGTGGTTTCTGCACGATGGATAAAGGGGGAAACAGAGGTGGGAGGTTGTTGCACAGCAAAGCTGCATTTTATTGGTGAGCCAGGTCATGATACAGGTTAGCCCTGCTGCCAACCAAGATTTTTCCATCCTTGGGCCACAGTCCATGAATTCAGGTTGCACAGTAACTACTTCAGCTAATTTGCTCTACAGCCAGGACACACTCTGATCATCACTTTGCTCTTCTGGACAGCAGGACATGTTCTGCTAACTTGGTTCCTTTATGACCAATTTCTCTATTTTGAATTTTTTTCCCCTCCACAGGTATTAGGTAACAAGTAATAAACTCTGATTCCAACTTAAGCAGTGGCAAAGTTGGTCTCCCTGCTCTGTCCTGGCTTTATTTGTTAGATGTGATGGTATAGAAGATTTCAGTGGTCATTACAGATGTAATGTGTAATGGCTCTGACAGACAGAAGGGCATTAATCTGACACTGCAAGCATTTGTGATGGAGCTTCGTGTTTAGATTTTCTTCACAGCAGAGAAAAAAGTGCTCTAAGGGAACCACTACCCTTGTCTACAGCAAGATGAGGTGAATTGCAGGCCAGAAATGCCCAGCCCTCTGCAATCCCATGGATGGAGGCTGTGTGACTGGCTCAGGGCTGGGTGTGGGGTGGTGGCAGCAGCACTGGGTGAGATGAAGCTTTAGAATCACAGAACCACCAGGCTGGAAGAGACCTCCAAGATCATCGAGTCCAGCCCAGCCCCAACACCTCAACTAAACCCTGGCACCGAGTGCCACATCCAGTCTTTAAACACATCCAGGGATGGTGACTCCACCACCTCCCCGGGCAGATCATTCCAGTACTTTATTATTCTTTCTATGAAAAGCTTTCTCCTAATATCCAACCTGTATTTCCCTTGGTGCAGCCTGAGGCTGTGCCCTCTTGTTCTGTCAGTGCTGCCCAGAGAAAGAGACCAACCCCACTGAGCACAGCCACCCTTCAGGGAGTTGTGGAGAGTGATAAGGCCACCTCAGAGTCTCCTTTTCTCCAGTCTAAACAACCCCAGCTCCCTCAGTCATTCCTCACTGGGTTTGTGCTCCAAGCCCCTCACCAGCCTCGTTGAACCCCCCTACGACAGCAGCTCAGTCCACATTCAGCAAACCACCAGCCCCACCTGGGCCGCTCCAGGCTCCTTTGAAGGGTTTGGTGGAGGGTCTGACCCTGCAGTTTAACTCTGCCCTGCTGAACTGAGCGCTTTTGTCAGCCCCTGTGGTGGGGTGGGGCTGTGAGGCGTGTGCTGCTGGTTGCTTCCGAGCATCCCACGAGCAGGTGCCGTTGTGTTTGTGCTCACTGGGACCCGACATTGGCGCTTGATTCTATAAACCATCTCTCTGATTTGCACTGCTGGTCATGCTTCAAATGTTCCATGGCATCCTGCATCCTGTTCAATGGCAATTTCACCTACCAGATTTGCATGTCCCAGGCTTCATGGTGAAACCAAAGTGGGAAAACCTGTGCCAGTTACAGACTGATGTGGATAATACCCGTGTCAGTGGGTTTTGTGGGTTTTCTGCTCCTGCCCACTTCCCAACACCTTGATTGTATGCAGGCAGTTACTGCATACAGAGAGGGCCAGCAGGGTGAGATTTGTGCCATAAAGAATTTCAGACTTGAGATTTACCCAGCGGGCTCGTTTCAGCCAAAATGTGGAATTTTGAGCGTGTTTTCATGCCAAGACTTGCAGCATTTTGACCACAATTTTTCTTTTTCAGCATATGTGACATTCAGGAAGCTCTGGGCAGACATATATGATTGTAGAACAGCTATTGCTTTCAAAGGAAAAAAAAATAATAAGATGCAGAAGCATATTAATTGTCCACACTTTAATATATACATATATATAGTGGTTTGCACACAGTTATTGTGGACATTGTTGTCTGGAAGACTGCAAAGTTAATGTTCTAATGGCGGATATTGTATGTCTACTGGAACTCTTGCAGTTATGGATTACCTTTGAGAAAGCCTGTACTTTTATATTTTATGGCACCCAGTGCTATGTACTTGGCTTACAACAATAAAATAGCTGAATGCTGGAATAAATGTACCAAACATCTCTCTTGTTTTGATAACTTACCTGCTTTTAAATGTTAATCATCTCATTCTCTATTTTCTAAAACTGTGAGCAAATATAAAACCTCATGTAAGCAAGTAGGTCTGAGCACTGTAGTGTGAATATGGCAAATATTCTCTGGCAGCCCTCAGTTCTGCAGTGCATCCATGATCTTTGGGATCATCCCGATGACACAGGCTGTAGAAAATTTCACCCAGCAACTTCCCCCTGCCTTTCAGAAGAATATTCAGGCTTATTTAAAGAGTGCAGATAACTGGATCTCAAAGGTATCCTCAGGGTAGCTGTTTTGGTGAGTAATTATTTCTGGTGATTTATAAAATAATAAATCCAGTCTGTTTATTTTCTTGTTCCGTAAGTTGAATCGTCTTCGTCCTTTGTCTGCTTAATTAAGGAGCCTGCTGGTAATGCAAATCATTTCCCATGATGTAGACAAATCATTGTTCAGCCTTCTTTTTGCTGAAGAGATCATATAATTTAAACCCTTTCCACAAAATCTGTTCTCAGGCACTTAAATTCTATGCATTTCTCTGCGCTTTTCAGCATATTTTTGAGCTGTGGACATTAAAGGTGGCTTCTCTGGGACAGCAGAACGCCAGATTTTCCTACTATCCTCACTAGCACCATACACAGAAACAACACGACATTTCTTGCCTCTCTTCAAACATCTAAATGTGTCATTAGATCTGGTAGCTCCAACACGGCCCTGGGACCTTGGGTTCCATTTATCTACTCTGACTCCCATATATATATTTTGAATTCTCCAACTTTCCACTTAACAGTTCCCCCTTTCTGTAAGTGGAGTAGATTCTTCCCCACTTTGCATTCTTTGATCCCAAACAAGTAGATTTGTGTTTTTCTCTGTTGCAGTGTCTGATCTTTGACAGGGCACATGGAGAAGGCTGAGTTGTTTGCCTGGGCTCATCTAGATTTGGCAATATTTGTCACTTAAGTTCTGAGTTGCACTGGGCTGGGAAAGTTGTCTCTGTAGGCCCAGTTAAAAGCACTTCCATTCATTGATGGTTCCTCATTAAAATTACATCTTGTCAATTATCAGTGATTTTTAAAGTGTGCTGTAGTAATTTCAGGTAATGATATTCTTACAGTCAGCGTGTGGTGTGTCACTGAGCTGTTTGCAAAAAACAAGTTGGCAGTGCTGGCACAGCTGATATTCCCCACCCCCTCTGCCCTTTATTAAGTAGATTAAAAAATTCAGGATTATTCAAAAGGCTGATTGAGGTTCCCATCACATGCAGGTACAGGAGGCCCTGCAGTCACAGTGATTTCTGTTGCTTTCAGGTTCAGTTTCCTGGTGGCCACTGGGTGATGTTTTCCAGGAGAGACTGGACAGGTTGATGTTGAGATATTCATAAAATCTATGACAAAGGTAACGCAAATTACAAAATTGGTTTTTGAGCACTCTTGTTTTGCCATTGGCTCTGAGGTTTCTGCCAGTGTTTAAATTCTTTTTTTTTTTGTTGTTCCTTAGGAGTTCAGTCCTCTAGCAATCGCTCTGTGATGCTGCTTTGGGTCTCGTGTCCAGGTGGCCACTGACAATCGCTGGACTAATATTTGTGGCCCACCCAAAATGCTCCTGTCTAGCTCCTTGCCTCATCTGTATCTTTTCCTTAGCTTGATCATCTTTTCCCATTGTTCTGCCCTTGAGGTGCTCCCCTTCTAGCAGGAATACAGATAAAATAAAATCTTTCCTCTTCCAGTCACTGGGATGTTGTTTTCTATTTCTTATCCCCTCAGTGCTCACCCTGGTATTTATTATTTATTTAGCACCCCTTGACCTCATCTCTGAGGCTCTATGATTCCACCTTGATTACTTCTTCCTCTCTCTTTTTTGCCACCTTCATTTTTTTCACAGTCTTTTTCCTTGAGCAGTCCATTTGTTTCCTTGACACTAACAATTACTGACAGCCTGGTATCCTGTCTCCAGCAGTGGCAAATAGCAGATGCTTAGAGAATAATGCAAAAAGCAGGGTGAGAATATAATAATCTTAATATATCCTGGCAGCAGTGATCGACGTCACGTCTGCCTGACTGTTGTGAATGTGTTTAAGCACAGCCCAGTGGGGGTTATGCCTAACACCATGTGGGTGAGGAAAGGACAGTTTTACATGATGGCAAATTTTCTCCTGTGACTGCCTCTTTCCAAAAGTGCTGGCCTTTTCCTCGGGCCACTGCTTAGCTTAGCTTAGCACAAACAGCCACATGCTTGTTTCTGAGCCACTCCTGAGGTTTATTCACAGGGCTCCTTGTACCTGATTGAGCAGGAGCTTGTGTTCTCTCCCTTTTGCCTCCTTGAGATGGTTGCAAAATGAAGGGAAAAGTCCTTGTGTTGGGTTATGGCCCCTTATATGATTATGCTGCTTGACAGATCCCTCTGGTGTTCAAGCTCTGACTGGTTGCAACACAATCTGATAAATGTGATGCTGAAAATCTATGAAAATCATCCCACATGGGGAAGGGAGACCCCCAAAGCAGTAGGAGAAGTTACGTGGAGGGTTTCGGGGGCTTTTCTCTCTGCACCTTCATGGTTGCTTTGGGGCTCATTCTTTATTTACAGATTATTAGTTTTCTCCAGTATTCCTTCAAATCTGGAACAAGGTTTGAACTGTGTGAAGGGGGTAGAAAAATGTACTTCAATTTCATAACTGCTAGGTTTGAAGTTGCATTTATAAACACCTCTGTTAGTATGTGGAATATATTATCCAGGGCACTGAGCAGCTGAACAAGATGAGGGATGCTGCAGGTGTTAGACCTTTAGCTCCCAGCCCTTCATCTGATGCTTCCTCTGTTACCATCACTGCTCCGGCCTCCAGAGCTTGATTTATCCTCACCTGAGGGCCAGCTTGACTGATAGAATCATTTCCAGAGTCTTACTTTCTTCACATGTTTCCTTTTGTGGGTGTTACTTTGTACATTAACCACAAAATTTTTGGAGCCCTTGGAACTTCTCGAGGATAACGTGTAAAGGACCAAAGGGAAGACTTCGGGAGCACTTTGTTGACATGACTGGCCACCAGCACCCACTGTTTGACTTCACCAGTGAGGAAAAGGGTTCTTCTGTTCATGTAGGTGAGTCCAGTGAGTCCCTACAGCTCCGACTGCTCCAATGTTTGCCATGTGATCGTTGGATGAGACTGGGCATGGTTCCTCCTGTCTGTTTTCTCCCCTCTCCTTGCAGGAGCAGAGGAGTGCCTCCAGTGAGCTGTGCCAAGTGCTGCCTGCAGTGGCTGTAGAGGATGTTCAGAACAGGGTGAGGCACACAGTGTGCCTTTCCCAGATGGAGGTTTTTCCAACTTCGTCCAAAGTTGTGCGTGCCAGAGCTCAGGAGTGTGCACCTATGCAAATTATCTCGTTAGAAATTCAGGGCAGAAAGGCACATAGCTCCTTTGCTGCCACAGGGAGCTGTATCCAGAGGCTCAGGGTGGAAATATTCCTCCTGATGCATGTTTTAGTTCTGTGTAAATCATCTGTAAGTATAGCTCACTCTATTCATTTAGCTGGTGGCACCGTTATTTAGGGGTGATACGAAACAGTCACAAAGTAATAAGGACTGCCTGAGAAGAAAATATATGCTAAAGCTCTTAGGTGTAATGCTAATTTAAATAAAACATGGGCTCTGTTGGGCCTGAAGAATATTTCCCCTAGAAATCCTAATAATATTTAAGCCATGGATGCTTAAAAGTTGTGTTTTTTTCCAAAATGAAGATGCCATTTATTTAAGGATTTACTTAAGGACGTTTTAGACTCCTTTTTAGGTTGAGTTGATTCATTCTGTTCTTAAAAGAGTGTTTTATTGGCATCTTAGCTGGAGGGACACCTGTGCTCATCTAATGTATGCAAATGCAGCCCAGCAGCCTATAGCCCTAAACACGATGGAAAGCTCTGAGAAGGGCTGCTCATCACACTGCCAAGTCAGAGCATGCTTCAAGTTAGGCTGATGAGCAAGGCCATGCTAGGCAGATATTACCTTAATGATTGTTAATGCAGATAGGGGGGCACGGAAAAAGATTCTTTGTAAAAGCTGAATAAAAAGGAATGTCGCAAAAAGAAATCTCCAAATTCTGCATTAAGCCAAATTATAAATATGCTAAAGGTAATAGACATTTTGCCTGGGAGGTGTTTATTACCCCCACTCTTTATTTCTCTGGTGGTTATTCGCTGTGGGGACATGATGCTGTAAAATCCTTTGCTGAAGTGATAACCTTGTGCTGCTTGCAAACAAAATTTGTTTAAATCGGAGTTATTGCTGCTATCTCACAGTGCAGATGCTTTCTAGTTGTGGTGTAAAAATTAGAACAAAGTGTGACTTTCTTGAAGTACTCGTTTATAAATATTAAAATACAGGCGTGCATTTTTTAATGTTGGGTGATTAGAATTTGGTTTGGAGCGTGGTTGTGATAAGAGGTTGCTGTGTTGAGGAAGACTCCTGGTGCAGGAAGGTCCCTGTGCAGCTGCAGGGAGAGCTGCAGGCTGTGCCCTGGGTGGGGGAAATGGCCAGAGGCCCAGGGAAGGGGTTGGGAACCACTGTCACAATAGGACACGAAATAAAGATGTTTGACTACAGTCAGAAGATTTTATTTACAATTCATTCAGCGCTTTTATAACACGCTGTGCTAAGACACGTTATTGGTCCATAGGGCTGACACCTCTCCATTGGCTCAGTGACAGAAATAGCAAACAACACCTGTTGTTATGGGAAAGGAATATTGTTTACACAAGGTTGTTTGGGGAAAAAGAAATCTGTTGAAAAGTTTCCTTTGAGAAGAGCTCAGGGTCAAAAAATATCAAGTCTACAAACGATCACTGACCCCTCACCTGACACAGGGACTCTGATGCTGGCTGGGGGTGGTCAGGCAGGAGCTGGTGAACAGCAGCAAGACTAAATGTCACCAGGGATTCCTTTGGTGGGGTCCCTCCCCAGAGGCACCAGTTCCAGCTGTTATCATGTTCTGCACCACGATTAAATGATTTAAAAGAATATTTGTGACTCTTTTGTGGGACACCTGGGGTCGAGCAAGTGAGGGAAACCTGTCTGTGAGTGTGGGGTGTGCAAGGAGACAAGCAGAGACCCAGTGGGTGACTGGAGCTGCCACTGCAAGGGGACTTTGGTCCCAGCAGTGACAGTGAGCTAGTGCCAGTGTGACCCCAGGAGTGGCATCTGAAGGGTCACACAGCCCCTGACTTCATCAGGCCATGGGAGTGCTTGATGGAGTCCTCAGCCTGAGGAACAGTATTTTTTTTTTCCCAAAGTGAGATGAAATTCTTTAGTCTGTGGTGAGCCCTGAAAGTAATAGGTGCTATTAACTTCAGATTTGAACTTTGTCCCTGTCTGCTGCTGGCTGCAGATTTTATGATAGTTCTCTTTTTATTTCTCCAATTTGTGTTGTATGGGTTGTGTTGCTTTAGTCTGTCAAAGTAGGCTGGAGAGACTTGGACTTCCAACTTTCTGAAGAGTTGTGATGGATCAGGTATGGCTTCCCCCTGGCTCTTTCATCTGTGGCAGGGCAAATATTATGTCTGCCTGCAGCACTTGAGGGAAATCTCCTGTGGGCTGGGAAACAGAAGGTGTGAATACCGTGTTAATGATGCTAATCTGGGAGAAGAGATACCCAGGAGGGCAGGCTGTCTCCCTCCTGCTGAAGCAGTAAGCACCGTGTGCCCACAGGGGTCTCTTCTGTTGTGGTTTGGGCTGCCTGGACTCAGGTGACTCCTTTTCTGTCTGTCCTCACAGCTCAGAAATCATGGTTTTAAAATTCACAGCTTTTTAAAATGTTTATCTTAGTAGGAGAAGATGACTTACAGTGATGGTTTTATTGTTCTGCCATGTAAACTCTGCAGCAAATGCATATGATCACAAAACCATAGAATTGTTTAGGTCAGAAAAGACCTCCAAGGTCACCGAGTCCAATCTTTGACTGATCACCACCTTGTCAACGTGGAACTCAGCGCCAAGTCCAGCCATTTCCTGCACACCTTCAGGGATGGTGACTCCACCACCTCCCTGGGCAGCCCCTTCCAACAACCCCTTCCATGAAGAAATTCTTCCTGATGACCAACCTGAATGTCCCCTGATGCATCTTGATGCCACTTCCTCCTGTCCTGGGAGAAGAGGCCAACCTTCACCTGGCTGCAACTTTCAGGGAGTGGTAGAGGGTGAGAAGATCACCCCGAGTCTCCTTTTGTCCAGGCCACCCATCTCTCTCATCTGACTCGTGCTCCAGACCCTTCCCCAGCTCTGTTCCCTTCTCTGGACACGCTCCAGCCCCTCAGGGTCTTTCCTGTTGTGAGGGCCCAGAGCTGGACACGATTTGAGGAGTGGCCTCACAGTGCCCAGTCAGGGGGACGTCACTGTCCTGGTCCTGCTGGCCACCCCATGGCTGGGACAGGCCAGGTGCCATTGGCCTCCTGCCCACCTGGGCACACCTGGCTCATGGTCAGCTGCTGCTGCCCAGCACCCCCAGGGCCTTTCCCACCAGGCACTTTCCAGCCCCTCTGCCCCAGCCTGGAGCTGCAGGGGGTTGTGACCCAAGGGCAGGACCTGGCTGACCCTCACACCACTGGCCTCAGCCTGTCCAGATCCCTCTGCAGAGCCTCCCTGCCCCCCAGCACAGCCCTCCCACCCAAACCGGTGTCATCTGACTGCGGGTGCCCTCGATGGCCTCGTTCAGATGGTCAGAGAATTCCCAAAATGTGAGTCCTGGGGAACCCCAGGAGCTGCCAACTGAGTGATGGGGTGTGTGCAGCAGGGGGAGAGGCAATTTTGCTGTTGTCCCAGGCAGTGAAAAGGTGCTGGGGGACAGATAAGCAGGCTGAGGGAATTCCTATTTTTTTTTTCATTAGTGGAATCATAAATTTTGGGTTTATTTTCTAACCTGATATTTTCAAACCTATCCAAACTTTAGGGTGTAAGTTTCTATGTTGGACTGCTTAACATTGCCACTCTTCCTGAGGATACAAAGTGTTTAACTCCCTAGGTTTTATTCAATTTCCAAATACAAATCTCTACAGGTATTTTCACATCTTTTTGATATCAGTATTTTTGCAAAATATTAGGAAAGCTCATATTTCACTAATCAATACAAAGTTCAGCATTGACATCTAAGTTGTGCAGTGGCTCTCAGAGCAGTGTAAAATGACTGCATTAATCTCCCAGGGTGTTTACTGCTTCCACAGCACTGACATTTTGTAAGGGAAAAGAAAAACCTGTGTCTCATGCCTTGCAGCCAAGCTCGTTATTCTGGTGAGCTATTACATTATATCTATTATATCTATCTAATATCTATTATATTATTGGGGATTCTCTGGGTTTCCTTCAGGTCTGCTGCCCGTTGGATGGCACGTGGGCACAGGTTTTGCTGAGTGAACTTTCCTGACCAGTAAAACCAGTGAGGTACATCACAAGCATCCCTTGGCACACACAAAATGGCATGATAGAAAACTGAGCTGGTGTCTGCACCTGTTTTGTGTTTCTGGATTTTATTTTCTTGAGCTCCCCCTGACAGGGATGAAACCAAAAGAAATGACATCACCTGCCTGTAAGACAAGAAAATGCTTGAATTTTTGTGGAGTGCTTTCCAACAGATCTCTTTTTAAAACTTTAAAAGCTTGGCTAGTCATGTAGCTTTAATGGTCTGTTTGTCATCTGACTATTAGCTGTGGTTGAAGGAAGAATTAACTCCAGATTCTAAATGAGAGACTCTCAGCATATTTGTCATAAACAAGCAAAGAACCAATCCCCAATCTCTTCTTAGTCTCTGAGTAAGTGTTACTCTACAGCTGCATCAGTGTTTTCTTGTAAGTTCCATATCCTGGGCTATTCCAGAAGATAATTTTGATCAGGAAATGACTAGCAGCCACATCACTGCCCCAAGCAATGATGAATTCACAACCCTTTATAGAGTTTGCAAGTGAGTTTGCCATGTCTTCTGACATTGATGCAGAACACTGCATCTCCCAGAGATGAGGAAAAAGCTCACTGGAAACACTTTGTGAATAATAATTATAGAGCTGTATTGACCTCTGATTTCTTTTTGAGATTTCTGTGAGAAAAGTGGATACTGAGATAGAATTTTCTCTTTCGCTCTGTGCCGCTCAGGGACTTCGTTTTTGCTTCTGGCTGATTGAGGAAAAATGAGAAAATGCTGAAATTGAACACTAGACTTCCTAATAGTATGAAAAGCATCCTAAGGGGGTTGGATGTATGTCGTAATGGCAGCAGTCTCTTTGATGATGGGTAGCTAAGAGGTCAGGCTTGAAAATCTTGATACAATTTTCCAAGACAGTTCAGTTTTGTCAGGATGACAGATTTTTGATTGGAGACAAAATGTAAGAAATGAAGGGTTTATTTTGTAAAAATGACAGGAACAGGTAGCTCTTTTTGTAACACAGACCCTGTTATCCTTTTCTTGCACAAATGTGGATGCTGACTCTGGAAAAGATGAAGATCCAAGGACAAAATATTGCCTGGAGCAGTCGATGCCATCTTTTGTAATAGCTGTGCTGCACTGCTGTATAAAAATGCATTGCAATGGCAGTGCTGGGGCATGTGTAACTCTGGAAATGCATGCAGCTTTTAGTGTCTTCTGAGGCAAAATTACCTGTTTGTCAACAATTGGTTCACTATCAGGAAAGCTTTTGAGAGTACTCTGTGTTTACAGATTCAGTAATCTGTTTTCTGGAGTGTGGGGCAGTGACTGCTCAGGGTAGAGCTCTGCACAGGCCAAGGTTTGACTTTTGGGGTGATCTGGTTCATTTCTGTGCAATCTCTGAGGCTTGACATAGACTATAACAACTCTAGATTAAACATTTTCCCATGTTAGTGACTTTTATGTGGATGGTGATTGCAAGCAAACCGGGAAGGATATTAAAAAGAGAAGTTTTATGAGGATATTGCGAATAAAAACTGCGTGATATTTACATAGCAGCTACATCCTATTAAATGCCTTTGAATATCATGTAACAACATCTCTCCAAGTACCAATTACTGTTTCACTGCAACTGCAGTGGTTGAGGTGGACTCTGAGTCTCAAACTGCTGGAAGGTTCCTTGAATCAAGACCCTGGGTCTTTCAGAATAAATATTTTACTGCTCAGGTTTGCACCAAGTGATTATCAACAGCACCAAATAAAAGTGTGAAATCCCAGAAGCTGTGTGCAGTATCCTGTCCAGAAAGGTCCCTGGCAGCTGTGAAAGCTCTGTTGGCAATCAGCAAGGGGTGACATCCTCAGGAGCCACCATCTCCCACGCATTATGTGAAGAGGAGGAAGGAGAGAGAGGTGCTGACCCTCAGCGCAGGAACTTCTCGAGCTTGCAGCTGAATATCTGCCAGAACTGAATGGAGGAAAATCTCCTTTGTCTCAAATTCACTGAAAATGTCCCTCGAAACAGCTTTAGCCCACACTGCCCTTCATTCAAAAGAAAGATGATAAGTTTGTTTTCTGTCTTCTCATTGCACTCAATGAAACACACAAATGCTGCCAGAATGCGAGTGGGTATCATGTTCTGAACGTGCAATAGTCTTTTTTTTCCTGAGAGGCTTTACTTTATGATTTAATTATTGCATGACAAGGGTTTGTTTGAAGAAGAAGAAGAAGAAGGCAATTTAATTGGATTTTCTCTTTTACAGGCAGCATCTAAAGAATTACTGGAAGGTGTTTCTCATAATGTTTACAACTCTCCTTTTATAACACGTATTTACACGCATTTTGTGGCTGGCACAGATGTACATAGAGAAATAGTACATATTTATAGACTCAGCCTATAGTTTAAGGCAAATAAGCAGGCCTGGCCTTAAGTAGAATATTTTCCTGCATAAGGACTCTGATTTTACATCGTGTGGATAATGGTGTCTTTGCTATCTGAGGAGAGTATGGTTATGACTCATGGTGTCATAAATACTACGGCTATTACAGTGAGCATCCAAGTGAAATTACACAAAATTATATATTTGCCAGGGTTCTTTTCTCTAACGGCCAAACTTCAAAATAGAAAGCTTTATTATTCATTTTGATGCGTCTGAACTACTGAATGTTCTTGCTGGCCCACTAGACAGTTTAATAGGGCTCCTGAACATCATCAATAATTCATGCCTCTCTTAAACAGGGATGTGGTACTTGTTGTTCAACTATAATCCGAGCGTATTAAATTGTGAGCTACTATGGGATGGTCAGGGACATGCTCAGTGCTGGGCCCAGATCTTACAGATGTGCAAAGTTCTTGGATTTGAGCACCCTGTGTGTGGTGCTCCCAAACAGGGAGCTCTCCTCTTTGCCCTCCCCACAACTGTTGCTTTTCCTGAGAGGGAGGCACCTGTTAGCCAAGGATGTAGTGAACAGCCTTCAGTGCAGTATGGATGATGGAAATAGTGTAAATCATCCCCAGCACGTGACTCTCAGTGCTGGCTGGACCAAAGATGGGGAAAGTGATGGTCCAGGTGGAGGGGTGGGGAGGAAGCCTAGGCTGGGGTCCATGAAGGTTCAAGTGGAATTAACAAAAGTGAAAGTTAAACTGGAACAGATGGTTCCAGTTCAAGACAGAACTGAAAATCCAGTGATTTTTGTAGGATGTGTTGGTTGATATTTATGGTGAAACCTAATGGGATGTGATTTTTTTCTTTTTCAAGTATGTCTTTGATTTCATTGTTTTGGGTTTTTTTTCCTTGTATGTCACACAGTCTGTGACATCCCTTGTTGTGCTAAACACCATATCCAGATAGAAGGTTTTGCAGTCAAAGAGGATGAGAAAGGCCAAGGGTGAGTACAGGCAAGGCTGTCCCCAGGGGCCTGTCGTCTGGCCATGCCTCAGGGAGTCTGCTGGTAACACTGGCTGCCTTTGATCTCCTTTTGCCACTGCAGGACTGAGGCATTTTGCACTGCTGCACTGAGCACTGGGACTTGACATGTCGAGGATGGGCACCTTGGCACAGCTGAGAAAACACCCAGTTCTCTGTGCAGCAATCCAGGCTTTTTCTGCAAGAACGATTCTTCTTCAGATTTGTCACACTTGAGCCATGCTCATGCCTCAACAGGAGTTGAGTAAGAAGTTACAAAGAGCTCAGAAATTAAGGGTGTATTGTCTTGTGCAGGTATTTCTTAGAAGCTGTTGGCAGTGTTATTTTCCAGTAAGAATTTGTTGCACAAAGAGGAGTAACTTGTCAGACAAGTGCAAGAAAACACTACATATAACAATGCAAGTGAAAGTTTTGCTGTAGGTGGAATGAGTCTAAAGTCAAGACCTTCTTCTTCTTCCCTTTTTGAACTTTCTGTCCTTTATCAAGCTTCTACGAAAAATCTCACACTGACTTGTTGCTATCTGGACAAGGGTCAAGGTGTGCCTCTCTTTGTTGAGGATGCAGAAGGCTGTGAAGAACTCCATGGCTTTCAGGAGTGGAGCTACAAACCCCAGGCAAACATGAACTGTGCTGGTTTGAAAATCACTTTTTTGCAGCTAATTTGGGGGCTGGTAATGCAGCACAGGCTTGGACTCTGCCAGTGTGATGTCTGTGCTGAGCTGGGGAGCAGAAGGAGCCTGTTCAGCTCTGTCCCAGCCTGACATTGCTTAAGGCTGGAGATGCAATTCCACTGCATGCTGGCTCAGTGTGCCTGATGCATAGAATTTCTAGCAAAAATGGGCTAGAGCTCCCATTTTTCTATCCAGACTGCAATGAGGTTAATCTTAACAATGTGCAGCTCCTCCTGGAAATCGTTTTTTAGGTGGTGGAGGTGCTTGAAAAGAAAGATGATGGTTCTTCACTCGCTTTTGACCATAACGGAGACATTTAGATCTCGACATTGCTCTCTTAACTGCTGCCTTTCAGTGAACCTTTTCCTCTGTCTGGGTGAAGTGTTTTCCTCTGTCAAATGAAAATTCTGGCTCTGTGGTGAAATGGCAGATGATGGCAGTGGTGACAGTGGTTATCAGTCGTCTTGCACCTATGCCTTGAAGTGATGGCTGGTGGAAAAGAGGCTGGTTGTTCCACACCAAGGCTTACTGTGCTTGCTCATCTCAAACTTGCAAATCCAGTTTCTCCACAGGCTGCCAGCAGGGCACCTGAGATCTCAGCTGCTGTTCCACACTGGATTGGGGAAGTTGGAGCTACCAGCATTTGAAGGTTTCCAAGGCGTGGAAACCTTCAAATGATCCTGACCTAGGAGGATCCTTTGATCCTGACCTAGGAGGGCTGAGTCTCGCTGATGGTGACTGAGCTCTGGGCACTGCTGCCTCCTTTCCCTACTGCATGCCTGGAGCTGCTGCCTGTGCAGTGGTGCAGGTTGTCCTGCCTCTGCCCAAACTGCTCATCACCAATAAAATAGCTCTGAAATGTGACGGGCTGAAACCATTTCATAAGGAATCATTTTATTCCTGTTTTCCTCTCTCATTGCCGTGACAAGCGCTGGAGTTCCTCCAGACTGTCAGTGGGCTACAGCCTGGGACCCTCTTTCCAAATCTGTTTTCTGCTTTATTTCTTAGTGTCATGTTTTGTTTCCATGGAAACTCCCCAGCCTAACTCAAGTTAAAATACTGTCAGGTGCATGAACAATGCTGTCATTAAAGAGCATCCTCAGCTCTGATGTTCGCTCATCACGTGTCCTGCTAGACAGTCACTGTGGTGTCAGGAGAGGCCACGTGGTGACCAAAACTTGCTGGGGGCCTGAAGGCTTTGGGAGAGCTGGTGAAGGCAGCTGTTGCACCCCTGGAGAGGAGTTTCCTTTGGCTGCTGTTCCTTAAAGCTGTTGTGCCCACAGCAATTCTATTCGTAGGAAAGGAGGGATACTTTGCCATTTTCAAAAGAATTGGCTTGGGCTACGTGTAAAGGCCTGTCTGCAAAATTCATATTGAAAAGAGTAGATTTACAGCAGCAGCAAAAGAAGTTAAATAGAAAATATGTTGTTTTCAGGAAAATCAGATTAACTACAAGCTGTACCTGGGAGTGAAGGGCCGACTTCTATCACTGAGCATGGAAGTGTGTGAGGCAATTTTTGTGTGCTGTGATAAATAAGAGCGGCTGATTAGCATCAATATTTCTCATTCTGTTTGCACGCTGGAATCTGCTCGTGGCAATATCTTCCTTCTTTCAGCTCCATCCCTACTGTTTTCATTGAAGAACATCAGTATGAGAAAAAAGCTGACTTTCGTGGAGGCAAAAGTACTGTACCCAAAATAACCTAAAATCTCCTTTCCCCTTTGAATTTTTACAGATGCTGTTTTATTGGGAACCCCATTTTCTAAGTGCCACATTGGTGGGACAAAACACAGTGCACAAGAAAATTTGCAACCCTTTAAGGAAGAGCCATTAGACTGTGAGATAAAATGTGGCTCTGCATCTCTAAAAATAATATATTTGCATCTCTATAAGAACTTCAATTTTGGTAGCCAGGAATAGTCTAGGCATCTTCATTGTAATTATTAAGAATTACTAGCTTGCACAATTACTGCTTTGAGAGAGATGTGAATGTACATGGTATTTTAGAGGACAGGGAGAAGTGAAGAATTTATCGCTATTTAAAGTTTACTTGTTTGCTGGCAAACAGGATAGGAATTCAAGATCTGTCAAGGTAGAGAAGGCTGCGGGTTCATCTTGTTTGGTGTCTCTGATGGATGCTTAGATGTTCAGAGGAAGGGGGAATCCTTGTCTTAGCAGAGGTGAGAGAATTTCTGCATCCAGTGAAAACCAGGAGCTGGAAGAAGGAAGAGAGCAGAGATGCAGAGCACTTTTTTTCTTTTTTTAAAACGGCTGTTACTTTACATTTGAAAAACCCTAAAAGAAAATCATCAGTTTGGAAAGAGATCAGTGTCAGGAAGTTCTTTCACATAAATCTGCAGCTCCTCTGGTTTAGGAACACAACATTTTGGTGCTCAGAAACTCCTTTTTACACTGTCAATCACACAGCCATAGCCCGAGGACTGCCACAGAGCCCCCTGAACTCAAGGAAATGGGCTCATCATTCATGGTATCTTGTAGCACCTTCAAATAGCAGAATTGGGCCTCCAAGGCCTGGATGGTGGGAGCAGCAGGAGTTTCTACAGTGTGGAACGAGATGATCAGGCCACGGATTTGCTGATTTTCTGCTTGTATGATGCAAGAACAGTAATCTTTTCTGGAGCTATTGAAAATGCCCACAGCTTTGCATCTTAGAACGGGTTTCACACACACACCAAGCAAAACCCTTCTCCATTTTCTCTTCTGAAAAGCTGTATCTGTGCACCGTGGTTCCACAGCAGGATGGAATCCTTCCACTCAGAGGTGCGGCTCAGCCCCTCTGGCTTTGTGTTTCTCGTTAGCTTATTGCAGTGATTAAAATAGATGAGATAGGATGTACTTTCTGCACGGAACTGGCAGCCCTCCACGGGGCTGAACTAACAGGTGCAGATACTCCTTGTCAGCACAGAGGTGTCAGCTCACCGCTCCTCATTTCTCTCATGGCTGGGGTGTGAATGCTCCTGCTCAGGGTGCAGACCAGCATTTGGATATCATTTTGACCTCCATCAGTATCTCCTGCTGCTGGAACAAGCTCTTAACATGCCTGTCTTCTGGCCCTCGAAAAGCCCCATTTTTCACAGCACATTTTCTTTTGAAGGCTGATTCAAAGCCCATTGTAATTGGTGTGGTATCCTCTGCATTCTAATGCGGCCAAATCAATGGTCATGCATTTAGGGAGGAAGAAAATTGCTCGCATCTGCAGGGTGGGAGGATTCAATCTTGGAGTGCCATGATGTTTGAAAGGTCTTGGATGTCAGGCTGAAACCCAGGCACGTGTGAGCTCCAGCTTTGTGAGGCTGGACGTGCCCTTGGCTGTACCTGCAGGGGAGAAATTGCTGGTCACCCACACCCTGCTGATGACACAACTGCTGGGACGTTCAGCCCCTCTCTGATGTCAACACGTTTTAAAAAAGGATTACAGAAATTCATAAAGCGCTCAGGGAAGTTCTGCAGGAATGACTGGGTGCCTGTGAAACATTCATTTTTAACGAGAGGCTTGGTCTAGTTAAAATAAGGTTAAGAGACACTTATCGGAACTGTAGAAACACTGTGGCAAGAGATTTATGGTTGCAGGAGGCTTTTTAAACTAATAGGCAAAAGTGGAACTATATAAATCAGTGGATGGAAACTAAAATTAGGCTAATACATGTTGGAAGAAGTGTAACCCCGAAAAAAAATCCTACATAAGAACAGAGTGGGTCTTTATCACTAGAAGTCCTTAGGAATATATCCATTTTGAAGGTCAGCACATTATTGACTCCCAGTGTTGCTGCAGGAGACTCTGATTAAAGATTTCTGGGTTATACTATGTGTAAGACCTCATTAAATATTTAGACTCCCTACTCTTGGCCTTAAAACTTAAGCACTTGGCAGTCACTGGTGTGAGGCAGCTTTGGAGAAAATCCTTCCAAAGTTTTAGATTAAATATTAGCAAAGAAATCTCTTCACAGAAAGAGTTGTCAAGCCCTTGAAAAGGCTGTCCAGGGGAGTGGTAGAGTCACCCACTGTCCCTGGAAGTATTTAGGTGTGGCACTTGGGGGTGTGTTCATTGGTGGGCTTGGAAATGTTGAAATTAGGGTTGGACTCGATGATTGCACTGCTGAATGATAATTTCCATAATGATCCAGACTCCACCAGCCAGGATTGCTCCAGGATCCAGCGATTTTAGAAAAAGAATTCTTTTTCTTTGCTGGTCTAATTTATTGTTTTATATATAACTTTATTAATAACTTTAAACTGATGTTTCTTAGCATATATTTTTTTGCTGGAGAAGCTTTTAGGTGTAATGTTTTTAACTACATATAAAATTACCTCACTGATGCTTATGAATGTTTTATCCCAAGAGCAAAAACTGTAGCTAAATATTCTGGGCAAGTAATGAAACTGTCTTTAAAGAAACCCTTTGGAATGTACATATTAAATAAGTGAAGAAAGGAAGAATCAATGATTTATTTTTTTTCATTCACAACTGTCAGTTGTAGCTATCTTAGATGTTGCTCACAGATTTAATAGGTATAAAATAACAAGGAGGGTTTCTTTTTTCCCAGATTTTACTTTCCTTTAAACAACTGTCATCGGATTTACAGGTCACTGTGTGTGTTGCAAATAGGATTTTATACTAAGATCACAGTTTTGAGATTACAGCTGCTTTGGGGGGGGTTTTATACAGCATTTATTAAGGTAAAATGGAATAAATGTCCTGTGCATCAATGCCCGTTAAGAAGGAATCTCCATTTCTGAGTTCTGTCAATACCAAGCTCAGCTGAAAGCGCCACCCATGTAAGGATCTCATCCCAGCTCCTCACAGGCAGATTTCTACCCATGACTATGTGGCATCAGTTTGTGTCCTGCATCTTCCTTATTACTGTAAAATCTATGAAATATAATAATATATATAACTTTGGAAATGGTAACTTTGGAAAGCAGAGTGATTTTGATTTTTGAAATACAACACTCACACGGCAGACTTGCCTTGGGAAGGGCTGGGCTGAATCCTCACCTTGGAGATTTTTTAAATTCGCTAAAAAACTTGAGGGTCAGCAGAAGCAAAGGACGTGGGTCAGTTCAGCAGTGTCACAAAATCCAAACAGATGACAGTTTAATGCCAAAGAGAATGGTACTGCTGGAAAATAATAATAACAGTATCCTACTCTGCTTGATCTCCTTTAAAACATTTCATTTGCCTTAATAAAGCCTCGGGATGCCCTTGTGTGGTTGATGCTATTAATATTGAAGACCAGTGCTTTTAACAATAGCAATGTCTCTTGAAGTGCAGCATATGGGTAATATAGGAGTAAGAATAATATAAATGTAACTAAACTGGCTCAATGTGGCCCTTCCTGCTGGGGAAAAAGGACCCAACAAGCCAGAAATGAGAAGGAATGAAGAAGCAGAGCAGCCTATCAGAAAACAAAAGCACAAAGTGCAATCTGGTGCACCAGTCCTTGCAGAGACACTACCCCAGAGATGCTTCCAGAGGATGAAGCAGTAAAGGTGAATTAAGCTGCCCACCGTGCGATGTAAATCCGAAATTGAGCCATGGGAGATGTCCCCGCAGCCTGAGCAGCACAGTGGGCCCTGACAGCACCCAAACTCAGTGAATGCACCAGTGGGCAGAACTTGCTGCGCTTCTGGTAAAAGTGTTTGGCTGTTTCCCTTTCCAGTTTCCATCCCGAAACTTTCTGTTGTGTTTGGGCACAACCTGCTCTTTCCTTTACCAAGGTTTGTTCCTCACGTTTGTTTCGTAGTGGTTATCGTTCGTGCTGTTCTTTTTCAAGAAGTATTTGCCACAGGTGCCCTTCAGGGGTTGTGTTGTTTGGGGATTCTTATTATGCTGAAGAGCTCTTTCTAATGTTTGCCTGCACTTGATGTGCTAAAATCTTGGGAGCTGTTTTTTTTTTCCCTGAGATTTCTGGAGGTAATGGTAGCTTCTGCAAATACCAACTGCCATTTATCAGCTTGTGTTTGAAATCTGACTTTTTCAAGATTTTTATAACTAAACCTTTGAAGCATCTAAAATACAGAGTTTTGGTGGCTTTTTCCTTCACAAAATTCTGTCTTTTTCTACTTTGCAAAGCTGGCATAGCTGTCTGGGAAGGTAATGTTTATGCCTAGAATTGATAACATGTGATTCCTAGCAAATTTCAGCTCCACTTCAAACAGAAATCCCTTTGATTTGGGGTGCCTCTTTAGGGCTATATGGTGCTTCATCTCTGGGGTTATCTGCGTTGCAGACACTACGCAAACATTCATTTGCTTTAGTGCTAACCTGTATATTGTTCTTTTGCTGAATTTTTTGTGCACGTCTTGTAACCAAAGCATCTGTGTGAAGCCTTTGCTGCAGGAGAGAGCAGAGTGAGGGTTTGTGCAATACCCTTCTGTTGTATGTTCTGTTCTCACTGAGACCACAGCTTTTGTTTGTCCTTCACGTTTTGTTTTTGCCGAAGTTTGGGGCATTTCTTAGCCTGCAGACTTTGTGCAGCTGCTGTTCTTTGCCTGCTGGGTTTTTTTTTTCCAAGGGACTGTAAGACAATATGGATTTCTACTCTTAGAAAATAAGGTCTTCCTGCCCTCAGTCACTGATGGAGTTTGCCTTGTTCCTGGAAGTAAAGAATACAGCAATTGGAGCTGTCACTTTGGGGTGAAATTTGCTGTGCTGAGTGTGCTTTAACTCCAGGCAGCATATTTTGCAATTGAGGAAGGAAAAGCTTCTTGATTATGCATGTTGATAGTTAAAGATGTAGGACACCACTATTCTGAAAGCCTTTTCCTTAGAAAGAGAAGTTTTTCAGGTGACAAATCTATTGTGTGTGACATTATTATCATCATACTGGGTGTGATACTATTGCCTTGTGGGTTTCTAGTTTTTTGAAAGGGTACGAGGGTCAATGCTCCAATAGTCATTTCCTAGAAATACAAATAAAATACATCTGAAGAGGGCTGTCCTGGGCAGTACACTCTGGGCCTTAACCTCAAGTCCTTGCAAAGTGAAGGAAAAAAGTGATTTCCCAAAGCATTACCGTCTTGCTGGCACCCTGTTTTGTTCTTATTGAGATGTTCTTTAACTGATAATCTCCCAAATGATTCCTCACATTGACTTGAGCAAATCACCTGCTGCTGTGGGACTTAATTGCTGGATAATTGATGTGCAATACTGCTACTTTGGTTTTTTTTTGTTTTGTTTTGTTTTGTTTTTGTTTCGTTTTGTTTTGTTTGGGGGTTGTTTGGTGGTTTTTGTGTGTCTGTGTGTGTGTTGTTTTGTTTTTTTTTTCTTTAAACAGCATAAACCTCACCTCTTTGTGAACAGCTGAATTTCTGGTGCCCCCTGCCAGCGTGGCCACCCTGGGAGCTGGGCACTGCCTCCCTGGTGCTGCTACTTTCGTTGGGCCCAGGCTCTGGCCAAAAAAAAAACTTGCCAAGGATGTGGAATAACGGAAATGATTTCTGAGGTTTTGGGTCTATTTATAACTAGGGGGAAAAAAAATAATAATAAAAGTGCTTTTTAAAGGCAAAAACCGCATGAAATGTGTCCTGTCAAAATCTCACTCATCAATGTCAAATTCTCATGACATTGACAAAATAGCTATTTCTGCATGGAAAATGTGACAAAACTGAGTTTTGAATTCGCTGCTGACTTTTGTGTTTGCTGCTTTCCTTGGAATTAGCTGGTTTCTTTGGGAAGGCGTTAATTTTAAGCATGCAGCTCTAAAAATGGGTGAATTTTCTCCTCAAAGCCGTCTTGATGTTGAGTTTTTATTAAAACTGTAGTTTACGCTTTACGAAATACATGTCTGGGGAGCTGGGAGAATCTTACATAGCAAATTGTGAGACAGATAAAAGCTCTGCATTTATGGCCTGCTGATCCTGAGCTGGAGCCCCTAAAGGTGTTCTCACCCCAAAATGCAGCAGGAGGACAAAGCTGTGGCCAAATGCTCTTCTGAGGGGTAAAGCTGGCAGTTTGTCATCATAATGTTGCCAAAACTATGACATGCTTGCACTTAATTGACTGATTAATTATTAGACTTACTGGACTTATTATGTACTTAAAAGTCTTATTAAAATTTTCGTTTGTCTTGCTCAATAGTAGGGAAGAATAAGAGTGAAAACCAAGTGGGAACCAAGCACATGTGAATGTTCTGTGGAGTCACTCTAAGTTTCACTGACGAGAATAAAAAGGTACCTGATCATCGTGCCAGACAGTAAATTAGAGGCAGGCCTTTTTTCCTGAGCCCCACTGCTTTTGCATTTATTTCCATAGCCTAGGGGAACATCTCTGCAGAAGATAAAAAATGTTTAGGAGTTAATGGCCCCTCATCTGTAAGATCATTTCCCTTTTGACCACACACTGAAAGCTGCTCCTTTAGGATGTGATTTTCCTCAGCTTCTGTTTCAGAAGTCACTAAGTTGAGGGATTCAGGTCCAGTTTCTTGGAAAAAAAGAAATATCTCACGATCCACACCATTTTCTTCTCCGCTTCCCTCTCGGCTTTGCTGGAATCAGCTGCTGCTGGCTAGCATTCCTCCCAGGAGAGGCAGGACCTGCCAGGAAGCTGTTTGGAGCCTTTCCCATGCTCTCCCCGAGGCTGACTTTTATTCTTCCTTTGCAGATGCCTGTCCTGCTTGCTCATCTCTCAGGTCCTATTCAGAAGCCTGATTTATTTGCGTATATCTTTGGGTTTTTTTTTTTTTCAGTGCAGTCATTGCAACCTGTATTACTGGTATTCCAGGTTTCTGTTTTATATTCCACATCCCTTGGCAGCAATCCCCTCCTTTTGGTGAAAAGGGTGCTTCATCAGTGTTTGTCATGCAGATTGAGCAGGCTGGGAGGTGACAGAGGTGGCTGAACATACCCTCTTCTCCCCAGGAGCTGTGCTGGAGTGGGCTTTGCAGGCTCAGCCTCGTGGGATGGGGTCGTCCAGATGGCCCCGGACCACCAAAACCTACCCAGGATCACAGTCTCAGTGGAGGCGTCATGATTTTAAAATCTGTGACCCTGAACATATTGTCAGGGTGTGGGGAAAGCCAAGGGAAGTTCAGTTTTGGTGCCAGCGTTGCTAAGGTGGCTCGTCTTGTCCTCCAGTCTGTGAGCAGAGTAGGATGGAGTGGGAAGGTGCTGGAGGATCATTGAAAAGGCTGCTGCTAGCTTGGCATTAGCTGGTTACAGGAGGAGATACATGGAAATGAATTCCTGGAGAGTAGGTTTGATGAGCATCTTGAATTCTCCTGGGCTTGACTGGGAGCAGGTGATATTTCAGTGTACGACTGAGAGGTTCAAATAAAGGTTTGTCCCTCACACAGCCTTGCTGTTACTCAGATATCTGTGGTTTTTTGGCTGGCAGTGGGAAGAAGCAAAGCAGGCAGATGATGCTGAATTATACAGGCAGCAGTGCATTATCATATTTTTCATTCATGGCGGAGGTGGATGAAATGTCTGTGGAGATATATTTGAAGTTCTCCTTAAATATTTTTAATAAAAACATGGTTTGCTGGTTTCAAAGCAATCAGTCCCTCAGTCTGTTTGGTTACTTGTGGAAACCAGGACATTTTCAACATGAAAGACTGCATGCAAGTTTTGCATCTCCAAGGTTTGTTGTAAGTGGCGTAAAAAACCCATCTTAGTATGGAATTAAGATACAATCCCTCTTTGTGCATATTATCCATTCTTTTTAATTTCATTTAGCTGAGGAAACCCAATCTGCTGCAGAACACTGAATCCCAGTAGTAATAATTTTGGTGCACATCTGTACATCCAGCATCAGCCACAGAGCAACCTAGAGATTTTTTTTGTTTTGTTTTGTAATAAAAGCAACTTAAAAAAAGAAATAGAGGGAAAAGCCAAATCCTGTAATCCTTTGTTCATCTTGAAGTGAAATTCATCTGTGCTCTGTGTGTGAGAGAGAGAGACAGCTGCTCCACAACACCCTAAAGCTTCGTGTGCTTCAAAGGAAGAAGCACAGAGTAAATATTTGTTGCTATCAGTGGAGTCCTGTTGTTGGTGTGCAAACATTTGATCCTGGGCCTTCCCTGCTCGGTTTGAAACTTTTGGGCTGTGTGGATCCCGTGTGCGTGGCTTAAATATTCCCCGAGAACAATTTATGGTAACCTCTCATTTTTGAGGTCCACGGTATTTGTTTATCAATGAAATGCATTGTATTTGTAGCTGTTTTAATTGTCATCTCCAAGATGACTGTTCTTTTTGTGCTTTGTCATGTAAAGTTGTCCACTGATTAGGGGCAATGCAGCTGCCACAATAAAAGCTATACTGATTTTTGAAATATGCCTCACCTCTCAGTCCCCAAACTGATTTGGTACAACCAGGGCTCCAAAAAAACTTCTCTGAATGCTGTGGCCATAAGCCTGTATAAGCCAATCTTTTATAACTGCTAGAGCAATGAAAAAAACACAGCTAAAACCCCATAATAGAAGTCATCTTCATGACAGAGTGGTAAAACTTGTTAGGACTTCTCCCACTGATGGCTATATTTATCTGCTGTGCCAGTGCTGGGCCTGGCCTTGTGTGCTGCCAGGGCTGGGTATGGAGGAGTTGAGCTCTAAGCATGAAGTTTTATCCACTCTGGTATTCATTTCTCCATTTAAAAAATCAGATTATGATTAATCTACATTGGAACTGATTTTTAGTTGGAGTCATGTTTTAAAGAAGGGGAATAATCACATCCAATATGTATCAGTGGAGTTCATCTGGTGCTGTCTCCATTTAAGCCTTAATCTTTTCAGCACAAAAATGTTTATATGCCTAAGAATATGTCCATGCCTCCGGCACCAAAATCCTTTATTTTCCCATACTTACAGAAGATAAACATTTATAGATCCTCCTGCAAGATATTTCTGTGTTGGAGAATGCTTTGATGATGTCTGTGAAAATGTGTGTTTGGATTCTTTGTGATGACCAGTTTGAAAATGAAATTACACATCTCTTTAGGGAAGAAGCCTTGATAAATTATTTAAGCCTTTTAAAAATTAGTGTGTAATAAATACTGGCATCTTCTTGTATGAAGTTCATTCTCGTGTCTAAGGTTAAACTATAAAAGGATATAAGCCTTGAACCTGAGTAGAACTGATGCATTCATAATATCCACTTCAAATACTAGCTCAAATTTGTTCAAACTATTGTGGAAAATATGTTCATTTTCCAGGAAAGTTGCTCTGAATTGGTAGCAGCAGCATTACAAAAGCTTGCAGACCCACAGGATTAATACTAGCAGGGTAAAATGAACATTTAGCAATCAGCCTGGAATGCTAAAAAGGCTCCACTCTCTCTGTTTGTATGGTTTCTTAGGGTTTTGGAGGTGTTCTGTCTTTGGAGCAGGAATGCCTGTATTTGAAAATGTCAGCCTTAAGAGAATTTGGTGCCTGTTTGGGAGTTGGTTTCAGGTTTGTGTGGGAGGGAATTCCACCAGGCTGGAGGTGGATGTTTAAATCCATGTACGTGTCAATGCTTGAGTGCCGAGCCAGGCTCAGACTGCCCAACAACAATGGAATGAGATGGGTTTGGCCCAAAAAATGGAAATGAGGAACTCAATACAGCCTCATGGAAGAACGGGGCAGGGTTCTTCCCTCTACAGCACTCAGGTCTGTGTCCAATCTACATCTCTAGTTATGGATAGCCAACAAATCTGCGTAGCTGCAGGAGCAGCTGGGAGTGAGAAAGATGAGCCTGGGAGTCAGGGACTGGAGCTCAGCCCTGCCTGTGCTCCAACCAGCAGATTTCAGACTCCAAGCATGGCACACTCAAGACTGAGGAGCCAGAGATTGCTGATTCCAGTTCATTTATGTAACTCAAAGGTTTCATTCTCAGCACATCGTGTTGAATGTTTTCCCTCCTTAAATGTCTGTGGAATAACTGTGGGCCATTCTTTGTGAATTCTTCTACCAGGGTTTGTTTTGTTCAGGTAGTCCTTGCACTTTTGCTCCATAATTAAAATCTGTGTGCGGAAAACCGAAAGAAACAGATTCCAGTATGCAGGGTATCTAAGAGAAAGTCCTTGCAATGGTCATAGGACCTGAATTTTATTGGTATCCCCTTTCCATCTTTCTCTTTTCTTCGTTCAGACGCTGTGTGAGTGGGCTGCCAGTCTTTGGGGAATGCTTGTGTGGAAGTGCCAGTGTGGTTTGGAGCATGAGCAGGCAGCTTCAGCTTTCCTGCAGCTGCAGGCAGTGTCCTGCCTTCATCTCACTGGGGACACCTTCTGCTTTTGCTTCAGTAGCTGCACTGTGCCACAGTGCTGACCCTTTCTGCTCCATGTGGATGTTGTGGCAGTCGTGGCTCACCTGTGATCCATGTGACTGAAAGAATGGAAGTCCCCTGACAATCTGTGTTTTGAAAGGTTTTTGCTCCATGACTGGTGGCGCCCCAGCCATCAGAAGGTACAGCACAGAATCTGTATGTATTTCACTGTTATTTTTCAGATCATTACCTTCTTATTAAATTCCTTGGTGAGGGGTTTCCTCTTCTTGATGTTAATATAAATTAGCACACTAATTAAAAAAACCCACCACAACCCGGTTTGGAATGTCTGCTATCCATTTTAAATTGTATTTAATTCCTCCTTTTTCTCCAAGGTTCTCCTTCTCTCCCAACATTGTAATACATTGAAAAATCCAATGAATATAAGCAACTGCATTCAGCACTACAGTGAACACATCCTGATCATAGGAATGCTATTTTCCAGGTGAAAAATAAAACACTAAGCCATTTTCTGCGAGGTCATAAATTCTTGAAATGCTTTATCTTTTCCCTGTTTCAAATGTGCCACTTTCCGTGGTGTGCTGAGGAATCTCTTTCCATCTCCTTCTGCAAAAAGAACTTGGGGAATAAAGTTAACAGTTTATCAAATACTGATTTTTAGTTGCTTATGTCTTTCTTTTAAGTCTGCTACAAAAGCGCTTGGCTTTGCTTGTAAGAAATCTACATTTTGGGGAAATTCTGTCAAGTTCAAGTGGTGCTGAGGTGTATGGCTATGCACGGCAAAAAATATCAGCTGAGGAGCTGATGATATCTTTGCAGTGGTGCAATAACTCTTAAATAACTATTAAGTTTGGAGGAGTTTTTTGATTGCTAATGAGAGATATATTGACATGACCTATAACTTATTAGCATTTTGTTTTGTTGTTGTGCATCTTGTTTACTAGACAAATTATTTTCATTTCAGTTTGCTCAGCAATAACTGCTTTATATTTAATTAAACTGATTTTTTTCCTTGTCTTTGCTTATTGTGTTCAACTGGAAAATGGAACAGCTGAAATGTGCTAATCAGATATTCTTTGAGAGCTGAAAATGTCTTTATTTTGGCTGAAAACAAGCTTTAAAAAATCACTTAGAGCTTCCTCAGAGAAATATAGAGGGTGTTCACTTCCAATTTATTCTTTTTACTCCATTTTTGAGGGATAATGTTAGCACAGAAGGCGCTTGTATTTTTTTAGTTTTTCCTTAAACCTTCTGACATTTCCACTTCCACCTAGACCTCAAAGCTCTGAGGTTAGAGCTCATTAGATATCCTCAATATCTATTGGTCCTTTATTTGCTGCTACGTTTCCTTTTGATGTTTTTGATGTGTTCAGGCGATGACCTGGCAAAATCAAGTTTCAGGTGAGAGCAGCCTGTCAGGTGCTGCCTTTGTTTTTGCAAGGAACAATGTGGGATGCAGCAATTCTGCATAAAAGGCTTTCCTCAGTGCAAGTGGAGATTATTTGCTGGAGTAGATGCTCTGCATAGATGTGGTAACATTGGTAACTTCATTTTAACAGGTTGTTTAACATTTTAACCAAGTCTGCCTGTAGCATCCCCACGTAAAATCAACTTACTCATCTTCACAGTCACAGGAGCTCTAGAGCAGCCTTACAGCTCTGTTGAGAGAGAAACAAGGTAATGTGTCAGTGTCTGGAGAAGTGTGAGTGTTCCTGTGGTTTATTTGAAGCTGGATCATTAGGAATCAGTTTATCTAGTAGAATAAATAGCCCCAGTGCTTCCTGGAGTGTACCCAAGGCTCCTCTCTACAAGTTATTAAAAATAAAATGAAAGGTGGGGAAAATATATTAGTGCAGCATCTTGTTTGTGAAGGCAAAGAAATTCTTTGGAGGGGGCTAAATCCTGTGTTGATGTGGCAGCCTTGTAGAAGACCTGGTTACATGGAAATAAGAAGGAAAATTGCTAAAAGAGTAAACAAGTGTGGAGAGACTGATGTCATGAGCCTGAGCATGTACTGCTTTGTGTTGATTTATATCTATTATATTGATATATAGCTGATATAGTTCCATAAAACCTGTTTTCCTCCTTTCTTACCAGCAAAGCTCCGATACCATTTTGGTTTTTGTATTGGGACCAGAGTGATTTGGCTCTGGCTGGGGCCAGGTGCCCCCCAGAGCTGCTCTGTCACCTCTCTCCTCTGGTCCACAGGGGAGAGAAAATACAACAAAAGGCTTGTGGGTGGAGGTAAGGACAGGGAAATCACTCAGCAGTTGCTGTCATGGGCGAAACACTCCACTTGGAGACATTAGTTTAGTTCATTAGAAACCAAATCAGACCAGGGTAAGGAGAAATGAAAGCAAATGTTACAACACCTGCCCTCACAACCCCTCCCTCACAGACTCTGCTTCAGTCCCATTTTCTCTGTCTCCTCCTTTCTGGTCTGTTGGAGCTGGCTGGTGTTGGCTCTGTTGGACATGGGGGAAGTTTCTGGGAGCTTTTCAGAGAAGCCGAATCTATGGTCTCCTCCTGCTACCAAAACCTGACCACACAAACCCAGTATCTTCCACCCCTCCTAGTTTAGTGTTTGTTTATGTGAATAATGCACATTTTCTGACACAGGACCCTTGCTTATTCTTTAAATTGAGAGGAATGACAGATTTGTCTTTACACACAAGCAGTGGGTCTGCGGGTAGATAAAACCAGCACTGAGAGATAAAAGAAACAATGGAAAGGATTCCACTGATTGAGGAATGGAAAAAGAGATATTTGCCTTTACAAACAAACTGTAGGTTTGCTGATAAATGAAATTGGATATTGAAAGATTAAAAAAAATGGGGAAAAAGCATAAATTTCATAAGAATTAAAAATTAAAAGGGAGTTATACATTAAAGGGGAATTTTAGGTATTAGGCACTCCAGGAAGTCTGTACCTCTCAAGTACCTCAGTCAGTGGGGAAAGAGAGGGGGAAATTGGGATAAATAGGAGGCTGTGTCCTCCAAAAGTTGGAGAGACCCCAGGGGAAATGCCCCATGGCCTCTCCCTTTATTCTAGTAAAGTAGAAGGACCCCTCTGTCTCCTTTTTGGACATAAACCTCTGGCGTTTGTGGATTAATATTCCTAACAAATAACATCCCCTACAGATACCTGGGCTAAGTTCTACAGTAGCTCTTGAATAAACTCCTGCCTTGAATGCTGGGAGGAGTATTCCCCTAACATTGCTTGTGTTTGGGAGAATTGTTCACCTCCGAATGCTTTGTCAACAGGCAATTTGCCTTTCCCTGGTTTGGGGAGGTGACTGAGCTGTGCCTGGTCCTGAGGTTTATTCTGGAACAAAGGAGAGGGTGCAAACGTGTTCATTTGCACTCTGTGCATGCAGAAATGAGAATGCACAGCCAGCATTCCCAGGGGCAGGCAAATAATCCAGCTCTGATTCATCACCTGCAACCAGGAGAATTCCCAGTTTCGTTTATTCTGAGGAAGATACATGAAAATAGTCCAGATATCCCCCCAGGTATGTTGTTACTGCCTCATCACAAGATCATTGTGTATTTAGGGAACTTCTGGAGGAAATATTAACCCAAAATAGAAGTTTCCAACATGAGTTTCTATGTACCTGCAAAGAAAAAAGTAACTTTAATATATTGTATCCCTCGTTTCTGTTTTCTAGGGTAAGTAACGTGTGGAGTAGATCAGTTCCTGGGCAGTACAAATTTGCTTTCTTTTTCACTGAGCCTGTTATTTATTTAGCAATTTACCAGTTTTAATAACAATGAACACTTTCTATAGTATGGATAATTTTACTGTCATTTTATTAAGTTTTAATAATACTTTAAAATGAACAATTTTTATGACATATGTAATTTCAGTGTCCCATAAAAACAGCCAGGAGAATAGAACAAATTAATGGTGCTTACCAATAATGGAACTTGTCAAAATTAATTTTAAAATAACAATGATCATAGTAATTAGTTACAATGCGTTTCTTGAGTCAACCACTCTCTGTGCAATTTGCATTTGATAAGAATGATGATGGTTCATCAGAACCTGTCTTGTGATCCTGACTAAATTTCAGCTTTATTTACCCAGATAAACATGAATGCAAGCCCACAAAGCCAGGGGATAAAGCTCGTAAAGTGCAATAGCTGCAATGCTTTATAACAATTAAACGCACCTATGAACCAGAATATTTTTTAAAAAATCAAGTAAACATCATCCCGGGAGCAAAAGGCTGAGATTTACACTTTATTGATTCCTGGGCTCAGCTGAGATTTTTACATTGATTCTCAGCCTTGCTTGCTTTGCCAAAAGCCCGAGTTACGAACGCAGGCTGTGGAAACCCAGAGATAAATAAGCTGCTCTCACTGTGATTGCTGCAGACACGGATTTGGGCTCTGCCAGCAGAGTGCAGGGGATGCAGGATGTGGATGTGCAGGGTCACTGCTGCTCTGGCAGCTCCTGGAGCGCTGACTCTCAGGGCTCAGGACTGCAATGAGCAGCCAGCCTGGTGTAAACCTGCAGCTTGCTCTATGCTGCGCTGGTTCACCACGTGCTCGCTGAGCGAGGCACAGGAGAAATGCAGATTTTGTTGCCCCAGTCTACAAGCTGAGCTCTGAGTGTTGTATCCCCCCCACCGCTGGTGTCTTGCTTGTTGGGTGTTGTTGGGCAGGGTGCTTCTCACTTTGAAAACATGGATTTGTAAATCTACCTTCTGGAGGTTTTCCTGAAGTTCTACGGCATCTTTTTTTTTCTTTTTTAATTAGTTGCATCTAATAAGTAAATGCCAGAATCAAGCTTGCATTCCCTGAACCATACAATCCCCACATGCTTTTTACTGAGGACACTTCAATTTTTAGGGAGGAAGAGTGGTTAATGTCCAGCCCAGCACAGTGCCCGTGGCACTGGAGGTCTGATGCTGTCATTTAAGGATCCTGCCTGACCCAGGGGCTTGCTCACCTTTCCTCCTCCTGGGTACAGCACTGGAAGCTCAAGGGAAATTCCTCCTTCCCAGGAAATTCATTTTATGCCATTGAAGCAATGCTTTGGTCTTTGTGCTTCCCATAGAAGAAAAAGGAGTTTAAATCTCATACTTCACACAGCAACTGGTTAGTAGCAAATAAACTCGCAGCATTTTGCATGTGATATTTTGCTGTAAGCAGTAAGGAAACTTCTCTGCTGTTGGTCCTGGAAGAGAAAAGCCTATTGAATTAGGAAATACAGAGTAGTTCTGAGGGGAAGGAACTTGAGTGCTGCTCCACAGCATCTGGCATCTCAGGGGATTGCTGGTCGTGTCTCCAGAGCTGGAATAGGAAACTCAGGGAGTGTCGAGCGTGAGTGTGTAATTGAATGTTGGATATTTCTCATAACAGAGTTCCCCTGGGTTGTGGTTTTGATTTGTAATTTTTGAAATGTGATTTGGATCTGTTCAGCAGGTGCTGTTGCCACCCAGCAGGCTGTGACTGGCCCAGAGCTCTGTTCTTCCTGGGCACTATGGGGAGTTCCCCTCTGGGAAAAGGATGTAAAAAGAAAAGGATGTGATGGGAAGTTGGAGGCAAGCACTGAGTAAGGCTTGCACCTGCTGAGACTTTCACTGTTGCTAATTAGTTGCAATTATTGGGGTGGTTTTGTCGCAAATTAAAAATTACAGTTTTGAGTAACAGGAAACTAAATTCTTAAAGTGTTTGAGCCAGTGGAGAACAAGCCAACTGTATCACCTTCCAGAAATGCAGATATTTGTCCACATGTCACACTTTCAGACATTTTAAACTTGAATGCATTATGTCTGATAACTTTTGGAGAACTAATCGAACCACATCATCCATTTCATAAAGCTGATGTTTAAACTTTAAATCACTGTTTTCAGGAGTTGTTTGTTTGGCCTTATAAATTCAAATACATCTGAAACTTGTCATGTAAAATTCGAGTCAGAAAGCAATTCTCTACATTGAAGTCTCAAGAAAAAAAAAGAGGTAAGTAATTTTCTTGTGAGATGTTTACTATGAAGAGAACAGCTTGTTGCTATAGAATCAAAAATACGTTTTTCAGATTTGATTTTTGAATGTCTTTAGCTGCTGCGCTTAAAACTGTGGAATGAATTATATTTGAGATTGGAATATGCTGCGGGAGCAATGACTCTAAACTACCTCCTTTGGAAATGAACAGGTGCTGTGTTAATGCACGTATTAGGTCAATCTCTTGTTGTCTGTCACAGTAATTGAGGCCCATTTACCTCTCCCTGGATGACACAGTTGTTTCAGTGTGCTGTGTGACAGCCAGCAGGGAAAGGAGTCTTCTTGCAGAGATCTGGCACGTCCTGGCTGCAGGATAGGAGTGAAAAACGAGGCTTTGGGGAAGGCTGGAGGGGATGGAGATGGTGTCTCCACTGATCCCATGGCTAGGGGAAGCAGCAAAGGCACACTGGTGTCACAATAGGACATGAAATAAAGATGCTTGACTCCAGTCAGGAGGCAGTAGAAATCAGAAGGTTTATTTACAATTCATTCAGCCCTTTTATAACACGCTGTGCTAAGACACGTTATTGGTCCATAGGGCTGACACCTCTGCCATGGGCTCAGGGACAGAAATAGCAAACAACACCTGTTGTTATGGCAAAGGAATATTGTTTACACAAGGTTGTTTTGGGAAAAAGAAAAACTGTTGAAAAGTTTCCCTTGGGAAGAGCTCAGCAATCCTCAAGCTCAGAAAATATGGGGTCCACACAGTGGTGTCACACTGGGGGTTGGGCTCTTTCCTCTGGAAAGACACCAAAACCTGAGACCCCAGCTCTGGGTAGTTGTCACAGCTTTTGTGATCTTCTCTGGTGGTATTAATCAAGCTATGATTTAAATCCTGATTGTAAACATTCTAATATTAGTACTCCTGCTAAATTCTAGCCTGCTTAATGGTATTCTTCTCTGCTACCATCCCATTGATGTAGTTTTATTCTGCATTTCTTACCGTGTTTTGCTGAATTATGTGAGATCTTGTAGCAGACTCTGAGTATTCAACCTATCTTGAGAAATATCATTTGACCAGCATGTGAGATGAATAGGGATTCTTCTTCTGTAAGGAGATGCTGGACAGAAACATAAGGTTTTGCTGTAAGAAAATTCATGGAAATTTATGACAAAGCAACATTTTACCTCCTCTGATGCTCTGAAAGTTCATTGCAGCAGATGGCCTCGTGCTCAGTGATTTCTACTGTTAGCTTTGATGCTGTTTACATATATAATTACACCATGCTCAGTGACTTCTGTTTCTGGCTTTGTTGCTGTTTACATATGTAATCTTTAATACTTAAAGAAAAGTCCATAGCTTTCTGTGCTAAGATGCAGAGGAATGAGTGAAGTATACTTTTAAATGAGTTATTGGTGTGCCTGCTGACCCTAAAAGCATCATCACTTACATCTTCCAAATAAAAATCGCAGTAAGAGAAGAGGTGAATACCTGAGGAAATACTAAAAAAGAGCTTAGTGATCAATGACTGCTTCCAGAGCTCTTTAGAACCTTAATAATTTATCAAAAACATGATAAAGGAAATTCTTTTCTAAGGAAGACTCTTTTATATCTACTTCATAATAAATGAACAAATGTCTCATGGAACAAATAAGTCTACAATAGACATGTTTGTCTAGCCCTGTATTTTTTGAAAAGGTGTGAATTGTCTGACATAGGGCTTAGACATAAGGAACCCTTTTAGCCCTATTTTTGGATATGCAGGCGCTTTTCCCACTGGCTTTGCTAGCGGAGTGTGAAGTTTATAATATTTGTATGATTCTACAAGGATTATTATTATATTGGGGTTTTTTTCACATCAGCATCTAGGTCCTCACAGCAGTGAGCCAGCCCCTGCTGCAGTTTTCTCTCTGGGAGAGGTGGGGTGGGTGCCAAGGGCTCTGCAGGGTGCCTTGGCCAGCACTGATGGCCTCAGGTTGCCCCCCAGTCTGGCACTGATGGGAGGAATCCTGTGCCCAGAGATGATGGGAACAGGCTGGGTCACCACTGTGCTGGGAAAGGCTCAGAGAGGAGACTCCGTGCTGTCTGCACTGGAGTTTTCTTGCAGAAGTGTTTAATGGAGGAGAAATGAAATAAAACAGCACTCTCTGGGTGGATTTTGATATTACAGATTCTGTTCCTCTTAGTGTTTCCAACTGTAAGTGTTGCTTTCCTGTAAGTGTAATTATCTCATACTGGTAAAGCTGCAAACAAGGCAAACAACCCAGTGTAATTTAAAGCACTGATGAGACCTGAATGTTTTGGCTCTCTTTGTGGGATCATGTTCTTTTTAAGATTGAAACTTTTGGCCTGATTGTCTGAAATTCAGGAGGAGTTTAGCATTCCTGTGCAAGATGTCAGGGACACAGTGATGCTCCTAAGGGCAGAAAGCTGCCAAGAAACTTCACAGCTGGGCCCTGCAGCTCTGGCTGGAAGCAGCCTGGCACCTGTGAGCAGATGTTCTGTTGGACTGAGTCCAGAGCAGCCCAGGAAACTGTTCAAGAGGGCTGGAGCCCCTCTGCTGTGAGGACAGGCTGAGATTTGGGACTGTTCATCCTGGAGAAGGCTCCAGGGAGAGCTTAGAGGCCCTTCCAGTGCCTGACGGGGTTCTGAGAGAGCTGGAGAGGGTCTTTTGACACAAACGTGCAGTGACAGGACAAGGGGCAATGGCTTTGAGCTGAAAGAGAGCAGGTTTAGATCAGAAAACAGGGAAAAAACCCTCCTCACTGTGAGGGTGGTGAGCACAGGAACAGTCTGGCAAAAGAAAATGTGGATGCTCTGCCTCTGGAAGTATTCAAACCCAGCTTGGATGGGCTTGGAGCAACTTGTTCTACTAGAAGGCATCCCTGCCCACAGCAGGGAAGTGGGAACAAGATGATTTTTAAGGCCCCTGCCAACCTAAACCATGTTGTGACTCTGTGGATCTGAGGCTTTCTATTTTAGGTATTTATTTATTTTAACAGCAGGCAGGAACTTGAATTATGAAGTAGCAAGCTGAGTTTTGATAGGCATGGGAAGACATTTGGTGGGGACTTTGGTGCACTTTGAGCCTTTGTGAGTCCTGGACCCACAGAATTTTTCCTCTAGCACATCCCTCAGCTCAGAGACTCCACAATGTCTCTGCAGGGTGCAGGTTTTGTTGTTTAAAGAAGTGGATATGAAGCACTGTCGAGAAGTTGGGGTGCCCCACATTGTAGTCCCCCATGCTCATTGCATGGTGAGGCTTTTTTGGAGGTGAATTCTGTCTGCACAGGCAGAGACTGCACTGATATTCTGCTGCTGGCCCAGGAATTCACCGACTCCTAGAATCCTTAAGGCTGGAAAACATCTCTAAGATCATCAAGTCCCACTGTTGGTGGAGCACACCCATGTCCACCACTAAACCATTTCTTCCACATGTTTTGGGACACTTAGAGGGGTGGGGATTGCACCCCTTGAGAGGGGTGCTGAGGAGATTACCTTGAAAATTGAAGTCCTGTATTCACAGAGGATGTAGCAGTGACAGGTATTTCTTTCCCTTCCTGTTTGGTTCCTGTATTTTGGTCCTGACTAATGTGTAGAGGTAGTATAATAATAATAATTAATTATTATTATACTACCTCTATTAATAATTATAATACCACTTCTATTAATAGTCACCTCTTATTATTATAAGAGGTGAATATTAATAGAGGTGGTATTTAATTTCTTTCTCTGCCTGCCTCTGGCCTCCTTCTCTGTCTGGTCTGGGGAGAGTTGGAATGTGCTTTTTAGTTTGAGTTGTGAGCCTAAAGTGATCTCTGCTCTCTCTGGCCTGGAGTGGCTTGAAAACAATGGAAGGTAATAATGGGATGATCCACCACTTCCACCTCTGGTTTGGTGAAACCTGGAGTAAAATCATCACTGCCTCACAGAAAGACAATGAGATCATGCAGTGCTGACACTCTGGGATGGGCTTTTTTAATGGAATGATGACTGGTAACTGTGGGCTATGCGGGTTTCTATTGAATTTATTAAATTTCTTAAGGTATGAATCCTCTAGGCAAGATTATGCATTACCACAGCAAATTATCCAAATGTAAAAGAGTTATTGAGGAGTTAAATGCATCTGAGTTATGAAGTGCCAAACATCCTGGGAACAGACAATTCTGATTGTGTCCTTTATTGTGTTAGAGCCATTTTATGGGTGATATGTCTGAATAAATCTGAAAATGTCAAACCTACACATTAACAAGAGATTTATCTTGATGGCCCACGCCACTGAACAGTGCACTGCACAGAAACTGGATTTGGCAGTGTGAAGGGCTGGGGATGAAAATGAGAGCTCATTTGAAGGGACAGAACTTCTCTGCATTATATTACATAAAATATTCTGCTGAAATATAATATCATAATTCTGCTGAAAACTGCTCCAAACCCCCTCTGTGTGGCTGGGGGTGACTGTTGTGATCCTACTGTTTTCTGGGGGATGTTCTAGAAACGTTCCTGTTGTCTGAGGGACTGGCAAAGTGAGTAATGTGGTCAGTTGAAATTCCCCCTCTGCATTGCCTTTAAATTCCAGCTACACCTCTCATGGGCTCCTGTCTTGTTTGTGGTGATTGGAGCATCAGAATGCCACAGAAAACAAAGCAAATGCTTCCATCTTCGTGCAGAGGCCTTGACAAGTGAATGTAACAGGTGGTTGCTATTCATCTCTTATTTGAATAGAAGTGATCACTCCAAAAACTGGCACAAATGAAAAAAAAAATCTAATTAAAACAAGTGATCATATTTTATTTTGATGGGTGTTCAGTATTTTGGAATTCTTTTTGGTTTTGGATTTTTGACTTTTTAGCTGGTTTTCATTGCTTTAGTTTAATTTTAATATGACTATGCCTGAAGGAAAAAATTAACCAGCTAGACTGCCAACAGCTACCTGCACTAGCAGTAAGATACCATTGTGAGGGGGAAGCTGCTCATTGCCTGTGGGTGAGATCTGAGGAGCTTCCTGCTCTGTGGGAGTGCTCCACCAAAAAAAAAAAATTACCCTTCTGAAAGGACTGTTGTGTGTGTGCCTGTCTATGAATCACGGCGGCAGAAACCCTGAAAACAAACACCTGTGGTAATAGCACTGAACTATGGAGTGTCCCTGCTGTCAGGGAATAGGCAGCCAAGAGAAAAGCTGAATGGCTTTTCCCAGAGACGCAGGGCAGCCGAGGTGACTGAGAGTGAAGCTGTAGCTGTGGTGGGAAGGTGTGTGAGGTGAGCTCTACCCTGTGTGCAGGGCAGCTCTGCGGACTCCTGGGGCCTTAAGAAACTTTGCAGCACGGACCCTCTGTGATATTGTGAATTAATCTGACCCGAGTAAGTATGTGAAGAGTGCCTTACGAGCAGGAGCCTGCCCCCAAATCATACAAGAGCTTCCCTCACAGGTATGGGAGTGCAGAAATGGAGAGAAGGAGGAACAGGAAATCCATCTCAGCTGTGCTGAGGATTTGCTGTCTCCTCCATTATGGTGGAGAACTTTTTAGAAGGAGGAGTTATGTCTTAGGCCATTATATAAATGGCATTGCAAATCCTGCCTACCACAATATGCTGTAGTATCAAAGGCTTTTATTGAAGTTATTTGCCATATGGGGCCCCTATTTTTTCATCATTCTAATTAGATAATGTAAACGAAGGAAATAAGTGTAAATACTTCATTGTGTGAAACTAATAGATGGCAACAGCTACTTTTGCTGTAAATGAATGGCAGATCAAATCATCAAATTCAGCTGAGCTTGATTTGCTCTGTCTACCAGCACATATTTCCTTTTACTTCTCATCTGTGTAATGCAGCCAAATGATAAAATGTTCACCATGCACAATCTAAATAAGAAACAGGCACTTGAGAAATTATTTAGAGAATGGTCAGCCAGGAATGGATTTACAGACTTTCTTTTTAGGACTTGAGTAATTTAGCATCTTCTGATAACATAACTCTAGTTTTTGGGTACAGGAAAACCCAAGAAGAGGCCAGAAATTCAATTGTGGGTTTCATCTGAGGTTCTGAGGTTTTACTGGTTCCAGTATCAGGGAAAAGATACAAATTGCAGAATATTTGTATTTCCAGTCCTCTTTTCAGTGCTGTTAAAATATCTAATTTCCTGCATGTACAACTTGCCTCTAGATAATTTTTTTGTTTGTTTAAATACTCATATTAAAAATGGGTGCCTTCTTGAAACGTATCTCCCACATTAATAAAAGCAGAAATTATGACAAGTAGTTCTGTGGAGGAAGGCTGTGCTAGCAGCGCCCTCAAACACAGTTACAGCTGCAGAGTAATCCTTTTGCAGGATTTCTGGTGAAATCCTGCAAAAATTTTGCAGGATTTCTGGTGAAATCCTGAAGAATTTTGCAGGATTTTTTGGTGAAAAAGGTGAGCTACTTGCCCATGAATTTTCAAGTAGTCTCCTGCCACAGGTTGCAGAACTGTTACCCCAAGGTGAGGTGGATGGTGAGGATAAGAGTCTGAACAAGTGATGGCCCCTTACTCTGGGATCAGAGTCAGAAATGCTTGAGGAGCTGTGCCAAGGGGATAAAGTTTGCAAGAGAAGGAGCTTGGGATTACTTGATACAATTCTGCTTGAGGCCAGAGTCTTCTAAGCCCCAGGAAAGTGTATCAAACTCTAATGGTTGACCCACAACCTCCCAGAAATGGCTCATGAAATAATTAGCCAGACGGCTGATTGGAGGCGTTTTGAAAAAGCAAAAAGGTTTTAATGAAAGAGAAAATAGCAAACTATACAAAACAAAAGAGCAAAAGCCACGCACAGTCCAGGAAGGTCCCTTGCACCTGCTAAAACACCCCAAAAAACTCTGAGAGACTCCCTGCTCTCTCAGATATTCAGCGATCAAGGAGGGTTTTTTGGCAGGCTGCCCAATAGAAAATAGCTCCATTCCTTGAGGAACAGCTCAAAGGTCCAGCAGGTGCCTTTGACCTGCCACTGGGCCAATTACATGACAGAAGCACTGGAGTTTCTGGCTCTTCTTCCTTAAAAGTTTTAGGGGTGGAACTTAAACTCTTCTCCAAATATGGAAGCAGCTGCTCGGGCGTGAGGGTGAACCGTAAACTGGGGAGAAGGACAGTCACTGTGGCCTGTGTTTATCAAGTGCTCAGAGCTGGAGCCCTAGTACGTGCTGGTGACTCGGAGGTGCTGTGGTAGTATAGAAACATACTGAGAAACATGATGAATGTGGGAGTTCATGATTATGACTAATTATGGCAATATAACAGCATTTCCTATGACACTTCAAATGTTCTTGGATGAGTGCTTGGCTATGTATTTTAGTTTCTCCTTGGTTAAAGGGAGTTCTTGAATAAGCAGAGATATTTAGAGCATAATTTACAAGAAGGGAAAAAACCACCATCACTCTGGGGATTTTTACCCATTTAGCCCATTTACTGATTCAATTGTGCAGCAAAATAAGGGCCCTAAGCTTAAAGATGCTGAAATGTGTGAGGAAGCTTTGCCACTCCACTTTGTGGAGTCACAACGGGCAGAGCTGTGATCTCTCACCTGCAGGGCACCTGGGGCATACACAAATCCACTGGAGAGTGAGTAACTTTTCCTCTCCTGAGTGAAGCTGTTGCTGGTGTTGCAGTCTTTGGTGTTTCTGTTTTTCAGACTAACACAATTCAGGTGCTTTTTGTCTTTTGGGGGATAGAAAAATTATCTTCAGTTAGAAGCTTATTTCTCAATGAGCATCAGTCAGGACTGTTGGAGAATTTAGAAAATGGTGGAATATAGCGATGCTTTTTCCACTTGTTCCTTTTCTAAGCTTTTCTTTCCTGCTTGCCTCCTTCCATTTAAACAGGCTGATGGCATGGGGAGCCAGTCTTCTCTGAGTGACTGAGGGGCTCTGCTGAGCTCCTGTCATGGAACCTCCCATGGTTCCAGCTGCTACTCTGTTCAAAGTTTCCAGAGGAATACTGCATTTTTCTGAATACTGACAAAATTCTTTCATTTGTGTCTTTATCTCCTAGTGGAAAAACATGAAATACCTCAGTGAGACTTCACTGCTTTTCATTTTAAAAACTTCTTTTCAGTATGTTCCCTATATGGGAATAAACAACGAAAAAAGTGCCATGGAAGTACCTCAGCAATTGCTCATGATGTGCAAATGTATTTGCATGCTCTTTTTTTAACCTTGTTTTTAAGCCTATTCTTAAAACATCTAATTTCCAACAGGAATGAAAGAAAAGTTTAAAAATATTGAAAGAGGAGGTAGAAATGCAGTTGCTTTTCTTTTTTGCCAAGGCAAGATTTCATTTCTCTGAAGACAGAGAGTAGGCGATGGTGAGGACAGCTGTGAATCATTCATCGTGTAGACCTTCAGTTGCTTGAGGAGTTGCACATCTCAGCTCATGGCTGATCCTGTGCCCCAAATCTCCACGCTCTGGAGCAGTCTGTACCTTGGGAATATGAATAAGGAGTCGATTCCTGAGGGAGAAAAACAGCCATAAAAATGCATCTACTTCAGGTTATCTCTGTGTGACCTATGCCACCAAGCTCTCTGAGAGGAAGATAGCATCCAGCACATTTCTTGTCTTAAAAAATGGAAAAATTAGGCCAAGGAATTTATTTTTTTTAATTATTTTTAAAAGAGTAATTATATGAGTTGGCAGAAACCTGGACTGTCTGCCAGTTTGCACATAGCACAGAGAGTTCAGCATTTGCCAAGCGGTGGTTTTTTTTTTTGGCAGTTTTCTGACACTGGATGATTTGTATCTGAGTCTGATCTCCCTTAGTGTCTGAAATGGCAAAAATGCATCTGACTAATCACTGACATTGGGATGACCTTCTTGTGCTGGTAAGCACACCAAGGGACTTCTTCTTCCTGGCCTTGAGATCTGCCTGTTCTGCCCGTGCTGGGAGCCTCATTGTTTCACCATATTGTGGAGTTATTTCAATGCCCACAGGAAGCATCAGAGCTGTAAATTCTTCAGCTTGAGAGGTATCTTAGAAAATGCCACAAACAAAAAAACCAACCAACCAACGCACAAGTGTAATGATGTGGTTTTTAAAATCAGGACAAAAGAAATAAAAACTCTTCTCAGACCGTGAATCAAACCCTCTGACCCATTTATTTTGCTGTTTGTGTCCTCCCCTACCACTGTAATTATCTGAAGAGCTGGTTTATCCCATCCTACACTGCTTATTTCTTTTTATTAGGTAGGAGAAGTTAGTCCTGTGCATCTTCCCAGAGAGAGGGATGGGAGTTGTGAATTCTGTGCCCAGAAAAAGTCCCCTGGATATGCTCATGTGCATCCTCCAGCTCATCCTGTGGCCAGTTCTGAGTGTCCAGACTTTCTTCTGCCTCTCCCTGTGCTCTCCAAAGGGCCCCTCCATGTGCAGCTGCAGAGGTTTTGTGCTGCTCCCTCACTCACTGGGCTGCCACAACATTTTGGATGTTCTGCTGTGCAGATCAGGGCATCCATATGGATCAGCCCAGACACCATGGAGTGCTATTTCTGGAAGTGTGATGGCAGCATCTCTGCCTGGATGGGCCCTGCTCCTGCAGCTGTCCCTGCTGCTGAGGCAGCAAACAGTGGGGCACTCATTATTGTTACAGCAGCCCTCTTGTTAGGTAGAAATGAGCTGAGGCACAGACTTCTTGTTTATCACAGCATGAAAAGGGCCCTGCTTTATTCCTCTTTGCAGCTCAGCCATCCTGACTCCAACCATTCACTGACTCTGGCTGCAGCAAGCTCCTGCTGAGGGTTTCCCTTGCAGCCTCTGACTGCTGGTTATTTCCTGCTGAACTCTGACTGCAGGGATTGGGGTGCAGACTGTGACTGCAGCTTTTACCCAGCTAGACTGCGACTGCAGGGATTGGTGTGCACACTCTGACTGCAGCTTTTACCCAGCTAGACTGTGGCTGCATGTTCCAACAACAGGCTCTAACTGCAGGCCCAGACTGACCTCACAGCAGTGAGTCTCTCTCTCTCCTCAGGATCTTCCTCCTTCCTTCCCCCCATCACTAGCTCACCTACTCCCTTTTCTCACATTTATCTTTATTGGATATTACTGTGAGTCATTGGGGTGAGGCTGTATTGGGTAATTAACACAGCTGTTACTTGTCAGGAACCAGGTCACTGTATTCCTTTCTCTTACAATTAGTGCAAACTCTCAGCATCTCCAGAGCCCATAATCACACTTTAAAAACCTGACCACCTTTGAGGGAAACCCCCAGCAAAGCCAGTAATTGGTCAGTGGAGTGAGGCTGACAGTGGTGGGTATTAATCCAGCACCGTGCTCCCACTTCTCACCCTTCATGGCCTGTCTCTGTAATGACAGCAAAATGTCAGCTCTGCTCCTGAGAAATTCCCAGGAAATATTTCCTCTTTGAGGCAAGAGGAGCCATCCATGCAGGCTCACACGACCTGCAGCATATTTTGGTCAGACAGATAAAAATTCCCAAGGGGCTCATTCACCCAATGTTAACATTTTTCCTGAGGCTGGACTAACTTAAGTTATTGTGACCATAAAGCAGCAAAACATTGCAGTGCCCTAGAAATGTGACCCTGAACATGTATAAGATTGCTGTATGTCCGTTTTTTTACATTTGAAAAGTCCTGTCTGTGCCAGATACGGGTGCTGCAGTGTTGAAATGGAGCTCAAATCTGGCCTGGTGACAGCTGTAGCCAGCTTTAAAGTACAAACCATCTGCATTTTATGTATTTAAAAGAAAATCATCACAGTTGTGTTTGTGTGTTTGTGATCAAAGGCAGATTCTGCTCATGTGGGGATGTGAGTCCATGGACAGGTACGGAGTTACTGTTGCTGTAACTCCAAATGTAATGAGAGCAGGGCTGGGCTCTAGTGTTCAAGTGAGTTCACAGAAGCAGACAAGTTATGTGTGCCTGAAGTGGCAGGGAGTGATCTTCTTTAATTAATGACTGTCTCTTGTAGGCTGTGTCACCTACTACTGCAGTGTGGGATAAAGCACAGCTGCAAAGGCGTGAAAAAACATAAATCCAGATTTGTACCTGTGTGGTTACAGGCCATAGCAGATAAGTTATAATGTTAGATATTATTGAGTGGAATATCTGCAAGTCTATGAAGGGATTGCAGTCTCCACCAGGCACCAGTGGTGTTATATGGAGGAGGATGTGCAGACAGGGAGATAAATATAATGTTAAAATACACAGAGCATGAACCAAACTCACAGCACTGCTTACAATCAGAATTTTTGTGCATAGGTACCATATGGATTAAAGAGTCTTTCAAATAAGTGTATGATAGATATTTGATAAAAGAAATCATGAAAAGGAGTCCATAGTATCATGTACAAACAGAACATTTAAATGTTACAGAGAGAAAGGCTTCTTTGGGTAACAATCTCAGTGATTTTGCCTTTTTGTTAATGGCAGCCCAGTTTGATATTGCCCTAACAGGGAAAGCTGAAATCTGCAATGAAGGCAGCTAAATACAGTGATTCTGGAACCAGGATCTTATAGAACTTAGATGAACCACTTAAAATGAAATACCAGCAGCCACTTTGCTTCCTATCAGATGAAGGCATTGCGCTGTGCTACACATCACCTTTGCAGAGACTGGCTGTGAGAGGGAAGTGCCAGCAGTCTGCTGGGGCAGAAAATCCTGGGTGTGCTGGCTGGCAGAAATCAGGGCTGCACTGGTGATGCCCCATGGTTTTGTTGGTGTATGTCATCACAAATTTATCAATTACTATTTGCTCTTTCCCCTCCCCTTTTAAGGTCTGCCCTAATACACAATGGGTGACTGGAGTGTGCTCTTTTAAGTGTTTGTATGTCTGAATTACTTCAGCATTCAGGTCTAGTTTCTTTTATCCTGCTTAGATCTCCAGTACTTCCTCACTGGATGTTGTTGGTACATTTTTCTCTTGAGCTGACGCTAGAGAGAAAAAGCAGTTCTGGATCTCACTTGTAGCCCAACAGTTTCTTGTCTGCTGTAACCACAAATGCAAATCAGATGGTTTGTCAGTAGCTCACTTGCCATTCTTAATGTCATTGTGCAGATGGCTTCAGGGAAAGGGGGTTTGTATACAAGTGATGCCTACATCTTGATTAATTCTAGCTGAGCTCAAACAAAAGCTGCTCACCCTTTAATAATGCCATGTCTTTGAGCTCACTCAGCAGCACATGCATGGCTGGGGACTATGAGTGTGCCAGATCTGTGTGCAGCAAGGGCAGGAAATGTTTCCCTTCGTGGTGGGAGCATATCTGTGCCCTGTAGGACTGTGTTCAAGTGCTGGGAGACAGTGCTGAATGATGAGATAGATGGAGAGGGTGTGGCAGAACTTCTGTGGTGGGGCAGAAGTCCCTGGGATGCCTCCTCAGTGCAGAGCATGGGGCAGGGTCCAGCAAGGAGTGGAAAAGGGCAAGACAAATCCTGGTCCTGACCTTCACTTTGTACCTCCCAACCACCCATGGGCTGATGCCCCACCCTGGGCTGAGCTCATCCCCATTACCTCAGAGGTGATAGATTTGAAGAAAGAAGACATAAAAGCATCCATAGTTATTTGAAGAAAAAAAATGCCATTAAGAATTTAGATTATGGCCAAAGCAATACTATGCACTGCATCTCTTGCAAACCAAAGGAGGGGTTTGAATGCCAGGAGCAACCTGCAGTTATGTTTGAGACATTCCTGCAAAACCATAAGGAAAATATAAAGAGGTGAACTCAAAACAATGTCAACTGTGTCTGTGAAAACAGGCTTAAAAGAGTGAAAACATTCAAAGGAAAACAAAAACAAGTCAAAGCACTAACCAGTCTGGTATGCAGTGATTGACAAGAGCAGGACAGAAAAACCTATAAACAGTTTTTATTTGGGATTATGCTTCCTGTGGCCTAGCTGTTGCAAAGAAGAATTATTACTGTTGTTTGACAGACTTGCCATCTAGCGAAATATTTCCCAGCATATGAATAATAGCTTAGCAATATGTTTGTGAATGAACAAATCCAGGTTGATGTGGTGGTAGTTTTCCAGTGAAAGTAAAAGGAATGTTTCTGGAAAAACTATTGAGTTGAAAAAAGCATCTTTCTATGTTTTAATCTCTAAAGAAAGCTATGTTAGCAACATGGTTTCCTCTTCCAAAACAGGAAAAATGAAAATAAAAACTCGATGGCTTAAAAGGAGGAGGCAGGTTTGCTCTCAGGCAGAGGATATACAAGGGAGGGCTGTGGCTTTCTGTGCAGGGACACTTGGCCAGTTCCACTTGATTCTCTCACAGGGTTCCAATTTATCTGTTGAGATTGTGCTCGCACTTCTTACAGCAGAAACGTTCAGGTGCTAAATAATTTATGTAATTTGTATTTGTCATTAAAACTGGAGATGAGAAAAGACCTTTTGGTCTTTCTTCTGGTGCATAAAAGGCATATCTGTATGTCAGTGGGGTTTTTTTCCTTTTCTCATTAGGGAGATGATTTAATCATTTCCATTGAGTGGCTTTTCCTGGAATGGGAACAGATAAACCCCTGTAGCTTGCCTGACATTCATCCCTATATTCTTTGATTAATTTTCTCCATTTTTAAAATCTCTTATATATTCTAATTCCTTTCTGCAATCCCCTTAAAACATTTAGCATCCACTGCATGCCTGCTGTGTCCACACGTGTGTGTTCTGCTCTCTTTGCACAGTAATCTCTACAGCCCTGTAATCTCTGTGGATGCCTAAACTAAACAACTAATTGTGTTTATCTGCAAACTGCTCTGATGGCTTGGTCCACTGAAAAAGAGCATTAAGAGCAGGTGGTGAGCTGTGATTGCTGCTTCTGATTGGAGAAGAATTATGCATGTCTTTATTTTTATTATCTCTTTCCTCTGTCTTCCCACCTGCTGTTGGCTCTGGTTTTAACCCTGAAGCAGGGCCTTTTCCCTTTTTTCCTTTCCCTGCACTCAGACATGGAGTTAATGCTACAGAGGGGCCCTGGTTCCCAGCTGCTGTGCTAATAGCACAATTGACATTGAGGTACCAGGGCAAAACGTTTATTGAGAACCAGGGGGAGATGTAATTGAATGAATTAATGATGGAGGGAAGGATTAAGATGATGCTCCTGGCTTCCAGACAAGCCAGATATTTTTAAAGCCGTATTTTAACAAGGAGAATGAGAAAAATGCTAAACAACTGAGATGCCTGAAGGGCTTGGTGGTTGTCTCTAGACTGGGTATGCTCCTTCCCTACAGGGAAACTCAGCTTTTTTTGGCTGGATTTCTAACATCATGTTCTCCAGGACTTGAGCAGACAGAGCTCACTGGTTCAGAGAATACTTGCTGGGATTCTCTAAATCCACAGCAGAGAAAGGCCAGTGCTCTCCACGCTGCTGAGGTCTGGCTCAGAGGAATCTCCTGCACAGAGCTCTGACCTGGCAGTGCCTGCAGCTCGTGGAAATCACAGCTATCTCTGCACCACCTGCAAAGAGCACGTGGGAATCCTCCAGAAACAGAGCTGTGAAAAGCCAGAAGATCCTGATGTGAACACAACAGCTAATTGTTCTTACATTTCCTTTCTTGTGGAAGTGCTGCCTGGTGATGTGGCTCAGCTGCTGGGGGGAAGAGGTCAGGGCACAATTTCTGTTGGGTTCCTCACGTGCAGAAGGCCCAAAACGTAAAACCTGTGAAGGGCTTTGTAAGATCTCATTGCCTTTAGACCTTGGTCATGCTCATGTCACTTTTCTAAAGGGTCTCACCTTGCTAGAGCAACTCCTCTGAGCATGTTACACAGTGTGTAACTCTTTGCCATCTCTTGCTGAGCCCCTGGTAAGCTGTGAGCCAGGAAACAAAATGACACTTAAGGGTTGAAATCTCCCTGACTTTCCTTGGGGTTGAATGTACAACCTCATGCTACAGTTTTAGCTAGACTTGGGTGACCAAAATACAGGAATGCCCAAGGAGGCTGCCCTGATGTGCCTGTGTATCCAAATAAGCTCATGAAGGCTGCCTGGTGTTGTTATCCTCAAGGTTTTTCTTTGTGAACAATCCAGCTCTGCCTCTGTCCACAGTCTGAATGCCAAGGACCTAATTCTGGGTTAGTTTCAAATTTTGTCTCTTGTCTGATTTGGATGTAAGTGGAGCAGTTTGATTTTGGGCAATGAAGCCAAAAAAACAGGTGATTTGACTTCATTTTCTCTGCATTCTTTTTTCTGAAGTGCATTTTTGTCTCCAGAAAGAGGGACACGTTGCTTTAACAGCAATGCAGAACATAGAATCATAGAATAATTTCGGTTGAAAGGGACTTTTAAAGATCACCCTGTCCAACTGCCCTGCAATGAGCTGGGCCATCAGCCCTGTCTAGTTACAGAACAGATGGTCAGCACTTCAGAGCTGTTTCTTGACTTGTTTTCATATGAAAAAGGGGGTAGTGAGGAGGATAATACTTTTTTAAAGTATAGAAAAGCATTCCTCTACTGTTTTAAGCCGAGTATTTAAACTATTCAGTGAGCCCTGGGGAGAGGAAGGGCTTTCCATTCACAACCTCCTGCAGCCACCTTTGAGCTTTTTTCGTGAACTCGGGCAGCTGACAAAAATGCTTCAGGCCTTTCAAAGGGTGAGCCAGAATCCACTACATTTTGTCTCAGCTTATTTTAGGCTTTTTATTTATTTATTTTTTGGTAAAGACGAATGTATTCTAAACTAACATGCACTGTAGTAACTATGTTCTTTTGATGAGGGAACAGTCAGAAAATTGCAGATTAAGATAATAGAAGAAACTAAGCTGTCCCTTACGTACCTTGCAAATGTAATGAGATTAATTTGGCTGGTTTCAGTTTTTAAGAGGCAGTGAAAGTATATCTGCAGCAAGGCTATGCTGTGCATCAGGAGGAGAGGTGGTGATAAATCTGAGCTTCAGAAGGCATCTGCATGTGGGAAAGCATTGGCTGGAATGGACCAGATATTTCTGAAATACCTGTTTGTGCCTTGTACAGCCACGATGGGCAGTGATGCCACTGCAGTGGGCCAGGAAATGTCAGCTGGGAGTCTATTGGGAACAACCCAGGTAAAGATGAGCAGTGGCAGAAGGAGGGAGTGACACACTGTGCCCAAGGGATTGGCAGGCAGACTGGGCACAGACTGGGAGAGGAGATGCAGGAGAACGTCTCCAGGAACTGGGAGATGTCAAAACTCCCTGGGGTCCCACTGGAGAAAATTACCAAGTGAGAAGTTCCTGAACATGTGCAGCTTTTGCTGCTGTGGTTTGGTTTGGTTTGGTTT